>CM053612.1:86800537-86813001 GCA_028646535.1 Procyon lotor | reverse complement strand
ATTTCTTGATTGGATTATTCAGGTGTTGGGTGCTGAGTTTGAGAAGTTCTTTATAGATCTTGGATACTAGCCTTTTATCTGAGAAGTCATGTGCAAGTATCTTCTCCCATTCTGCAGGGTGCCTTTTAGTTTCGTTGACTGTGTCCTTCACTGTGCAGAAGCTCTTTATCTTGATGTAGTCCCAATAGTTCGTTTTTGCTCTTGCTTCCCTTGCCTTTGGAGACGTGTCTAGCAAGATGTTCCTATGGTCAAGGTCAGAGGTTGCTGTCTGTGTTTTTCTCTAGGATTTTGATAAATTCCTATCTCACACTGAGGTCCTTCATCCATTTTGAGTTTATCTTTGTATATGGTGTAAGAGAATGGTTCCAGTTTCATTCTCCTACATGTGGCTGACCAATTTCCCCAGCACCATTTATTGAAGATACTGTCTTTTTTCCGTTGGGTATTCTTTCCTGCTTTGTCAAAGATTATTTGACCACAGTGTTGAGGGTCCATTTCTCAGTTCTCTATTCTGTTCCATTGATCAATGTGTCTGTTTTTGTGTCATTACCATATTGCCTTGAAGATTACAGTTTTGTAATAGAAATTGAAGTCTAGCATTCTGATACAACAGCTTTGATTTTCTTTTTCAGCATTTCTCTAGCTATTCAGGGCCTTTTCTGGTTCCATACAAATTTTAGGGTTATTTATTCCAGCTCTGTGAAAAATGTCCATGGTACATTGGTAGGGATTGCACTGAATGTGTAGATTGCTCTAGGTAGCACAGACATTTTAACAATGTTTATTCTTCCAATCCATGAGCATGGAATGTTTTTCCATTTCTTTGTATCTTCCTCAATGTCTCTCATAAGCGTTCTGCAGTTTTCGGAGTACAGATCCTTTACCTCTTTGGTTAGGTTTATTCCTAGGTATCTTATGGTTTTGGGTGCAATTGCAAATGGGATCAACTCCTTAATTTCCCTTTATTCTGTCTCATTGTTAGTGTATAGAAATGCAACTGATTTCTGTGCCTTGATTTTATATCCTGCCATGTTGCTGAATTCCTGTATGAGTTCTAGCAATTTGGGGGTGGAGTCTTTTGGGTTTTCCACAAAAAGTGCCATGTCAACTGCAAAGAATGAGAGTTTGACTTCTTCTTTGCCAATTCGAATGCCTTTTGTTTCTTTTTGTTGTCTGATTGCTGAGGCTAAGACTTCTAGTACTATGTTGAACAACAGTGGTGAGAGTGAGCATCCTTGTCATGTTCCTGACCTTAGGGGAAAAGCTCTCGGTTTTTCCCCATAGAGAATGATAGTCACTGTGGGCTTTTCAAAACCAAAATTTCTTATCATGAAGTCATGGTTCAAGATGCCATGCTTCTCCCTCTCAGGTGCAAGTGTTATTTTATCTTCCCAAGGGTATTACATCAAGATGACATTTCATCATCTACATGAAAATCCTCATTTCTACAGGGAGCATCACTGATTCACAAGAACATAAAAAACAGAAATTCCCTTGAGTCATATGGCTTAAGTCATCAAACTGAAAACGTCATTTAGGACAGGGAGCCCTAAAAATGTATAATAAATACTCACCACAACAGCTTGAACAGGAATACAGACAGATATTGAATCTGTAAAAATGCTGAGTCTCTCAAACTTGAGGCCATCTAACAAAAGATCCCATCCTCTCTGCATTTATATGAATTGAAAAATGAAAGGTTGTTAGCAAAAGGGTGTACTTTTTTTTTCCACTTCAATTGACCTTGTATTGTAGAAAATGATTAAAAAAAAAAAAACCACCCCAAAACCCTGGAAGTAGTACTGAATGTTGTCAGGCCCTGGAAATTGACCTTCCATGATTAAAAAGTAAATTTTAGAATCAGTGCTACTGGATTTTTACAAATATACATACTGAGTCCAACGCTTAAACTTGAAATAACTATAGTTATGGTATTCTGAGATTTGTATCCCTGCATGCCTTTTATGAATGTGAAAAAGAAAATCCTCTTCATTCCTGATACTTTTACTATTTTAGATGTTTCCAAAAATATCTCTAGACTTCAGACAGAGTGGCTCAGAAGCTCTCCAAACAAACTTTTGCAAGTGTAAGCATGCAGGGGTTCCACAAAAGGGCGGCTGATACAGCTTCCTGATGATCTGTATCTTAAAAGATATAGAAATATGTACCAACAACTAAAGGACACAGTTACAAACTAAAATACTGTGATACATTGTGTAATGCCATACAATCAAATGCAATGTTTAGTAAACATACATTTTTGTCATTTTGTATTTGTTTATACAGAATTAAAAATAAAGCACAGGACTAAAAACAAATATATATGTGTCCCTCTTGCATTACTTTTATGATGGTAAAGGGAAAACACAACAAGCACCACTACAAAATGTTTGACCATCACACAGCATTAAAAATAAAGTAGATGCCAAGCTGAACATTTATTAGTACATGATCTGCCAACCAAGAATGGGTTTTAGAACTCAAGTGTTTTCCAGAATGTGGCTCATGTCTTCCAGTTTGTTACTGGCATAAAAATGACAGTGATGAATATCTTTGGTTGGGTCTCCTCCAGAATCAGACCCAGAGACAAGGATTACATGTGTAAGTAGTTTATTTAGGAGGTGACCCCAGGAGCACAGGAAAAGTGTACATGGACAACAAGGGAGACAAGTGGGGGTTGGTGATAAACAGGTTACCTCTGGACAGCCAGGGCCCCATCCCCTTGGAGACTTCCGGGAAGTAACTGGGAAATACTTCAGAGTTGGTCCACATGATGAATGAGAAATTTGGGGTATTTAACTTCCAACTGCCATCAGACATTGGATAAGGGCTTCTTACAGGGCATTAACTCACTAGCCCCTCCATCTGTGACCTGAGGAACAAACAGCCTTTAGGTGTTCTGTAGGTGCTGTTGGCATATGCTAAAGTGGTGAGTGTCAAAGGATATGGACAGAGTGCCAGCAGTGTCTGCTGCAATTAGAAATATTCCTCAAGACATGTACAATAATGAACAGAATAAGATTCTCTGAGAGATCATGGGTGTTGGAGCTTCAGGACCATGCCAGGACTGAAGGCAATTAAGGTGAAGGTCTCTAGTAGAGGAACACCACCAAGGAAAAATTAAAAACCAATTAAAGATACAGAAGAACTAAGACTATAGGTGTGCTCAACACAGATAAAGATGATGGTCCATCAGGTGCTCTGGAAGCTAGGTCTTTCTGAGGTATGAACATGATTAAGAAACTTAATGATTCCAGAAAAATCAGGTCTCGTGTTAGAACCAAGAAGAGTTCCAATTTTAGGTTTATCCTTGTGGGGTTTGGGTTTTGTTTTTTTTTTAAGGATTTTATTTATTTTGTTTGAGAGAGAGAGCAGGGGAGGAGGCAGAGGGAGAGGGAGAGAGAGAATTTCAAACACACTCTACTCTGAGCACAGAACCCAACACAGGGCTCAATCTCATGACCCTGAGATCATGACCTGAGCTGAAACCAAGAGTCAGATACTTAACCAGCTGAGGCACCCAGGTGCCCCTAGGTTTATCTTTGTATATAGAAGAAGCTTTGTATAGAGTGGTGTCCTTATAAACTTTAATAACTGGCTTTCTGGGGAAGAGAGGGCATCATAGCCAATTCTAAACTACTCAGTTTAATAACTGCTCACACAATTCCTAAATAATTAACAATGGTCTCTCACAAAAAGGCATGCCTGAGCTGACCCCAGCACACCACTGCCAGTAGCTCTCTGCCCAACATCCATTCATGTTTTGTGGGTTCCAAGGGCTAATGGCCAACTACTCAAATATATCCAGTTCTCGATGTCAGAGGTTGTGCCTGTAATGACTTCAGTACCTGAAAGGGTGGATGATGTTGGTGATTTGAGTCCTGGGGATACTCAGTAGAGGTTGTGTCCTCTTGATACCTCTGATTCTCCTTCATTGTCATCTTCCTCAGAGTCTTTGAAGCCCTTTGTGTCTGGACTGGAGATTCTGGCAGAAGTGCCTCTGGCTCAGACTTTGTCAGTCGTTTACTTGTACTTGCACATTGGCAGACCTCTATAATATGTCTATTCCATCCCATGTCTTTTCCAACTAATATTCGCATCATGTGCATACAAGTAAAATCAAACTACACTTGTACCCAAAAGCAGAAGAACCTGGAACTGTCATGAGTACTTAAGTTAATGAACAGTCACTGTAGCAAAGCCCTGTGGATCAACCTTCTAGATATAGTATTTAATGCAGATTTTGTCTGCCCCAACCATGAAAAAAAAGTTATGCGTGCAATTAAATAGAGAGGCATATTCAGTTCATACAATATCTAGCTTCCTCCCACCCAGAGTTCAGGGATCCCTTTCTCTGCCCATCACATCCTAAAAGAAGTCACTGTCAACCACACCTATCAGAAACCACCTCTTTTCTGTAAGAAATGGCTCAAATAGCTGCACACGACTAACTGGCACTCACCATAACCTTCCTATTTTTAAAATAATTATTGCCTTCCAAGTGACTTATATCACCTAAGCCCTGTGTGTCTTTAACTATTAAGTTCTACATTTTTATAAACTCCCTGATAGCTACACAAGTTCTACTCTGGATTCATGCTGAACTGTGTCCCAATTTCTTGGTTGTTTCTTCCGTGTTCAAAAAGAAATACAGATCTATTTTCAAAGTAAATATTCCCCTTCCCTGTCTTTCTCTGGTCTTACATAAGTTCAAAGTTACTTAGACACCTCTCATATACTCTTTAGATTTCTTTGCACCTCAGTAAATTCTCTCTACACCTTTTTGCTGCTAAGGTGGCAAACTGGAGTTGAATTTTTTCGTTCCCATGTTTTATGGCCCAAAAAAAGCCCTCTTAATTACGTCCATTGGAGTATCAGAGTACAAAGTTCTAATTATTTGTACCTGGCTGCTCTGCATGTCCTAGTGTCCAAAAGTCATCTAAAGTAAGGAATTAACCAGAAGCTCTCAATTCTTTATCTTTCTAGGGTTTCTTTTCATGGTAGCTGCCCCGAGGGTCTAAACAAGGCTATGATTTTAAAGTCCCTTATATACTTTTCTGCTCCTTTCTGAGGCCTAGCTGCAGAAAATAGCAACGTGAGTAACAAAGCCGTTGAATATAGTTCCAATATTTCCAGTATTTCTATTCAAACAGAAGCATTTCTTTACTAATTCTCTGGCAGATTTTCCTCTGGAGAAATTGTGATATACAAAATATTTCATTTTCTACCACATCTCTCCCATCCTTCTATCCACAGCAGCCAGATGGTATTTCTTATTAGTGGAAGAAATAATCAGACAAGAACAACTGGCCATTGAACAATTAGGAATACTGCCTGATACATGTTTTTCCAAGTATTTACTCTTAGTTCCTGGTAGCAAGAATGTATCAGCTTTAACATATACCAGCATCTTAAGTCCCAAGAGAACATTTCTAAACTCTCAGCCTCATCTCAAAACTAAACTGAGTTCCAGCGACAGTGACAGGATACAAGATGGCAGGCTGTCACTTTGGAAGCACCACTGGCTTAAAGACCTGGATAGGCAAGGTACTATGACTTACAGGGTAGGAGTGGCAAAAGGGAGAGTGGAGAGCCTCATTTGTATTTAAATAAAATTCATTTCCTTAACAGAGTATTTTTTTTAGAGTATTTCTTCTTATCAGGTGCTTGGCTGTTTAGAGCTGTCATTTCTTGCTATCCTAGAACTGGTCAATGCTGGAAGCATACCTTTTAAAAAAAAAATCATAGTAGGGGCACCTGGGTGGCTCAGTGGGTTAAAGCCTCTGCCTTCGGCTCAGGTCATGATCTCAGGGTCCTGGGATAGAGCCCCGCATCGGGCTCTCTGCTCAGCGGGGAGCCTGCTTCCCCCTCTCTCTCTGCCTGCCTCTCTGCCTACTTGTGATCTCTCTCCCTCTGTCAAATAAATAAATAAAATTTAAAAAAAATCATAGTATTATAAAAAGATATCTAAACAGACTTTTTCTTTTGAAACCCTGCTGATTTATATTATCATTCCAGAATCTTTTTTAATTACAAATTAATTTTCAATTAAGTTATGCTTGGGTTTAAACTGTTCTGCCTACCAGCTTTTCAAGTAATAATTGCCAAACAAATTCCTTAATGAACTAAGGAAACTGCTACATCAAAGAACCCCTTGGTTAAATGAAACCAATATATACCACCACAAGAGAGGTTCTATAGAGTAAGGTTATTTCCGCCAACTAACCAGAGCTTGAGTGAGTAAATAAATACTTTGTTGATCTAATTATAAGTTTTATATACTTAATTGGTCCATGTGAAAAATGACATCTCTGGCAAAGTGGTCCTCTGTTAGGACTGAAATTAATTATTAGCTATTACACATGAACCATAATTTTCTACTGCTATTATTTAAAATTCTTCTTAAACTCCTTGCATCCACTCACCCATCAAATATTCCTACCTCCTACATAAGAGTCACCTAAATTTCCCTTAAATCACCTACCAAAGAAAATACAGTGCATACTCAGAATCTATGACATAGATGAAGAAATGCAGCGGGAAATTGGGTGGTATTTAAAAACTTTTCTTGCCCATACTGGCTTCTAATTCACTAAGATAATAAGTTACTTCAGATGATGACAAGTGAGGAACAATTCTCTGAAATCAAAGAAATTTCGATATCTCATGAAAAATGGGTATTTGTAAATTTTTGCCACTGCTGGAAAACTTGAGATTTAGCTCATTTAATTACAATAATGTTAGTTTTCATGTCTGCCATCATTTTTAATACATTTGTATATAGCTATGAATCTAACATAAGAAATCAAAATAAATGTTAAGACAAATGAATCATTAACCATTTTATTTAAATCCTGTGTAAATGCTTTCTCTGTTACATTTTGAAAATCATTTGTCTTATATAGAGATAAATGTATTAAAAATTCAAACCACAAAGGGATTTTTTGGACACCTATATAATAAAAGTCTTAAAATTATTGCTTACCTCTAACCTGGCAATTCCATAAAACAGATTACATTCATTGCAACATTAAATCGGAGGCCTAATGTAGTATCTGTTTTGGAAACAGATACTAAGTAGAGTATTTTAATAGGCAAGAGTACTAAGATCAACTGATGGCCTTCCCTTGTGATGGGCATGAATTTTGATGGGACCCATGCTGAGAACAAGAAGGTGTAAAGGGTAACATAGGACCCCCTTCCCCATGATAAACACATCTCAGCCACCTTCGTGGCAGCAAGTATGTACTGCCAGCATCCTATAGGACTGAACAGTGTGTCTCTGGTTCTTGACTGCTTTTACAGAAAGTGAAAGTTCCCTGACACACACTCATTCAGGAATAATGAGTATATAGTACAAATGACACCGAAAGATGCAGGGGTCAGTATAGCTTAGAAAAGAATTAAAGAGGGCAAGAGAGTGACAAAACATTTTGGAGGCAACTGCAGCAAGAATGAAGGCTTAATTTGTGCTGCCTGCCCTTCCTCTGCTCTATGGCACTATCTGTTTTCTATGTCCTGCAAGGGGTCATCACCCATAATCCCAAAGATCCACTCTTCACCAAAAAGCCCAAATGACTCAGGATCTGATGGACTGTGGAACTATGACCTCCTGGTGGCCCTACTAAATTAACCAAGAAGTGAATGGAGGAGGTGTACTCGCTTTCTCAGCAGCACAGTACTGGTTTCCTTTCATTGTATCTGATAGCCATTGAGCATCTGCTCAATTATAGGCAGCTATGGGAGAAGCTTAGCCTTCAGGGGAACCTAGACCTAGACAGAAAAAGAAAATATGCACATCAATTCTAACAACCAAGAGATTTATTCTTTCTCTGTGGTATCTTACACCCACCTCTGAATTCTACCACTCTTACTCTCCTCTGCTAATTGGGAAATATACTAGAAATTTATCTTTATTTAAGCACACCCTTCAAATATTGTTTCCACTCACTGTATTATTAGGATGAATTAGGCTGCAAGTAATTGAAAAGCCAACTCAAAATAGCTCAAACGACAAAAGGCTTATGTAATTTGAAAGTCCGGTGTCCGGGTATGCAGGTTTCAGGGCTGTCTGATTCAGCAGTTCAACAGTGAGATCGAAGTCCTAGATTCCTTCCTTTATATATCAACATTATCCTCAGGCTCTGTCCCCTATGTGATCTCAAAATAGCTCTAGTGACTTCCAGAGCTACATCCTTTTTAAGATAGGGAGACAACTGATCTAGCTCTAAAGAACCTGGAAGCTTCTTACCCAGGAATACATGGCACCGTGTCACAAATCCATCCCTGAACCAGTATCTATGGCCAAGGAATGGAATTGCTCTGCAGAATCCAGGCCTAAGTGAGAGATCTCACCTCTAGTGCCAAGGGTAGAGTCAGTTTTCCCAAAAGCAATTGAAGGAAATGAACCAAAAATTCTCCAGGTCGAGGAAAAGCTAGGCAGAAATGAACTTACTAGGTTACTAGGCTGGAGAGGACTGAAGAGAAGCAATGTTTCCCTATCAGGATAAGCCACCATCCATAGTCTGTCCTTCCTCATTGCTCTCCTCATACCCTAAGCATCAAGGAAGCCCAGACAAGGTGTTCTCTGTTTGGAAAGATACGAAATACATAAAGAGATGGCACATCTAGGCCTGAGTTCAGAAATACTCTTTCCCTCTTTAAAAAATGAGCCACTTTTAAAGCTGGATGATTTTAGCCAACAGTGGGCCACAGACTAGACAGTGTCTGCAGGAGCTGTAGCTACAACAGGAGTACAGCTGACACATCCTACACACCAGACAATTCTACACACCCGTGATTTGGGGAGTATCAGTACACAGAAAGGAGCTGACCAATAGGATGGGCTGTCAAAGGACTCAAACATAGGATAGTTAGTTCTTCTTTTTTCTTTTTTTTTTTCTTATGTTCAGTTAGCCAACATATAGTAGTTCTATATCAGAGCCAAGGACAGAAAAGAACACCTTTGAGAATTAACTGACAAAATGCATTGCTTGTCGAGGAACCCCACACTTTCCTCTGTGAGCTTGATCTAGTCTCCATTTCCCTGTCATCCTTACCTCTTCCCATTCCTTGGGCTTCCCCTCCCAGCAGCAAGGAGGAAAAGGACACTCACATCAAGAGAGGACGCATCTTCCTACTGCTCCTCTGCCCTGTCATCGGGCATGGCTCTACTTTAGATTTTTATTCCCAGTACTTATTTTTCAAGCAAAAATGAAGGACCTCCAGGTGTCCTACTTTATAGACAGATGAAGCGACTAAGGAGCAAGAAGCTAGAAAACCAGTCATAGGAGTATGTCATTAGCAAGAGGGGTGAATCTGGCCCCTCTTGTGGTTTCTGCCCTGTCATTTTTCCAGGGCTCACAACGCATACCAGGACTTGCTTCTGAAACACTTCCCTCCGAAAGGAGTTAATAAGCCAGTTGGTATTGAGTGTCTAAGCCATAATTTATGCCTTTAACTCTATGTCTTAACACTGTGAAAACTACTCAAGAGGCCTGTCCTGGGGCACTGAGTGGATCACCAAGAGCATCTCTCTACATGGAGGCCAACATGTTACAGGGCCGTAAAAGATTACTTTCTTTAGGGGATTTTTCCCCCTATGTTTTCTTGTCTGCGTCACTCCAGGTCCTAGCTTTCCTTTCAAGCCTGATAAGTGGAGGGGCTCAGGATCAAAATGCTTATTACTATCAGTAAAATATAATAACAGTTAATTTATAGGAAACAGGCTTCATTAAATGCTGAAGTCTGCCTGAATCATTCACCTCTGCAACAGAGGTGGGTTTGGCAGCTGATGTGTTGTTTCTGTTTTGGCTGCATTACTGCGGGCTGCCCTGACATTACATATTCCACCAAAGCAGTGAAAGCTAATTCAAAAAGGATCTGCACCTTGGAAGTCCAGCATGCTGTGTATTCATTTGGTCCCACTTGGACTTATTTATCATTTCCAGCATATGAGAAAACATTTTTACATGAAGAACTATATTTTCCAGATTACAACTAAGCATGGATTTAAACAGAAAACAACAGCACAAGTCATGTTTATGAGTACATTTAGCGATATAATCATAAAATACATCTGGCCAATATTGCAGAGAGTGATTCTCAGGCTTACAAAGTTGTTTCATCTCTTTGTTTGTTTCTAATGGCTCCATATTCGGCCTGAGAGTGTTTTTTTAAATTATATTAAAATTTATTTTGTTTTGAGGGTTTTATTTTCTTTAGAATCCCATGGCAACCTTCAAGGTCACTGAAAGTTAGTTCCAGGATTATAATAAAATCTAAAGTAAAGAATCAGTGATCCAGGGTTTCAAGAACTAAATAATACAAAGTTAAACTAAGCCAAAATTCTTTAAGTTTCTATGGCTAAAAACAATGTTTTCCTCTTTTTTAAAGCTTTTTTTTTTTTTGTAAGTCATCCTTCGACAAGACTCTAGAGGGTTGGGCCTCTCAAACTTTGGCACAAGAAAATCACCCAGAGTATTTGTTAAAACACAGATGAGTGGTCCTCACCCCCAGAGATTCTCTAGTAGGTATTTCTTGTCCAGAAAGCAAGAATCTTCATTTTTAATAACCTCCCAGTTGATGCTGATGCAGACACCCTGTAGATTACAGACTTTCAGTAAAGGATTGTTCACAAACTTCAGGTCTACATTATGTGGCAAAGACAAATCTCCAAACTCCTTACCTTTTTTCATGGGGTGTAATAAGGACTAAAAAAGCAACCTTGATATTTGGACTCAGTGTCATCATTACCATGAGGGCTTTTTGGATACAGCTAGACACAATGACCATACCACACTGAAGATGAAAGAACCAAGGCAAAACTAAAACCAGGTTCCATAATCAGCCATTTAGGTTAATGCCAAGGTCATAGCCCCAGGGAACAGCTGACCATTTAGTTCTGGTCAATTTTGACTACCTACTTTTCTGCCTCCAATTCACAAACACCTGTTCTTTTTATTTTATTTTAAAGACTTATTTATTTATTTTAGAGAGAGAGCATGAGCAGGGGGAGAAACAGAAGGAGAGGGAGAAGCACAAACAGACTCCCCGTTGAGCACAGAGCCAGGCATGGGGCTCAATTCCAGGACCTTGAGATCATGACCTGAGCCAAAATCAAGAGTTGGGATGCTCAACCAACTGAGCCTGCAAATACCTATTCTTTAATTTAGGGCAGAAAATTCTGTAGACACTGGACTATTACCTGAGAATGTGAATGGTCCCTAGGAAGAAGTAAACAAATCTAGACAATAATGCAAGCAATGTGAACCCAGGTGGTTACAGTGTGAAAAATTCAACCAGCTATGTGTTCACTCTCCAAGATACTGAATACACGAGTTGATTAAATTTTTTCTTTACTCAAATTCCACTAAATTAACTGAATAGCAGGAGAAGGTGACGAGGAAAATGGTATTAACTTTTTAAAAAAGATTTTATTTATTTATTTGACAGAGAGAGAGATGACAAATAGGCAGAGAGAGAGGGGAAAGCAGGCTCCCCGCTGAGCAGAGAGCCCGATGCGAAGCTCGATCCCAGGACCCTGAGATCATGACCTGAGCCGAAGGCAGAGGCTTTAACCCACTGAGCCACCCAGGTGCTCCAAGGTGGTATTAGCTTGATTAAAATAAGCAGTAGCTGTTTTTTTGCTAACAAGTTAGGGAGTAAGGAAGCAAACATTTGTCAACAACTCCATGCACCAGCTTCGCATTCCTTCCATAAGCAGTTCATCCTAAAAGTTTGTATATTTATTATTCTCCCTATTTACTATAAGGAAATTAAGACTCAGAAAGCTTAAGCAACACGCCCAAGGTCATTACACTACTAAATTACAGATCTGGGTTATAACAAAATCATGTCTTTTCCTATACACATACTAGCCCTGCTGACAAGGCTTATCTTACTACCAGTACTAACATTTACTGAATGTTTTCTGAGCATTTGACATATATTGTGTTCCAATACTCACCAAAACCCTGTTAAGGTAGGCACTAATATTATTCTCATTTTATGGATGAAAAAAACTGAGAACTAAGACACTGAGAAGTTAAATCACTCACTCAGTCACACAGCAAATGAGTGGCAGAGCTGGATTTGATCCTGAGCTATCAGAATCCAGGCCCATGGATTATATTGCCACATTGGATAATAGAAAAGGCATGGCTTGGAAAATGTTAAAAATAACCATTTATCATATTTACCCTAAAGATACAAACGTCATGATCCGAAGGGGCATGTGCACCCGAATGTTTATAGCAGCAATGTCCACAATAGCCAAACTATGGAAAGACCCTAGATGTCCATCAACAGATGAATGGATAAAGAAGATGTGGTGTATATATATACAATGGAATACTATGCAGCCATCAAGAGAAACAATCTGGCCATTTGCAATGACGTGAATGGAACTGGAGGGTATTATGCTAAGTGAAATAAGTCAGTCAGAGAAAGACAAGTATCACATG
>CM053612.1:86781929-86800437 GCA_028646535.1 Procyon lotor | reverse complement strand
ATATGTTAATTAAAAAATAACCATTTATCAATAATATACCATCAACTAAAGATCTAAGACTTAGGAGGACTCTAGGTTTGGCAGTGATGGAAAAGAGAAGGGATTAATCCTGGGAGACTTTCTGAAGAGGTAAGTTTTTGGCCAGGTTGTAAGAGAATAGATGAACATGGTGGGATGAGACAAGGCCCAAAGGCAGAGGATTATTTGCAAATAATACATCATATCTGGAGGAATATTGGCAAGGTAAGGAACCATGGTTATAGAAGGAAGACAATTCTGAAGGGCATCTTGGCTTCAACAGAATGATACAAAGTGAACTAAAATACATTACTGCAGTATCTAGGAAGGAAATATTTTAGGATTGCCAATTCACCTGAGGGGGGAAAAATATTCTGCATCCATTCCATTGAGATAATGCCACTTTCTACACTGAAAGGTTACTTTTCAATACAAGCAATGCTGGGAAAGATACCACTCAACTTGTCTTTCTAGAGACTCTTTTTCTCTCTTTTCCTAAGGGGGCTTAGATGAGTTTGCATATCTTAAGAATGTGCCACATTGTGTGTATAACTTGACAAAAGCAGGCTCACACTAAATGTTCAAAGCTGCAAAGCAATTTGTCAGAAAGAGCACAAGTGTCATTGTCTATGTTTGGGACCTGTGTTTTGACTGTTGAGGAGCACTGATTTCTAATTTCCCTAAGTCATTTTATTCCAGTTTGCCATCGGTGTCCAATTTACACCTCAGGAAGGTGGTCTCTGATTTCATTTGGATCTTCGTGGGACAATTATCTTTTACCTTCACCTGCAATATTTGCATCCTTTCGCTTGGAATGTCCAGCTTCAAGAAACTAGAGACTTAATTACCAAGTGGTTAAAGCAGAAAATCAACACTCAATATGGCAGAAGAAATGATGGAAACATGATGCAATAAATACCCGCAAAATAAAAATAGGGTGGGTAAGGCAGGTCAAACATGGAGGGAAGACACCCTGTTCAATGACAAGCCATTAACACCAGAATTCCAAGCTTCCTCCAGTCTCACTCACGATCCTTCCCCCATGCTAATTAACTCATCTAGTTTTCTCCTGCAGAACCTCATTTGGCTTGCCCTGAAACTGGCTCTTTCCCTTAAGAAAGCACATACAGACTTCTGGCCAGGGCAAAAAAATATGCCTTCATTTTACGATCTCCTTACCATTGTCTGAAGCTTCAGTCTTGACATTTTTCTTGCCTCCTTCTCTGGCTGTTCATTCTCCATTCCCTGATTGCCATTCTAAGTCACTGTTAAAATTTTCTTTACTTTTTTTGCTAAGTACTATTTATAAATTCCTGTGTTTCAATTATTTTGCCTTCTTAGTCATAAGTGTTTCTCTTTTCAAAAACCTCTTATGTGGTTATTGATCCATTCATATTTTCTGTATTTTCTTCTCTTTAACCTTGTTCTACTATTTTTCTAACCCAATTTTGATCATATTAAATAAGTAATTTTGAATTTAACTTTTTAATAATTTTTTATTATGTTATGTCACCACACAGTACCTCATTCGTTTTTGATGTAGTGTTCCATGATTCACTGTTTGCAAATAACACCCAGCTCCATGCAATATGTGCCCTTAATGTTTTCCACTCAGAATTACAATGTAAGCATTTTGCCATAATGGTGGTTTTAAAGTATGTCCACAAATTCTTTGATAATATTTCATTCAAAGGGTACATACAGCCTAACCACCCATCCCTCTAGAGTAGAGGCTATACTTATGGACTTGCCTCCAAGGAATAGAGCAAGCCCCCCCACCCACAAAAAGACATAAGACTTCTGACACTAGGTCATAGAAGGCCTTGTGACTTCCTCTGTGCTCATTCTTTTACATCACTTGCTCTGGAGAGAGTCAGCTGCCATGTCTTAAAACCACTGAAGTAGTGCAATGGAAAAGTCTACTGACAATAACCAGCACTAACTTATAACCTATAGCATGAGAGAACATATTTGCAAATAATACATCCAATAAGGGGTTAATATCCAAAATATATAAAGAATTTATACAACTCAACATCAAAAAACCCCAAATAATCCAATTAAAAAGTGGAGAGAAGACATGAATAGACATGTTTCCAAAGAAGACATCCAGATGGCCAATAGACATTTGAATAGATGCTCATCATCACTAATCATCAGGGAAATGCAAATCAAAACCACAATAAGATGTCACCTCATGCCTGTCAGAAAAGCTGAAGTAAAAAACACAAGAAATAACAAATGTTACTCTTAACAATAGAGAACAAACTTGTGGTTGCTGGGGTGGGGGTATAATGAAACAGGTGAAGGGGAGTAAGAGGGTACTTACGACAAGCACCGAGTAATGTACAGAATTGTTGAATAACTATACTGTACACCTGCAACTAATATAACATTGTATGTTGATTATACTTGAATTAAATAAACAAATTTAAAAAACAACCAGCACTAACTTGCCAGGCATGCAAGTGAACTATCTTCGAAGCACATCATCTAGCACCTTTCAGGTCTCCAATGATGGTAGCCCAGGCCAGTATATTGACTTCAACCTCAAGACAGACCCCAAGTCGGAAGCACCCAGCTATGCTGCTGCCAGATTTCCAGCCCACAGAAATTGGGTCCAACAAGAAATGTGCACTGGTTTAAGCCACTAAGCTAAAAAAAAAAAAAAAAAAAAAAAAAGCCACTAAGCTTTGGAGCGTTTTGTTATTCAGCAGTAGATAATGAATACAGCTGTGTTATTAATTTTTCACAAATAGTATTTTAATAACTGTGCCTTTTATATGTTTTATAGGTGCATGTAGGTATACATATCAGTCTGGACAGGAAGTTATCTATTTTAACAGGTGTAATGTCAACAACATAAAAAAGTTAAAGAAAGTCTCATTTTTTTCCCTAATACCTTTTGTTTCTTCTTTAAATCAAAATACTGAAAAGGTACTTTCCAGCTATCATAAAATGCTTGCTTAGTCTATTTCCTCTGATGCTACACTTAAAATGCAAAGAAAATTGCAGTCTTCATATAATCAAGGAGGAAAAATTAAAACAAAACAAGAAATAATTTCGTAAAACATTTCATTTATGTTATGATCAGAGAAATTATCTATTCTTTCTATTCTCTTTTAAGAGCTGAGGATATACGGCTTTCTGATAATTGCATTGTAATTTTGATTCACTCAATTTATGCTGAAGAATAAAAAGCACAATCCATGTACATACATTACTTTTGGAATTGCTGCAGAAATATATCTGCCACACAAACTACTGGAATAAAACATTATTCACTCGTACAATCATTAAATATCTTTCAACACTTATTTATATGATAAGCGTGGATACAGCTGTGAACATGGAAGACACATTGCTGCTCACAACTCAGCATGATATGCAAACAAGTAAACAGATTTTTTAAATATAGAGTGTTGAGTATTGTAATGTAGACAGAGCAGGATCACACAGAGGATGAACCTTATCCAGGCATGGCAATAAGGTAATAAGGCATTCTAGGTGAAATGACCCTCAAGCTAAGATAAATGCATTGATGTGTTGATAAAATATCTTTCCAGGAAACAAACAAAACCCTGATTTGTAGTGTTTGCCAATTTTCATAGTGTTAAGCACTCCCACTACGGCCAATTTTAAGGTACTAATGTGACATCACCGATCATGGAGTTGAGAAGAGAGGTATAGAATCAGCTCTCACAAGCTGGTACAAGCCACCTCCAGGAAACCACTGGAAATGCTTCATGAATTGTTTTATCCTCTCTTCCTCATCTCTCCACCAAAGGCTGTGTTTAGGCCTATACCATCTGGATTATTACAATAAATCCCAATTGGCCAACCATGGCTGATTCCTGGCTCTTCTCCTAACACCCTGCCAGCTCCACTCTCATCGTGCCCGTTCTATGCATAAACTTTGAGTGACTCACTGTTTTAGTATGTTTGGCTGGTCATAACAAAATGCCATAGAAAAGGTGGCTTATAAAAAACAGAAATTTATTTTTAATAGTCCTGGAGGCTAGAAGTCTGAGATCAGAGTGCCAGCATGGTTGGGTTCTAGTGAAGGCCCCATTCCAATTTGCTAACTTCTCACTGTCTGCTCAAGTTCTAGAAAGGGGCAAATGATCTCTCTTGGCTCTCTTTTATAAAGGAACTAACCCCATTTGTGACAGTTCCGTCCTCATGACCTAATCATCTCCCACAGACTCCACCTCCTGATACCACCACTTTGGGCATTAGGTTTTAAACATGTGAATTTTGGCAGGGACACAAACATTCAGACCATAGCATGCACCATCATATATAAAATCAAAACTGCTCAGTATAACATGTAAGCTCTTCATGGTCAGGCCTTGCCTGCCTGTTGAACCTCAACTCCCACCACTTCCTCCCATGCCTGCTATGTACTAAACATCTTGAATAGTCATCACTGACTTGTAAGTCCCAGAACACGCCAAGTGTTCCCCCATCCACTCCCACAAGGACAAGAGTACAAACAAATATTCATTGAGTGCTAACTAAATGCCAGGGAAGGTGCTAAGCACTAGGAACACAAATATAAATAAGACACAATTCCTGAGCTCAGCAATAGTGGGCTGGGCAGACAGACATGTAAATTCCTTATTATAACGGTTTGAGATGAACACAGTACCTACAGGGATGAATACAACACATAATCAGAAACAGCAAATACCAACCAAACCCTATAATAGAGCCTGGAATGTGGTAGGTGCTAAATAAGTATCTGTTAAATACATGAATTAGTGACATAATGCCTGATTAGGTTTACCATTTGGGTAATGTAGTACATACAAGAATTGTAAGGATTCAGAGATGGGAAAGCTCACTGCTTACTGGAGAAAAGACCAAAAACATATTTTTATAAGATAATTTATAAAGAAATGAGTCCTGAAAGACACCTCTAAAGGCCTACTGACTCCCCAGATCTTCAAAGATTTGCAGATTTATGCAATGAGCTATGGTTTCCAATGCTCTCCAATGTTGGCTGATCGTGAGAATCACTGAAGGAACATAAAAAAGGAAATAGATTTGGCCACACAACCAGATCAGTTAGAGGTACTTCGCAGGCATTTTTATTTGTAAAAATCTTCCTGAAGTTCTGATACACAGCCCTGATTTAGAACTGCACAGAACTTATATCTGCAAGCAACAACAGCGCTGTGATTATTTATTGAGAAGGAAGGGAAAAAAGACAGAGGGACTTGGCAAAACCAACCTTTTGGTGACTCCTTTCTCTAATGGCAGCTATTTGCAGATCCTCCCTGCAGCTAACTCGCTAAAGGCCTCTGCCCACTAATATTTTGGGTGAGGCTTGCTATCACTACAGCTGTCTTAAACTGAAGTTGGTGTGGGTACATTAATTTGGGTCCCTGAGAGGAAGGTATGAAGGATCTGTTCCTGTTACAATGTTACTGTTTTAACAGGGAACAAAAAAAGAAGTGGAAAAATGGGGGAGGGGGGCAAGTAGGGAGGGAGGGAGGAAGGAAGAATTAAATTACACTCTCTCCCCCAAAAAAGGCCACTCGAGGTCTTTTTTGGTCGAGGTGTTTTGTACAATTTAGTCTGATCTGGAGAAAAGCTACGGATGTCTTTCAAAAGACAGATTTTTATCTTCCCCATTTTTACCCTCTGTGAAGACTATTTAGGCCAAGGATTTCTTGTCTACCTTAGTTACTATTTGCAGTAATTTAAACAAATGCCAAGGGATCAGAGATGACTATATAAAATTCTGGTACTCCATGGAAAAGTTACCATTAATTTTCAATTTTATTCAAAATACAAACCTTCGGTGTCTTTTCAAAGTAATACAAATTCACTGTGAAAAAAAATTAAACATCACAAAGTATTTTTTAACAAATGAAAGCAAAGTCCCACCCACCTCCAAGAGAAACGTCTCTGCTATCTATCTGATGTTAGTCTTACTAACTTTAATATGCATGTAAACTAAATGCGCTTGCTCCATACCTACCATTTTAGAGCCTTCTAAAAAAGTATTTAGATTGTGGTAGGATGTCTGTGTCAATGCCTCTAAATATACCCTGCTCTTTTTTAAGTTTTTATTTGAATTCTACTTAGTTAACATACAGTGTAATATTAGTTTCAGATGCACAATATAGGAATTCAACTCTTCCATACAACTATATGTTTAATCTTTTATTTTTTAATAAAATTGAATATATTTAAGGTGTACAACTTGATGACTTGACATATACACATAGTGAAATGATTACTACAGTCAAGCTAATTAACATATAATCTCCCCACACTGTTATCCTTTTTGTGAATGTATGAGAGCGCCTGAAACCTCTTAGCCAATCTCTAGACTTCAATATAGTATTATCAATTATACTCATCATGCCATATATCAGATCTCTAGACTTATTCATCCTATAGAACTGTAACTTTGTAGGCTTTAACCAACATCTCGCCATTTCCTCCACCTCCTCACCCCTGCTGACCACCTTTCTACTCTCTAGTTCTGTGTATTTGACTTTTATTAGATTCCACATATCACCTAGATCATATAGTATTTTTCTATCTGTATCTGGTTTATTTCACTTAGCATAATGTCCTGCCAGCTCTTTCATGTTGTCCTAAATGGCAGGAACTCCTTTAAGAGGCTGAATAATAATAATGCCTTGTATGTATATACCACAATTTCTTTATGCACTCATCCACTGTTGGATATGTAGTCTGTCTTTTAAAAATAAATACCTATTTTTTTCTACTGTATAGATGGACTTTTGGGTTCATGCTAGTTTTGCCATTATATACAACACTGAAATAAAACACCCTTCAGATACTTACATTATTATTTCTTTAGACTAATTACCTAGAAGTGAATTCTTGGATTAAAAATGGTAAACACACTTTAATCCAACGTTGCTTTCCAGAAAGGTTAGTCAATTTAGACTGCAGAGGTCAATCGATTTAAACAGCACTGGAGACTGCCTATTTCCTTGCATCCTCTCTAGCTATTAGCAATCGTTTTCATCTTTGACAGTATGGTAGCTGAAAAAAATACCACTATATTGTTATTTTAATTTGTACTTCTCTAATTATTGTAAAATTATGTATCTTCTCTTGTGTACTGGACTTTATATGAATTTCCTCTTCTGAAAACTGTCTACTTAAATTTTCTGTCCATTTTTCTACTTAAGTGTTTATCTGTTTTATTAATTTGTAAAAAAAAATATCTTTATATTATAAGAATATGTTCCTACCCTGTGGCATCTTTATTTGTTATGTGTTTTTAAAATTCGTTTGAGTATTCTCATGCCAATGATGATCATGATTTCTATATGGTCAAACTGATCCAGTTTGTTTTTAATGTGATAAAACCTTAAGGCCAAACTAAGAAGTTCTTTCACCTTCTCCAAAAATTTAAAATGGTTTTTCTACTTTTCCTTTAATAACTATATGATGTTATTTTTCACATTTAAATATTTATCCTTCTGGAACATATTTTTGTTGGTGGTACAAGAAAGAAAACAACTTTTTCTTTCCAAATAAATATTCAAATGTACCAACATTATTTTATGAACTAGCCTGTTAGTTTCAGATAGGTTCATATGTTTAGCTATATTCACCTTATAGGTAAGTATTCAACATTCAATATCAGCAGATTTAGTCTCAGATATTTCTTTTGTGGGTTTTGTGTTTGGGGTTTTTTTTAGGGAGGAGCCAGTTTTAAATTTATATCCTTCAGGTTGTGGGAGGCCAAGAATAAATTTAGTACATCTAAATGAATTCCACAGAGTTCCACCAAATTCCACAGATAAATGGTCTTATTATATAATCCATTTGTACCAGGTAATGCTCAGGAGAAAGAACACTTACATAGTCTATTCAATTGCTTCTCAAACTACTCTGAAAATTTACCAGACACATAATGCCAAGTAATGTAAAAGAAATCACATTGACACTGGATGCAATTGCAATGTTGAACTAGCTTAAAATCAGACATTCTACCTTTAAGAGGAAAAAAAAAAACTAATATTTTCCCTTACCTACTTTTCTAGAGAAGGCTTTCCATTCTCTAAAAATAAAACATTTTATTTTATTTTTATTTTATTTAAAGCAAGACTTGATCAGATCAAGTGTCAAAGGCCAGATGAAATTACAAGAATCTATACATACCTATCAAGTATTCAGTGGTCAAGAAGGGTATTTTAGAAAATAATTCCTGAAAATATACAAAAATGAAAATAATCACAATACTAATTTTTGACCACTGTGAAATATTTATAAATGTAAGATATTTATTTTTACTTCATTGCCTAGATACCAATTTTTTTTAGGAGGGGGAGAGGGATAGAGAAAGAGGAAGAGAGAGAGAATCTTAAGCAGCTTCCATGCTCAACAGAGAGCGGGACACGGAGCTCAATCTCACAACCCTGAGATCACAACCTAAGATGAAATCAAGAGTCAGACACTTAACCAACTGAACCACCCAAGCGCCCCTAAATATCAATCTTTTTTCAGTAAATTTATGAACTCAGGCTTACAAAGAAATTTTTAATGACAAATCATTTATGGGCTTTAGAGAGGTGGTTCCACTAGCTCCTGAATCATAACAATTTTTTTTTTAGATCTATTACTACAAATAGATTATTTTGGTCTCTAAGAACAATTGGCCATACATAGATCTTCGGTGCTCTGTGGAATAAGTATGAGGCTTCACAAATCCAAATACTTTCATATGTCTCATACATATAGATACTACTATTTTTTCAGATATGTGTGTAGATGCTCTTACATTAATAAAATACATATTCATTTTAGAGCAACTGTGAAATTGTGGTGAGGATTAGGCATTTTTAATTAATAGATTTAAATAGTTTTTTAATGTTGAAAGTGTTAATAAATTTTTTAAATGAGTTTCACTCATTGTGATTTTGATTTGCATTTCCCTGATGGTAAGTGATGATGAGCATCTTTTCATGTGTCTGTTGGCCATCTGGATGTCCTTTTTGGAGAAATGTCTTTTCATATCTTCTCCCCATTTTTTAAATTGGATTATTTGGATGATTTTGTGTTGAGTTGTGTAAGTTCTTTATATATTTTGTATACTAACCCTTTATCAGATATGTCATTTGGAAACATCTTCTCCCGTTCAGTAGGCTGTCTTTTAGTTTTGTTGGTTGTTTCCCTTGCTGTGCAGAAGCTTTTTATTTTGATGTAGCCCTAATACTTTATTTTTAATGTTGTTTCCTTTGCCTCAGGAGACATATCTTCATTAATATGTAGAATTTAAGAAACAAAATGAATGAATGAAGGGAAAAAAGAGACAAACCAAAAAAAAAGACCCTTAACTCCAGAAAACAAGCTGATGGCTATCAGAGGAGAGGTGTGGGGGGGAATGGGCGAAATAGGTGATGGGGATTAGAAGTACACTTATTTTGATGAGCAGTAAGTAATACACAGAACTTTTCAATCACTATATTGTATATCTGAAATTAATATAGTGCTGTATGTTAACTACAATGGAATTAAAATTTTGAAAAAAGAGTTTCACCAAAGTCTGATACACAGTATTTCAGTCCACTGTTTTCTATTGCTATATGACAAATTACCTAAAAATTTAGTTGTCTAAAACAGTAACCTTTTTTCATGCCTCCGAATTTTCTAGGTCAGAAATTCAGCCCGGGTTCATCTGGAAATCTTCTGCCCCATTTGGTGTCAACTTCGGTCATATGGTGATATTCAACTGGCAAATGTGCTAGTCTAGAGAGTCCAAGCTACCTTCACTCACCTATATGGCACCTTGGCAGGGATGCCCTGAACGCTGGGTTCAGTGGGAACTGTCAACCAGAGGACCCACATACAACTTTTCTAGCCTGGTGGTCACATGGCGGGTGGGTGGACTTCATACATGATATCTCAGAGCTCCCAGGGAGAGAGCTCCAAAAGACAGAAATTGGAAATTGCCAGGTTCCTAAAGCCTAGAACTGAAACTAGCACACTGTCATTGTCACCATATCCTATTTGTCTATCAATCATAGAAACTGCCCAGATTCAAGATTCACAGACCCCACTCTTAATTGGAAAAGGTTCAAAGAATTTAGAGACCACTTTAATCTACCCACACACACTAACTTCTGGATAAGAGCTATCACATCTCTTCATTTCAATAAGATTTTAAACTTATTAAATAATACCTTACCCACCCCATTCCTACTTCATTCACTTCTTCCCCAAGTTTAGGCCAGCCATACTGAAACAATAAAGGTCTCAATCAGAAAAGCCACAGATCTACCCAGTACTGATGGTCATAGTCATTTGCAGAGGACCAAACTTCCTGATTAAAAACTAGATTATAAAGCTATGATGATCAAAACAGTATGGTAGGGACATAAAAATAGCCATGAAACCAATGGAAAAGAATAGAGAGCCCAGAAATAAACCCACACATACATATACTGTCAACTGATTTTGACAAGTGCACCAAGAATATACAATAGGAAAAGGGCAGTCTCTTTAATAAATAGTACTGGAAAAAATGGATATTTACATGTAAAAGAAAGAAATGGAATACATATTTTACACCGCTCACAAAAATTAATCCAAAATGGATTGAAAAATTAATGTGAGACTGAATAGACATTTTTCCAAAGAAGATATGCAGCTGGCCAACAGACACATGAAGAGATGCTCAACTTCACTAATCATGAGGGAAATGCAAATCAAAACCACAATAAGATATCACCTTATACTTGTCAGAATGGCTAGTACCAAAAACACAAGAAGTAACAAGTGTTGGTGAGAATGTGGAGGAAAAGGAACCCTTATGCACTGTTGGTGGGAATGTAAATTGGTGAACCCATTGTGGAAAACAGTATGCAGTTTCTTTTAAAAATTAAAAATAGAAATACCATATGATTTAGTAATTCCACTACTGGGTGTTTATCCAAAGAAAATAAAAACTAATTCAAAAAGATCCATGAATTCCTAGGTTTATTATAGCATTATTTCCGATAGCCAAGATATGGAAGCAATTCAAGTGCTCATTGATAGACAAATGGATAAAAAGATGTGGCCAATATACACAATGGAATATTATTCAGCCACTAAAAAAGAATGAGATCTTTCCATCTGCAACAATATGATGGATCCCAAGAGTATTATGCTAAGTGAAGTAAGCCAATCAGAGGAAGAAAAATACCATATGATTTCATTCATTATGTGAAATTTAAAAAACAAATGAACTAACTAAGAAAAATAAAGACAAACGAAAATACACACTCTTAAATAAAGAACAAACTGGTGGTTGCCAGAGAGGAGGTGGGTTGTGGGAGGTGGGAAATAGATAAAGGAGATCAAAAGTACACCTGTCTTGATGAGTAAAGAGCAATGTACAGAATTGCTGAACCATTATATTGTACATCTGAAATAAATATAATGCTGTATATTAATTATACTTCAACTAAAAAAAGAAAAAGTGGGCTCTCTGTATGCCTCTATCTTTTTTTTTTTAAAGATTTTTTTATTATTTATTTGACAGAGAGAAACACAGCGAGAGAGGGAACACAAGCAGAGGGAATGGTAGCGGGAGAAGCAGGCTTCCTGCCGAGCAAGGAGCCCGATGTGGGGCTCGATCCCAGGACTCTGGGATCATGACCTGAGCTGAAGGCAGCCGCTTAATGACTGAGCCACCCAGGCGCCCCTGTATGCCTCTATCTTAAATGTTGATTTTCCTAAGAGTCCTACCCTTGAACATTGAGGAGACAGTTGTAATCCTTTACGGCTGGACTTTCTCTCCTATCATTCGAACATAGCTTGTCTTCCAGTATGCATTCTGAAAATGCCAGTGGCTTGCTTCTCTGAGTTATCTGGAAACCAAGCCACGGTCACATAATCTAGGCTCTGCTAAATATGATAAAAATTGGAAATTGTGCTGGATATTCCCATTTACCCCCTCCAGATCCATTTTCTACCCTTTCCCACACTGCTCTGTAACCAAGAAACCGACCTCTAGACAGCATATCTGTTGGGCTCCCTTTACCAGATGCCTTCCCATTGTGTTTGGCCAATGGCAGACACAAACAGCAGATCAGAGAACCAGGAAACAGTGAGGCTGATGTATTTATTCTCCTTGCTTCTTCCTTGCTAGGATGCAATTTGACAATGGCTGTATCACTTTAGGTAAAGCCACAGCCTCTTTCCTATAGTACTAGATCTTGCTGGGTTCTTGTATTGCTCCTTCCCTTGCCTGTTCAGACCTAGGGGTGGTAAAGTCTTCACTTTATAGCTAGCTTCTTTGTGATTCATCATCCTCTATTGTTCCTTTGAAAACAGTCTCTTACTTAAATTCACTTTGGTGACCCATTTGAGTGTGCCATCTATTTCCTATCAGAATCTCGCCTAATACAGAAATTATTAACAGACAGAAGCAGTAACCTTGGTAAGCCCATCCTGGTTAAAAAAAAGAAAAGTAGCATAGGGTTGGTGCAGTCTATAGTACTACCAGCAATGGGATCTGCAGTAGACCAGGACTTGTCATGATTTGGAGCACTTACCCTGATAGTATAACCTCCATGCTTGGTTCCCCTGCCTTCCCGGAGATCTAGTTAAATCAACCAGTGTTTAGTCTCAATTGCTATTACTTGGAACTAAAGCCCTGACTGATACAGCTCTCTTGTTTTCTTTTCTCAGATCATAGTTTTATTCATATCCCCCTTCCCCACCTCCACTGAATGCAACTGAAACCTATGCACTGGTAGTTACCAAATCATTTTCTCTACTATCAGTTTCCTGTTAGCTCAGTTACCTATTAGACATCATCATATCACCATTTAAGTGTCATATAAGCTCCTTAAATCCAATATTTTGAAACCTGTCTTTTAATCTCCCATCTTAATCTCCCTTCCTCTTCAGCTCCTTAACCTAGTACTCTGCTTTATCTGGATAGATGATACTACTGTCCAGTTACTTATCCAAATGGGAAACCTGCTAATTTCCTACACTCTGGTATTTCCTTCTTTCCATTCAGTCCCATCACCACATGCTTGCAGTCAGATCCTACTATTTCTACTTCCTCCTATTATACTGACTTCTAATTGTTAATTGCTAAGGTTGTACTCCTCATCATTTTCACCATTAGAAATGCCCCCTGTCCACTTATATTCATTCCCTTACTCTTGTACCTGAAATAAACATGCTAAAACTCAAATCTAAAACTCCAGTGCCTCCATTAATGTCTTAAACAAGGCCCTCCGTGAACTGGCCCCACTCACCTCTCTAGTATTATTTTCTAGAATCATCACCCTAGGCTCCAGCCAGTTCATGAAAGGTTCAAGTAATTTTCCTAACCTCCATGCTACATATCACATGGAGATACCTGGTGTTTATGAAAGTAATTTGTTTACTTATTATTTTTTAATACTTAATTTTAATACTTAATTTAATACTTATTTTTTAATACTTTATTACTTATGAAAGTAATTTGTGTCTTCAGTCTCAAATATATATTGCCAAGGTACACAACACCTATTTATCCCTTAAGACTCATATGTTATCGTCTTCTGACCACTCTACCTTATAGATGATCTGTATCTGTGCATCCCAGGATGCCTTTATCATAGTGTTTATCACACCATGTCTTAATTTTTGGTTTATTTGCCTATCATCCCCTCTAGACTGTGAACTTATTAGAAGAAGGCACAATACCGACCCAGTACACACTAGATACGTTTTTGTTGCACAGATTACATTTCTCAGCCAAAATTAAATTATAAAAATGGAAGATGTCTGCATTGCATAATGGCAAAAAAGAGCCAACCTATAACTGCTGCTTTAAAGCAGGGGCACAGAGAAAGAATCAGAAGCAAGGTGGACCTACAGAACACTGAATCAAACAGGGTAGTAGTTCTTATGAGGAAATTTAGGGCCCTGATACACTGTAGGCAAGATCATTTGGGAGTAGGAAAAACTTTCTGGAATCACTTGAAGCAACATCATTTACACAGTCACTTGTGTGAGGCTAGCCCTGTCCTATGGATAAATTTGACTTAGTACTCCAAAGTTCATTTGTATAAGACTGCTCCTCTGCAACCAGACTGAAGGGTCAAGCATCATCTGTGTCATCTCGAAAAGAAAGGACAATGATATATTCTCACTGTGGGTGTTTCACTAACTTAGAGCCCTTGTGAGAAATGCAGCTTGCCTGTGTTTTTGCTGGTGTCAAATGGATGATTTCCAGTGACTAATGGTGACGCCAACTGGCTCCCAAAGATTTCATATTTTGTGAAAATAATTCAGAGGCATAAAGTCCAAAAGACACCATAAGGATATTTCACCAAAAATATATTTTTCCAAGGCACTGAGCAATTTTAAATAAAGTACGTGGTTTTTTTTTTTTTTTGCTTTGTTTTGTTTTTTTGCAAATGTCCCAACTGGAGTCAAGTCAAAAATTATTTATTCATTTATCTACCCAGCTAGTCAACAAACAATTATTAAACACTTCTTATATGCCTTGACGGCACAGGGCAAACTGCAGAAATAAAGAGATGAACAAAATGCATTCTCTGCTGTTAATGAATTAATAGTTCAGATGGATGAGATATATAAACAATAATACTATATAATAAATACAACAGTGACACAGTCAAAGTATTGTGGGGAATTGTTGGGTTAATTGTATTAATACAAAATACCAGCTGCTCCTATGTGGGTATATATTATACCTCCTCATCCCATTGACTAATTTCTTGTGGTTGGTGAAATACAAACAGAATTGACATGTTCCTTTTCTGAGCTAAGAGCCATTGCTTGGTTTCACTATATGTTCTTTACCCTATGCCTGCTGACCAGCAGTATTCCAGATAAAGACTGCTCTGCCAACCTGGGCCCCAGAGTGAAGGGGAGGCAGAGGCACAGCTGACTTGAGACGGGTATGTCAAGTAAATGAGAAATAAACTTAAGTCACTGAAGTTTGGAAGCCATTTGTTACTGCAGTATAACCTGGCCTGTCTTGATTGAAACAACTGTTACAAATAAATTAATTTGGGGGTGGGGATAAGTCAAATGTATAGAGGAAGTGACATATTTAGTTAATCCTTGAAGCCTTATAGGAATAGGTAAAGGAAAGGATTTTCAGGGAAGAGGTACTGCTGTGAGCAAAGACCTGGTGGTGTGAAAGTATATAGGATATTCTAGGTAAGCAAGTTACCCACCACACTGGATTGTAAAAGGTATTCTAGAGTCACATATTATAGACCCATTGGCTATGCCAAAGAATATAAATTTTACCCTGCTGCTTTTTAAGAGCCACGAAAATGTTTTAAGGGTTCTAAGGATAAAGCCTTGGTTATCTTTTGATGTTTTTATCTGAACTCTGTAGGGAATGACTAGCATGGACAGAGATAACTCCATGGGGTCCTAGGACTAGAGGTGGGACAAGGGGGAGAGCAAGAGAGCAGGCTAACATTGATTATGCTTGAATGATTTAGTCTGCAGCCAAAATCAGGCCAAAATCAACTGACTGTTACAAAGGAAACATCTAAAGGGGTTTTTGTTCCTTCAAAATTAGGGCCCCTTAAACTGAAAAGGGGACAAATGACATACCTATAGAATAATGGAGGTAGAAGTTGAGCCCAAAAAGACTTGTAGGACACTTGACTCAGGTCAAAAGAGAACAGCTGAGGATAACAATATTAAGTGGCCAGTGTTATACCATTTCCAGAGAAAAGAGCTCCAGGGTACACAGTGATCTTTCAAAACTCTCCAGACTTAGCTCTGAATGCAGAGCAGAGGAAGAAAATAAATACAGGGCAGGATGGGAATTGAGCAAAGTGGCTGACAGGCTCAGTAAAAAGAAGTTTGTTCTGCATGCCAGGCCTTGGCCTTGGTTAACAGTTCTTTCTTTTCTTGTTCTATTTTATTTCTTGAAAGAAAAAAAAAAAAAAACAATCTGAGTCTTTAAAACTGCCTACTTCTCACCAAGTTTTGTCTACTGAATTGAGATAGCTTGTTGGTTTTTCTTGGCATATTAGATAGTAATTATATATGAAAAGCTGAAATTTTCTTAAAATGTCTATCCGTACTATTTAGAAGACAGTATCTTGGTGAGACAAAGATATTACAAACCATATTAGAAGGCACATTACATATGTTTCCTGCAAGACAGGACTTCAACTTGGCTGCCCAGAATCAACACAGACTGTAATAAAGCTCAGCCATGGGCTAATTACCATTTGTACTAGAGAATTCTTCCCTCCTTGGAACAAGGCTCACCATGTATCAACTTTGCCATCACTCTTTCCACATTCTTTTAAATTTGTCACTGGCTGTGTCTTGGCCAAAGCAAAATAATTATGTGTACTCCTGTGAGTCCCCAGTACTGCCAACTGACATTTAAGAGGTTTTACAAGGATCACAATAAAGTTTTAGAGGTTTAACACTAGAGTGAGTAGCTATTCAGCATAAGGTTTTCAGAGTCACAGCATTCTCTGAAAAAAACACAGGATACTACAAGACTGAAAAACTTCACCCTATTCTCTCCCTATCTAATTTTTATTCATTTTTCAAGGCCCAGGACAACTCCAAGTCATCTCTGAGACAGCTTTTCTGGCAACAACAACTTACAATTATTGTTTCCTCCCAACAGTGCTTATATATATATTTTTTTCTGATACCTACATCATCTTTTCTATGATTCAACATAAAAGCATAACTCTGTAATGATAGCTAACTAGGTGTGAGTCTTGTCTTACAAATGTATTAACAATTATTTTGTGTTCCTTTATAACTCTTCTTCTCTCTCAGTAGAGAGATACAGAGAAATATATATGTGATAGATATATAGGTAGATCTTTGTAGATATATATGAAATATAGAGAGATGTAATATAGTTCTCAGTCTCTATGTCTATATAGAGAGGGGCACAAGAGATAAATAAGCACGAAAGCTACAGAGTATGTTTAAAGTATTCAAGAACCTTAAGTAACCTGATAACTTGACATTCATGTTCAACCTGAAACTTAGTAATTTTGTTATCCAATTTAGTGACCTTATTTGTTTTTTTAAGATTTTATTTTTTTTAAAGAGAGAAACACAGAGAGAGAGAGGAAACACAAGCAGAGGGAGTAGGTAGTGGGAGAAGCAGGCTTCCTGCCAAGCAGGGAACCCGATGCCGGGCTCGATCCCAGGACCCTGGGATCATGACCTGAGCCGAAGGCAGACGCTTAATGACTGAGCCACCCAGGCGCCCCGTGACCTTATTTTTTTAATTTAAATTCAATTTGCCAACATCATTAGTACATCATTACATTAAATAATTATTAATTAATTAATGTAATTAATAATTAATAATGAAATACAATTAATAATTAATTAGTAATAATATTGATATAGTTATTATGATATGATATAATAGTGTGATATTAATATTATATTAATATTAATAATTAATGTAATATAATTACATTAATTATATGATTACATTAGTACATCATTAGTTTCAGATGTAGAGTTCAACAATTCATCAGTGGCATACAATACCCAGTGCTTCTCACATCACATGCCCTCCTTAATGCCCATCATCCAATTACCCCATCCCCCACCAATCTCCCCTCCAGCAACCTTCAGTTTGTTTCCTATAGTTAAGAGTCCCACATGGTTTCTCTCCCTCTCTGATGACTTCCCATTAGGTTTTCCCTTCCTTCCCCTATGATCCTCTGCACTGTTTCTTATAGTCCAGATATGAGTGAAACCATATGGAACTGTCTTTCTCTAACTGACTTATTTTGCTCAGCATAATTCCCTCCAGTTCCAGCCACGACAATGTAAATGGTAAGTATTCATCCTTTCTGACAGCTGAATAATATTCCAGTGTGTGTGTGTGTGTATGTGTGTGTGTACACACACACATACACACATACCACATCTTCTTTCCATTCATCTGTTGATGGACATCTCAGCTCTTTCCACAGTTTGGCTACTGTGGACAATGCTGCTATAAACATTGGGGTGTAGGTGCCCCTTTGGATCATAACATTTGTATCTTTGAGGTACATACTTACAAGTACAATTGCTGGGTGGTAGAGTAGCTCTACTTTTAAATTCTGAAGGAACCTCCATACTGTGTTCCAGAGTGGCTGCACCAGTTTGCACTACCACCAACAGGGTAAAAGGATTCCCCCTTTCTCTGCATCCTCAGCAATACTGTTGTTGTTCCTGGCTTCCTAATTTTAGCCATCCTGACTGGTGTGAGGTGGTATCATATCATGGTTTTGATTTGCATTTCCCTGATGCCAAGTGATGTGGAGCATTTCTTAATGTGTCCGTTGGCCATTTAGAGATCTTCTTTGGAGAAATGTTCTGATCCTATCTTCTGCCTATTTCTTGATTGGATTATTCAGGTGTTGGGTGCTGAGTTTGAGAAGTTCTTTATAGATCTTGGATACTAGCCTTTTATCTGAGAAGTCATGTGCAAGTATCTTCTCCCATTCTGCAGGGTGCCTTTTAGTTT
>CM053612.1:86760145-86781429 GCA_028646535.1 Procyon lotor | reverse complement strand
GGTGAAGGGATTTTTTTTTTTTTTTTTTTTTTTTTTGGTGAAGGGATTATAATACACCACCCCAGAATATGCCACTTTGGGAGAAGAATTATTTTGAGCTGATGATAACTAAGACATAGCAGACACTGGAAGAACTCTCTGCCCTCTCCCTTTCTGCCTAAAAGCAGGGCATAAATTTCTCTTTGTAAAGGTGAAGTAAATCTCCATTTGTAAAGGTATTCCCCTCTCCTATAACAAAAAGAAGACAATAACTCTTACTTGCAAAGCAAGCCTTACTACATAACTCTTATCCACCAAATATTTCCTGGTTGTCTTACCACAATTTACCACACCTAGGAGCCCAAATCCCCTTTTCCTTCGTCTAGTCACTTCTTCATAATTTGGTGCCTTTTGCTAACATGGTATATAATTCCCAAACTATAACCACCCCTTTGAGTTATTCACCAGAGTTCTCCCACATATATGCATGTTGCATGCATAAATAAACTGGGGGGGAGGGGAGTTGGTCTTGTTAATTTGTCTTTTGTCAGTTTAATTTGCAGACCTCTATTACCTATACTAAGAAGGCAAGTGAAAATTTTTTTCCTCTTGTACACTGGATACAGACACACTGAAGTTAAAACAAAAATATCCCAAGAAAACTAGTACAAGGGTGGGAGCACAAGGAAGGAAAAGGTAAGTCAATGCACTTAATCTCAAAGTTCAGGAAAGAAAATGGTCCTCAATTCCTCTCTCCTTCCTAGCCCTCAATTAACTCATCCTGCCTAAAATTCTCCATAACATTCTAGCCAAGTTTAACATGCCTAATAGTTTTCATTTCCTGCCTACTGCTATGAAAAGATGTTCCCTTAAAAAAAAATCAGCAAATATCCTAATCTCTTTTTGCTATAATGGGTAAAAAGAATATGTAAGGTTTTCCCAGACTGGAAGCTGTCCATATAAAACAAACTTAAAAAAAAAAAATCGGGCATATAAATAAGCAATGGCCTCATCCTTGAACTACAAATAATGGCATAAACTACATCAACCTTAAAATTAAATTTGAAAATTAAATTTATTCAAAAAAATTAAATTTAAAAGTACTCTCTTATTTAAAAAAAATCTCCAGCTTTATTGAGATAAAATTGACATATAACACTGTGTAACTTTAAGGTATACACGTGATGACTTGATACTCATATATATTGCAAAATGTTTACCACAATGTTAGTTAACTTAATCTTCACCTCACATAACTACCGTTTTATTGTCACTATTATGGTGAGATCACTTAAGATTTACTCTCATAGCACCTTTCAAGTATACAATACAGAATTGTTAAGTGTAGTCACCAAGTTGTACATTAGATTTCCAGAACTCATTCATCTTCTAAAAGTCTGAACCATGAGAGACTGTGGACTCTAAGAAATGAACTGAGAGTTTTGGAGGGGAGTGGGGTGGGGGGATAGGTGAGCCTGGTGGTGGGTATTAAGGAGGGCACCTATTGCATAGAACACTGGGTGTGGTACATAAACAATGAATCTTGGAACACTGAAAAATAAAATAAAATTTAAAAAATAAATAAAAAGCAAAAAAATAAAAAATAAATAAAAGTTTGAACCTTATGACTAGTATCTCCACATATCCCCCACTGCTACCCCCTCATAACCATGAATCTACTGTTTCTATGAGTTTGAAGTTTTTAGATTCCAAATATGAGTGAGATCATATAGTATCTGCCTTTCCCTGTCTCCTTGTTTCACTCAGCAAAAAGCCCTCCAGGTTTATTCATATTATCAAAAATGGCAGAGTTTCCTTCTTTTATTCAGCTGAATATTTCATTGTATACATATAAACCATATTTTCTTAATCCATTGATCCCTCAAAGGTCATTTAGATTGTTTCCTTGTCTTGGCTACTATGAAATATATGGCTTGCAAATATTTTCTCCCATTCCATAGGCAGCCTTTTCATTTTGTTGATTCAGTTTGCTGTGCAAAAGATTTTTACCTTGGTGTACTCTCACTTGCTGATTTTTGCTTTTGTTGCTTGTGCTTTTGGTGTCATATTCAAAAAATTATTGCCAAAACCAATGTCAAGGAACTTCTTCCCTATGTTCTCTTCTAGGAGTTTTATGGTTTCAGGTCTTACTTTTAAGTCCTTAATTCTTAATCTTTAATTTCAGATTAATTTTTGTGAGTGGTATAAAATGGGTCCAATTTCATTCTCTTGAATGTGAATATCCAGTTTTCCCAAGATCATTTATTGAAGAGACTAACCTTTCCCCAGTGTGTATTCTTAGCTCTCTGGTCAAATATTAGTTAACTTTATATGTAAGGGTTTATTTCTGGACTCTCAAATCTGTTCCATTAGTCTTGGTATCTGTTTTTAATGCCAGGACCATACTGTTTTACTTATAATAGCCTTGTAATATACATTGACTTTAGGAGTGTAATGCCTACAACTTTGTTCTTTCTCAAGATTGCTTTGGCTATGTGGGGCTCTGTGGTTCCATACAAAGTTTAAAATTATTTTTTTCTATTTCTTTGAAAAATATCATTGGAATTTTGATAGAAATTGTATTGAATCTATAGATGGCATTGGGCTGTATGGGTATTTTTACATATTAACTATTCTGATGCATGAACACAGGATAGCTTTCCATTTATTTGTGTCTTCTCCAATTTCTGTCATCAATGTCTTACAGTTTTAGTGTACAGATCTCTCACTAACATGGCTAAACTTATTCCTAAGTATTTTATTGTTTTTGATGCTTTATAAATGGAATTGTTTTCTTTTTCAGATAGTTCATTGTGTTTAGAAAAGCAACTAATTTTTATATGTTGATTTTGTATCCTGAAATTTTACTCAATTTGCTTATTAGTTCTAATGGTTTTTTGTTGGAGTCCAGAATTTTCTACATACAAGATCATGTCATCAGCAAACAGACGGTTTTACTGATTCCTTTCTGATTTTGGTGCCTTTACTTTTTTTTTCTTTCCTAATTGCTCTGGCTCGGACTTTCAGTACCGTGGTGAATAGAACTGGTAAGAGTGGACACCTTTGTCTTTTTCCTGATCTTAGAGGAAGTGCTTTTAACCTTTCACCATTGAGTATGGTACTAACTGTGGGTTTGTCATATATGGCTTCTATTAAGTTGAGGCATATTCCTTTCATATCTAATTTGTTGAATGTTATTTATCATGAAAGATGTTGTATTTTGTCAAATGCATTTTATGTATCTATTGAGATGATCATATGATTTTTACCTTTCATTATATTAATGTGGGGTATCACATTTATTGATTTGCATATCTTGAACCATCCTTGTATGCCAGGAATTTCACTTAATGATGGCATAAGATCTTTTATTATGCTTCTGAATTCAATTTGCTAGTACTTTGTTGAGAATTTTTACATCTATATTCATCAGGGATACTGGCCTGTAGTTTTCTTCTTCTTCTTTTTTTTCTTTTTTTTTTGTAGTTTTCTTCTTTTGCAGTATCTTTATCCAACTTTGGTATCGGGCTAATGCTTACCTAGCAAAATGAGTTTGAAAGGGCTCTCTCCTCTTTAATTTTTTGGAAGAGTCTGAGAAAGATGGCATTAATTCTTCTTTAAATACCTGGTTGAATTCACCCATAAAGCCATCAGATCCTTAGTTTCATTTCTTTTCTATTATTTCTCCATTCTCTGTTTCATTTATTTCTGCTCTAATCTTTGTTATTTCCTTCATTCTGCTTACTTTAGTCTTAGTTTATTCTTTTTTTTTTAAGATTTTATTTTTTTTAATATTTTATTTATTTATTTGGCAGAGAAAGAGATCACAAGTAGGCAGAGAAGCAGGCAGGGAGAGAGGGGGAAGCAGGCTCCCTGCTGAGCAGAGAGCCCAGTGCAGGGCTCGATCTCAAGACCCTGAAATCATGACCTGAGCTGAAGGCAGAGGCTTTAACCCACTGAGCCACCCAGGCGCCCCGAAGATTTTATTTATTTATTTGACAGAGAGAGATCCCAAGTAGGCAGAGAGGCAGGCAGAGAGAGAAGGGGAAGCGGCTCCCTGCTGAGCAGAGAGCCGATGCGAGGCTCGACCCCAGGATCCTGAGATCATGACCTGAGCCAAAGGCAGCGGCTTTAACTCACTGAGCCACCCAGGTACCCCTTAGTTTGTTCTTTTTATAATTCTTTGAGATTTAAAGTTAGGTTGTTTATTAGTTTTTTTTTTTAACATAAGCATATATTGCTATAATCTTCCCTCAGAACTGCTTTTCCTGCATCCCATGAGTTTTGGTATGTTTCCATTTTCTTTTATTTCAAGATATTTTTTATTTCCCTTTTGATTTCTTCTTTGACCCACTGGTTGTTTAAGAATGTATAGTTTAATTTCTACATATTTATGAATTTTCTACTTTTCCTCCTGTTATTTCTTGTTTCATACCATTATGATCAGAAAAGATACTTGATGTGATTTAAATCTTTCAAAATTCATTAAGACTTATTTTGTGAACTAACATATGCTCTATCCTGAAGAATGTTCTACGTGCAATTGAGAAGAATATGTAGTCTGATGCTATTGAATAGAATGTGTATGTGTATCTGTGCATTTCTGTATATTCACATTGATATACCTCTGTCAGGACCATTTGACCTAAATATAATTCCCCAATGTTGGATGCATATATATTTACAATTGTTATATCCTATAGATGAATTCACTCCTTTATAATTATATAATTACCTTCTTTGTCTCTTGTTACAGTTTTTACCTTAAATTTTATTTTGTGCGATATAAGTATAACTACCCTTGCTGTCTTTTGGTTTCCATTTGTATGGAATATGTTTTTCCATCAACTCACTCTGAATCTATGTGTGTCCTTGAAGCTGAATTGAGTCTCTTGTAGGCAGCAAATAGTTGAGTCCGGTGTTGTAATCCATTTAGCCACTGTAGGTGATTAGACTGGAGAATTTAACTCATTTTTATTTAAAGTAATTCTTGATAGGCAAGAACTTACTATTACCATATTGTTAATTGTTCTCTGGCTATTTTGTAGTGCCTTTCTTCCACTCTTCCTCTCTTCCATTGAGAAATAATGATTTTCTGGAGTGGTATACTTTGGATTCCCTTCTTTTTAACTTGTGTATATTTATGATAGGTTTTTGTTTTGTTGTTTCCCTGAGGCTTACTTGAAAAATCTTATAGATAAAGCAGTCTTTTTAAACATGATTTCAACTTAATTTTAATTGCATATAAAATTCTATCCTTTTATTCCTATTCCCATAATTTGTTTTTGATGTCACAATTTACACCTTTTTGTATTGTGTATCCATTATGAAATTATTACAGTTGTATCTATTTTAATACTCTTATTTTTTAATCTTTATAATAGAGTTAAGTGGTTAACATGCCACCATACTATGATATTAGAATGTTCTAAATTTAACTATCTACTCACCTTTTACTATTGTGTTGCATTTTTTAATGTTTTTATGTTACTAATTAGCATCCTTTCATTTCAGCTTGAAGAGCTCCTTCTACCATTTATTATAAGGCAAGTGTAGTAATTATTTGGGAAAGTCTTTATTTTACCCAGTAAAATTGTCTTTCAGAGACAAAGGTGAGGGGACACCTGGGTGGTACAGTCACTTGAGAGTCCAACTCTTGGTTTGGGTTCAGGTCATGGTCTCAGGGTCATGAGACTGAGCCCTGTGTCAGGCTCTGTGCTCAGCCAGGAGTCTGCTTGAGATTCTTTCTCCTTCTCCCTCTACCCCTCATGCTTGTGAGCATTCTCTCTCTCTCTCTCTAAAAGAAATAAATAAAGTGGTGATAACCTGCAGGAAAAAAAAAAAGAAGAAAGAAACAGATCTTTTTTTAAAATATTTTATTTATTTGTCAGAGAAAGCACATGCACAAGCAGAGAGAGAGGCAGGCAGAGGTAGAAGCAAGCTCCTTGCTTGGCAAGGAGCCTGATGTGGGATTTAATCCCCAGACCTTGGGATCATGACCTGAGCTGAAGTCAGACACCTAACCAACTGAGCCACCCTATTGTACCCAAATAGATCTTTTTTTAAGAAAGAAATAAAGGTGAGAAATCCTTGGTTGGCAATTTTTTTTCTTTCAGTGTTTTGAATATGTCTTCTCACTCTCTCCTGGCCTACAAGGTTTCTATTTAGAAATCCAGTGATTGCCTTATAAAGGTTTCCTCCTATGAAATTTTTTTTCTCACTGCATTTAAAGTTCTCTTTTCTTTGATTTTAGACAGTTGCACTATAAAGTGTCTTGCAGGAGATTATTTTTGCACTGAAATTTTGGGGTGACCTATTAATTTAAGGAACCTGGATATCCAAATTTCAAAATCCCCAGGTTTGGGAAGTTCTCAGTCATAATTTCTTTAAATAAGTTTTCTGCTGCCTTTACCCTTTCTTCTCCTTCCAGGACTCCAGTAATGGTATAGTTTATTTTTCTCAATGGTGTTTCTGAGTCCCATAAGCTGTCTTCATTCCTTTTCATTCTTTTTAAACCTCTGAGTGGATTATTTCAAATGATATATCTTCAAATTCCTAACTCTTTCTTCTGCCTGGTCTGGTCTGTTGTTTAAGCTCTTTAATTCAGTTCAAATCACAGCCCAGCTCTAGTCAAGCAGCAATTGCTAACAGTTCCTTCTTAGCCTGAGAAAGTCTCCCAGGCCCAGGAAGCTAGGGAAAGTCCTGGTCAAAATCTGCCAGACAGTATTCCCATCTGCTGACTCATGATACTTGGAGCACTCAAGACATATCACCAGGAAGTGCACTGAGACCCCCACTCTCAAGTTCAGAGCATGGTCTTGTTTAGATGCCCTCTATCTTGGCTCCTTAGGAAAGACACTTGGTGATTGCTGATGTGATTATTTACTGGCCTCTTACATTAATCCATGATATTGAGGTAACAGAAAAAAGCTTTAGGGGACACCTGCTACTTTTTTCACCTTTTTTTTTTCACCTTTCTACTTTCCCCATCATATAGATTTAAACAGCTCCTCTGCTCTAGGTAATGCAAAGAACAGAAGTGTCAGAGACAAGAGGAGCTACAAAAATATTCAGCTTCTTTGAGGTTAGTAATCCTGCTTCTGAGAATTTATAAAAAGGAAGTATTTCAATAAGAAAAAAGAAGCTGTCAGCAGGTTTTCATTAAAGTATTATACATAATAGTAAAAATTTGTAAATAATCTAAATGATAATACAACATGAAAATTATTTGGTAATTTATGATATATCAGGTCAGTACAGTACTCTAAGTCACAATAATTATGAAGATTTTCTTAAAATGTACATAGTAGAGTGATAAAAGCAGAATTCAAAATTGTATCTCTGCTGTTTGCCATCTGTTATAATATTATGAATATAAGGATCAGAAAAAACATGAGATAAAATGACATTTGATGCTTTAGCAGTGTAGATTAGGAGTATTTTTTAATTCAGAAGATCACCTAATACTGTTAAGACTGAAGCATCAACAATGTGTCACCCTTGAATCTCAGTGTTTCTGTAACATCACTTCTTTGGTTTAATTAAAAGCCAAGAGAAAAGAACTGTAAAGAAATTCTGGGATTGCTACTTTGAAATCCATTTTCATACTATAATTCCTAGAGGTCAAGAACTTTGTCATTCAACATTTAATCCTTTGGAGAATACAGCCAGTGTCTTATACACCTTAACTGTTCTATAAATATTGTTGAATCAAGAGGGAAAAAAAAAAAAATAGGGGCACCTGGGTAGCTCATTCAGTTGGGTGTCTGCCTTCAGCCCAGATCATGATCCCAGGGTCCTAGGACTGAGTCCCACATCAGGCTCTTTGCTCAGTGGAGAGCCTGCTCCCCCTCCTGCCTGCCACTCCCCCTGCCTGTGCTTTCTCTCTCTCTCTCTCTGAAAAATAAATAAATAAAATCTTTTTTCAAAAAAAAAAAGAGAGAGAGAGAGAGAGAGAGAAAATCAGTTCCCCACCCCAGTCCACAAAAATTGCAACAAAGTTGTATAAAACAATGATATTAAAAGACTTACTGTAAAGCATCTGTCTGGATTGGCCTCTTCTAAAGATTCAGGTAAAAGTAGTTTACTTTGGAGATGATCCCAGGAAGCTCCAGTAAGGGTGATAGGAAGTAAGAGAGGGAAGGGAAAGAAGATGATAGAGGGTTCATTATTGAGCAGGTTACTGCTGTGCACAACTGAGGCTCAATCCTGCTGGGAACCTCTGAGACACACTGTAGAACATGTTTTAGAATTATCCTAGCAAAGGGTGAAGAAGCAGAATTTTTCCACCAACTTCTCATCTATCATTTGTTGAGGGCTGCTTCTGAGACATTAACTTGCCCTGCACATGGGCTGAGCATAATCCCACCAGAAACAAAACCATGGGCAGGAAATAACAAGTGTTCCTATTGAGAAGCCAATATTTGTGTTTATAGGAATCAACAATGTATGTTGAGGGGCTATAGGACAGAGGTGATGACTATGTCTGCCATATGGGCTATATGACAGATGCTCAGAGAGATGACTTCAGTTGCAGAGAAAATAGAGTTTGAACTAATCCTTAAAAGAAAAACAGGATGTGGATGGAATCATAATCTCCATCTCAGAAGGCTCCTGGGATATGTGAATTTATCAACACCACACCTAGCCCTTGATAGGTACTCAGAAAACATTAGTTTCGATCCTCTCCCCAGTCAAGAATATGGAGAGCCTTGAAATTGCTGTTCTAGAAGTATTCCAACACTTTAAGTGGCAGAATGGAGAAGGTAGGGCATAAGTCAAGTCCTAGGGCTGGGTATGTACAAGTGGTGCTCAAAAGATGAGAAGTAAACAAAGTTAGTTGAAGCAAGTCTCTTTATGGTACCATCATTATCAATTCCAGTGAAACAGAGGTAAAGAAGAGACTAGGGCAAACAGGAGTAATGGAGATGTGGGGGCTGACTGCAATGTCAAAACAAACTCCATGAGAAACATTGGAGATATTTGTGTTAACCTAGCTTGTGAACTGTGTTCCCTTTACATGTGAAGGAAAAACAACCCTTGCCCACCAAGAAGAGAACAAAGGGGAGACAGGGGCCATAGTGGTATCAAGTGACAACATGATTCTTAGTTTTCCTACCGAGAAGCTTGGAAAGTGCCCCTGCCCCAACCTCAGCCACCTACTCACACTTGAACCAACAGTCAGAAGGGACTTCGTGGTTCCTAGGGCCATTTTCTCCAAAGCTTTGACAACCCAAAAACCAACATGAGGATCAGCTCAACAAGGAGACCCAGATCTTGGTCACTTCATGGTGATCAGACCCTTGCTGCATCTATGGCAATCCTGGCGCTTGTGTTGGGCAGGAAGAAAGAGGATGCAAGGTACAGAGAGTCAGAATTCCAGGGGAAAATACTGAGTGAGGAAGCTGTGAAGGCCTTCTCAATAGCCAGCTTCCTGAGCCAGAACTGAAAATCAGAGCCCTCTGCTTATGGATACTGGATTTGACATACTTGTGACAGTAGCTGTTGCATGCATTTTTTTGAGTGTGTGTGTGTGCACGTGCACGCGGGCGCACACACACAAAAAGACCAAGGCAAATGTTTCAGGGACTCAGGAGAGTACATTATGTCCTCCCTAATTCTAATTCTTGGTGACTCCTGATAATAATTTTTACTTGAGATCCACTGAAAAGAGCCCTGGACGTATCATCAGGCTGTATTCAAACCCCATTTCAACTGTGGTACTCCATTCTAGATACACCATTCTAGGCAAGCTAGTCAATTTTTCACCTGTAAAACAGTGTTATCATGAGCTCAATGATAAACACTAACCTGTTCCCCACCGTGTGTCAGGCATTGATCTAGTTGCTCTTTCCAGATTCACCACAACCCTGTTGGATAGGTACTAATATTACTATGCTTTATACAGATGAAGAAAGGAGGAACAGAGAGGGCATACAATTTGCCCAAGGTCACATAGCTATTAAGTATCAGATATGAGGCTCCAGGGCCTGCCCTTTTAACGATCATGCTCTATCACCTCCCAGGAGGTGAAAATGCCTGGCAGACATGGAGGTGGGACTCAATAATTTACATTCACATTTTATATTTTGAAAAATAAAGTGATGAGAACTTGGGCTTTAGAGTTAGATTAACTGGAATCCCATTTAATTGCTGCGTGATCTTGGGTAATACTTCATCTGTTTGAGCCTCAGTTTCCTAAAAGTGAAACTGGAATCATAATCCCTATGTCAGAAGGTGGCTAGGTTATGGCTGCTCAGATAAATGCTAGTTTTAATCCTCTCCCTAATTGGGTATATGTGTAGACCCTTGAAATTGCTTCTCTATGCAGTCTTAAACACTCCTCTATGGGGTCCTAACAAACCTTTGCCCCTCTAATAAGCCTCAGGGGCAAAAAAAATAGGACAAATCATCAGTGTAGCATCTCTGTTTCTCTCTGAAAATTTCTTGGGATTTTTCCTGATAAAACAAAAATTAGACACACAAAAGACATTTAGGGATACCTCCATCCCTAAATGTAATAAGACAGACTGAGCAGCCACAGGGTGATAGGCATCTTGTTCATATAATCAGCTGGCAGTCTGCCAAATTCCCCTTTCTCTGACTAAACCTACTGCACAATTAACCTCTAAAAAAACTATGGAACACTGTACTATGATAGAGCATTTTTTAAAAATTTTATCTTAAATCCCAAATACTTTAAGATAAATTAACTTCCTTCTTTTATCTTAGGGTAGTAAAATTGTTACTCAAATCCTGGAAAAGCATGAGTTTCTCCTCCTTGCCCTTGCCTCTACCAACGCATTTTTACCAATTAGTATTTCCTGTAGAGTGGGCCTACTGTAGCACTGCATCCAGTAAAGCTTTTTACTAAACTATTTTCTTGAGAGCACAGCATCTCCCCACGAAAGAAGTAACTCCCAAGCTCTTTTCTTCTATTAGAATGTAAATCATAAGAGCAAATTTGCACTAACACAAATACCCTACAGGTTAAGTTGCTTACACTTTGCTAGAAATCATTATAAAGCCCAGATCAAATCTCTCAGATTTGGGGTACAATTCTAAGACTTAAGAGAAATTAATGGGCAATATTTTCAATGTTCCCCTGAACTCCCAAAGCAATATCTCAGGCAACTATAAAAATCCATGGAATTAATTTCATCCTCAAAATCAAAGCTGCTGCATTAATAATTAACTTATTAGCAAATTTCAAAACCATCTCAACTGTGCCTACAAATCTAGCACAGACTGCGATCTAACCTAAGACACAATTCAATATTCCAAACTACGAACCAAATGCTGATGGAGAGTGAAAGTGCTGACCTACATATACCCGGTTACATTAAATATCATTCTCCTCTTCCTCCTCCTCTTCATCATCACATTGTCCTTTGCACAAGAAGCTGATACCTACTGACCCACTTTTAGTAAACTGTGCTCTTGAAATACTTTGTTTGTCAGAGTGTTGAACTTGCTCCAGATAGCTTCCCTTAATTCCAGTTCTGATCAACATTTTCAAGGACACTATCCAGGGTTAAGTGAGTCTATGACCAAGAACTAAAACAAAGCCAGCAGTTTCACCAGGGAACTAAACCCATGACCCTAATCCCATAAGCATCAAAGCAGTTATGGCAAATCAGTCAGAAATCAGCAGCACAACTACTATGGAGCTCCTCAAGCATAATCTAAGGATGCTAAAGAAAACTGGATGAAAGATGTACTACTTTATCAATTATTATTTCATATCTGTGATTGGAAGCATGTATTTAATCACAAGCTATTAAAAAATAACAGGACAAGAAATAATTCCTGAATTTATTGAGAGATTTAAATTTATGGCTAAAGGGAATGAAAATCACATACTCCCCCTAGGAAACAAAGTACTTGTCCATTTCAAGTAAAGAAAAGCATATTATCTCCAACCTGGTGAGACCAGGCTTCAGTATAGCTCACTATGTTATAGTGGGTGTATTAGTTTTTTGGGCTGCTGTAATGAATTGCCACAAACTTGATGGCTTAAAACAATAGAAATTTATTCTCTCATAGATCTGAAGGCAAGGAGCCTGAAGCAAGATGTCAGTAGGACTGTGCCTCCTATGAAGGCTCTAGGGAATTCTCGCTTGCCTCTTCTTAAGTTTCTGATGGTTCTCAGCAATCCCTGGAGTTCTTTTGGGTTGTAGGTGCATCACTCCACCCACTGTCTCCACTGTTACACGACCTCTTCTCTCTCTGTCTATGGGTGTTCACTTTCTATCTTATAAGGATACCAGCCATTGGATTTAGGGCTCGCCCTAATCCAAGATGACTTCATCTTGACTAATTATATCAACAAAAACCCCATTCCCAAATACGGTCACATTCTGAGGTTCTGGGTGAGCATGAATTTCTGGAGGACACTATTCAATCCATTACAGAAGGCATTCTCAATTTGCCAAAGAGTCATAGCTCTTACCAAATTGATCTCCCATAATGCTTGTTGGTTCTACTTAAGGTTGGAAACTGCAAACTGTTTTCCTTTAAGGTCTCTAAACTCCACTATAATCTGACAGTCTGCAAACAATGTCCAATTCAAAATAATGTAAACATATATGCAGTTTTTACCTTCTTTTATTTGCTAACACATCTTAACTCTAGATTAAAGTTAAAACTGAAACAGAAATCAGCAAAAGCAGCAATTTAAAAGTATGAAACCTTTTGAAAAATCTAACAAAACATTAACTAACTCATTCTAGTCAAAGAAGAAGATAATTCTAATGTTCATTAACAACTCTAGAGGAGTGGTTTTCCAAGCGTGATCCCCAAACCATTAGCATCAGTACCAGCCGGGAGCTCCTTAGAAATGGAGAATCTCAGTCCCTACCCTAGACCCACTGAATCAAGATCTTCATTCTAACATTATTTTCCAGGTGATTCATATGCTTTGTTCTGAAACTCTGACGCCAAAAGTAAAAGAGGTCTAACCCTCCCATGTAATTCCATACTATCTGGCAGGAATGGGTTGTTCTGCTGAGGGTTGATAGGGAATGTTAAACACATACACACACACACTCTGGTCCTTTGCCTTCCCACAGAGTGTCAGCAGCTTTCCAAATGAACAAGCTGTTTCCATGACATCAAACCAATAATTTGAAGCAGAGATACCAACCATCCAGGAGTGTGATAGCACAATGCACAATTTCATATATATTTTATTTGCATTCTGGGTCTCAAACATCTCCTCCTTGGAAAAAAAAAACTTGTAAAAAAACTAATATTTACAGCAACACTATAATTGACAAATGTGTCACCCTTTCTTCTGTAAGTAGGGCACTCTGAATGATTCCTGTTAAATCTCCTGTCACCGTTAATCAATCTGAGATAATAATATGAATGACTAGTAAAATAATTATACTATTTTTTTTAAATAATTATACTATTATGAGTAGATGTTCTCCCTGTCTAGTGAATGTTTTCCTTCTACCCACTGCAGTTCCAGGCCATTTTATTCTTAATATATTCCTAAAGTCAATTTCTTCTTTGCTGTGAACATGCATTTTTCTCTCACTCCTCTGAACAAATAATGGAAAAATCCTCCCTTTTGCAGCATTTGTACTTAACAATATCCTGACATGAGAGAGACAGATTCAGAAATGTGACTTCAAGAAATCCACTTGCACTAACAGCAGCCTGGAAAGATAGTGAATCAAGCCCTGTCCTCTCCCTAAAAATCCTCCCTTAAATATTTATCTCCACACTTTTTCTAAGGTAATTCACTCAAGCAACAAAATTCAAGGGGAACCCACAGTGTGTTTAATGCCAACCAGTTTCAAAATAGCCAAGTTGTTTTGTACAGGGAACAGACTAGATTCAAATGTGCAGAAAGGAACCATGTGTAACGAGGGCGATTAAATAAGCACATACTCAATACAGCTTGCAGCCGCGGAACTACAGGCTCAGATGCAAACCAGTTTCACTGTGGAAGTTTCAGGCAGGAGCTGTTAGGAATTCTTCACAGCATTTTCTAGCCCATGACACCTACTAGGCTTTCGCCCACCTGCTCACACACCAAGTAAAATGCGAGAAAAAGAGCGTTGCTTGAATGCATAATGCCCAAATGCTTAAGGCAACTAGATGTCTGAATTGGAAGGGTTCAGCCCATTCCTTGCTCCTATGCTCCTGGGACTCAGCCATTCAATCCCAGGACTACAGGGTATGAATCATCGCCATAAATCACCTTCGATTGTGAAATATATAAGGAGAGTTTAGGGGGAAAAAAACAAGGTGACATTCTCTCCACAGCCTTTAAGAACTGGCTGTGTGACAAGAGCCAGCGCCAGGGGAACCTAGCCATCAGAAGGAAGAAGCAGCCCAGAAAATCCCTTTGAGACAGACGGAGGGATAACAGGCAACAGGAGAAAGGAGCCCGGAGTGAGGTGAGGACTGACAAAATCGAGCTGAGCTTAGAGCTCAACCAGCTGCCTCTCCAGTGTTGAAATTTCTCAAGGAGGCGCACAGGCCAACTGAGGGTGGCTGGGGGGTGGGTGGGTAGGGACAGGGTGGCTGGGCTGTGGACATTGGGGAGGGTATGTGCCACGGTAAGTGCTGTGAAATGTGTAAGCCTGACGATTCACAGACATGTGCCCTGGGGCAAATAATACATTATATGTTAATAATAATAACAATAATAAAAAGGAGGCACATAGGCCGCATTTTCCACCTGGTGTTACAGTCTCCTCCCACCCTACTTCTCCAGGAGGTTGTGGCCTGTGTCTGTTTTGCTCACTTCAGCACTGAGCACATTGATAGACACACAGTTAAGACAAATAATGTAACTGTTGATACAAGGTACAAATCAATCAAAGTATTGATTAGTTAATGAGACAAAAAGTTTCCCAGCAAAGTTTATCAAATACTACTTTTGGAGAATTATTATGAAGTGATACCAGTGTTCATCTGGGTGGTGTGGGGAAGGATTTGTTTCCCCAGATAAAATAAAATCACATATTGAAAAGAAAGAAAAATTTAAAATCTCATTAAAGGAAATGACTGTTTTCCTAACAAATAATAAATAAAATACTATATACAACATAGGTTGAAACATCTGTAAGAAATTCAGTCAGGATTGGTTTTGAGTTTGCCTCAATAATTTATCCTTCCTCGATAGTGCAGATGAACAGAAAAGCGAGGCCAGAGTTACTGAGCTTTTATCAAAGTCCTTACTCTGCACTTTGACTCTGTATTCCATAATAATGTTCAGCTTTTCCTGGTACCTCATATTCATGCACACTATGGAAGCTGAGGTGGTGAGGAGTAAATTTCCCTGGATGAATGAACCAAACAAGTTTATGAACCAACATGCAGTAGCAATTACCAAGCGAATTACCAATTACCAATACAAAAAAGATATTGACTAGAATATATGAAAGAGTCTGGGAAAGAAGCATGTTTTTAGCATGACCACACACAGTAAACATCTAAGGAGGAGTAAATGTTGACAATCCAATAGGTCTGATTGCCTTACTACGTAAGAGATCTTAAGCTCTAGGCTATCTTGACTCCATGCCTATGTCCCAGACCCAGTCAGCATTTAATAACAGAATAAATGGACTTAAATAACTCATAGCCCATTCAGCAGATGGAAGATAAGCAAGCCATTGTATGGGAGAGGGGCATGCCTAATGCTCCTTCCAGCACTAAAATTCTATTGGAACCTGGATTGCCCAGGCCACGAAAGCCTTTAGACACAAAAATGTACTATATTGGGGCGCCTGGGTGGCTCAGTGGGTTAAGCCTCTGCCTTGCGCTCAGGTCATGATCTCAGGGGCCTGGGATCGAGCCCCGCAATGGGCTCCCTGCTCAGTGGGGAGCCTGCTTCCCCCTCTGTCTCTACCTGACTCTCTGTCTACTTGTGATCATTCTCTCTGTGTCAAATAAATAAATAAAATCTTTTTAAAAGTGTACTATATTAAAGTGCTATAACTCTCCAATCCCTCCCTAATACCTTCCCAAAGTTGGGATACTTCTAAGGAGTACCCCATATGGGCTCTGCATTTGTCTCCTCTACTACTCTCCCCGTGGGAGCTCAGCCATGGGCACCATCAGAACTCAAGTCTTGAGCTCTTCTACCCACTGCAAATCAAAGAGGTCACTTCCTCCCCCTGCCACAGGGAAAACAGTCATAACTCTTGTCCAGGCCACAATGTTGTAGCAGAATTGGCATTTATTACCAAATTGGCATTTGGTATTTTAATTTAATGCCAATTACCAAATTGGCATTTATTACCAAATATGTTTTTGCATTTGTAACACAGGCTTGTTTCCAAGCAAAGAAACAGTTGCTTTTGCTCCATGTGATATTACACTGTGAATGAAGGGGGAAGTGCGGCAGATATAGGAGAGCCTGCCTGTATCACCTTAGGCCTTAACCACTGTCCTGAATGCCTGGCCCACTCACTTGCAACAGCTGCAGATCTCCACCTGCGACTTTTCACTGACCCCCAGAGCCCACTTTGCTACCTGCAGTATGCTGGAAACGGCAGGGAATGGATGCCCCCAGGAGCAGCCCTCGGCCAATGACTAGATGAGACAGCTCTGAAGCACCTACTCCCTTACTGGCTCCCAGAGTTTGCAGGGCAATTACACAGGATGCTAACTCACTTGATACACACACACCCTTCTCTTCCCTTCTTCATTTCCCCACTCTCCTGCCAGGACATCCCAGGATCACCTCCCAGATTAATGTCTTGTACTGGAACCCTGGCCTCACAGTCTGCTTCCAGGGCAAGGTCAGCTAAGGTAGGAAGAGAGACAATTCCAAATGTCTAGGTCTCCAAATGGCAAATAAGGAACCAGAGGACATAAACCCTTATTAAGTCTCCAAATTCTATTTCCTAAAGTTTCCTAAAAAGTAAAGGCAAAATGGAAGTCAGTTGGGGTCCAAAGGCCTTAGGTTTCTTGGCCAAAAAATTAAATTTAAAGGAACATTTCTGAGCCCCATATTAGATCGCCAAATATTCTATCCACTCTGATTCACTAGCACTTTCTCTTAGGTCTGTTCCACAGAATTTGATGGGCCTCCTAAAGGAACACTGCCTAGTCAATCTTCTAAAACCCTCAAGTAGTAGTCAACACACACTTAGAAAACATTAAATCACTGCATCCATTTGTTCTCCACATTTCAGACTCAACTTTAATAAAAATAACCATAATATTGGGACACCTAGGTGGCTCAGTCAGTTAAACAACCGACTCTTGATTTCAGCTCAGGTCATGATCTCAAGGTCATGAGATCAAACCCCACATCGGGCACTGTGCCATGCCTGGAGCCTGCTGGAATTCTCTCTCTCCCTCTGCCTCTACCCCTCCCCCATCCTCTCTAAAACAATAAATAACCATAACATCTTTTATTCTTATTATAAAAGAGGCTCATTGGAGATACAGTGAAAAACACTGAATAATGAAAAAACCAAAGTTCCATCATCAAAGAAATCCACCATTAAATTTTGATGTATTTTCTTCTGTTCTTGTGTGTGTGTGCATTGCAAAACTAGGATCACTCCATATAATAATATTTTAAATATATATAGTGACATTTCTCATTTGTCATTATCATTAGATCTGAAAACTCATGAATCATATCAAATCACCAAATAATACACCAAAAAAAACATCATTTCAGCTTTCTGTTTTAATCTCTCCTATCTCCTCTACCTTAATAAAACCATCTTACATGAACTATTTTTAACCTAAGCAGACTGACTTAGATGTAACAACCTTTTCCTTCTCTGTCCATCTTCCTAAAAACCGTTAATGAACAGTGAACTGGTCAATCAGCAGGTGAGAGCAGAGCAAAGGGAAAGAGGCCAAGCTGATGGAGACGATAACGGGCGTCAGATAATCAAGGCTGATTGTGCATTTACTTTCCCATGAATGTCTAAAGCTGTGAAAGGCAATTACCAAGCACATTAAGTGAAGAGAGTTCTATATTGCTTCTTTTTGTTGCTTCCGATCATCTGTTAAGCTGTTAGAGACTGCTTTCTGAAAGTCATTTGTAATCAGTACATACAAGCCAGAAGGCCTCCAAGAGCTGTGTCCCTGAATTTGGTAAAAGGTTAGAAAATATACCCTCTGAAATAACAGTTAATAAGAGCTAGCATATGAAGGTTAGATGCCTCCCCAACAGATAACTCCATCTAAAAGGTAACTTCTAAAGACATTGGTTGCTGATAAAAGAGAATCATCTTCTAAATCTCATAAAGAGGCTTGGGTTCTTCCCCAAAATGAAATCTAAAATATAACCACTGGCAGATAAACTACAGCCTTGGAAACCCCCTTCTCTGAAATGAGGAAATGTATATAGGCAGAAAATTGTGATAATCAAAAAGGGTGGGAGTAGAAGCCCTATGATGAAACTAACACTTACTGAACACTATGTGTGCGTTTGGGCTAGGTGCTTTATATCTGTTAAACTCCAAATACACCATCAAATGCATTATAGTCTGAGGCCTCAGAGAGATTATGTAATAAACAGCCAGTAGGTAGAAGAGCTGGCACTCCAACCCATGACTGCCTTATTCCAAAATGTTGGGAAATAAAATGTCACTGTTTATTAGAAATATTTCCAGCAAGAGAATGCCTTGATTCTATTAATCTATCATGGTTATATAGACTGAAATCATTTTACAAATAGCTGCAAAACTTGATGGAAATATTCCCTAGTCCATTCAATTCCTGCTACTTACCAAGAAAACATGTGACTAATGACCTCTGGACTGAGCATACCCATATAAATTACTGTGAGCCATAATTTTGCCAGAGATAGTTTACAATGTAAATTGATAAACTGACAATTTATTACTTGAATTAGTGTAGAAGACACTGGATTTGCTACCTAGCAATTATTTACTCTACTTTGTCTGCCCTGCCTTTATACTTTCTAATAGAACCCCTGAAACTCTCCTCTACATAGTCACATGCTTCACTAAATCAAACATAGGAATCCCATTCCTCTAACCAGGAAGTGTTTTAGGAATGGACACACAGGCCGTTCTGACCAACGAAACAAGAAGCAGGGCTTTATAAGAAAAGTTTCTTCCTTCTTAATGAGAAGCACACTAAGTAGGGCTCCTTTAAGAAATTACTAATTTTAGGTCTGGGGCACAGAATGTACAAAGGACACCTTGCTTTGTCGGAAACCAAAGGAGTTTTCAAAGATGAATGGAGTCATAGCAAAAGGACACAACAGTCACTATCTATAAAGTGCCTCCTCATGACCAGAATTGGGACTTGAATATCAGAAGAATAAAGATTATAATTGATTGAAACCTTGTGAATACATAAAATCCAAGAGCTCAAAATATGATTTTTAAAAAATAAGGCCAAAACAAATTCAATTGTCACCATTACACCATACCTTTACTCTGAAAATTGGTAATTAAAATAGTCAACTATTTATCTTGCCTCCCTAGTGCTTCAGGGTAACCTAATAAATAATCTTAGTTGATCTTCTTCTTTCCATTAGAGCCTCAGTTAATAAATATCATTTTGTAAACATTAATATGACAATTGATTCAGGTAACTATCTTCAGTGGAAGCTAAAGCCATTAGGTAAAAAGGTTAATGGGGAACTGGATAGTTATATCCACTGCCAAAGTATCAACCCTAAAATCATTTACTAGCAGCAAGGAAAATTTTATTATAAAATGTCATTTTATAGTAGAAATATCAGGCTGAAATCCCCTTATATTAGCATGATTAAGAATGGAGCAATCAGCTATTACATGACTCTTAATACAGTGCAATAAGTGCATGTCATCTATTAATAAGTATTTCTTCTAAAAATATTTACTTTGAATCTACACAACTCTTTAGATCTAACATCCAGTTTACATAAAATATGGACAACAGAAAACACTTCAAAGAAACAATTAAACAAAATCTGAATATGAGTCATTCTGAAGAACAACAGTACTGGGTCCTTCAACATTTCAATTTTATGGGGAAAAAGGGAGATAATGTTCCAGAATCATGACTACAACAGATTTAAGAGATACGACAATAATATATAATGAATGATCTTTGATTGGATTTTGTTTTGAACAAACCAGCCATAAAAGACATTTTGGAGGAAATTGTGAAATTTGAATATGGGCCAGAATATAAGATGCTACTAAGGGATAATTATTAAATATTAGGTATGATAATAACAAGTGATTGGTTTAGGAACTATCTTTGTTTTTCCAAGACACATTACAAAGAAATTTCAGGATGTCAATAATTTAATTATTCATCAAAAAATAGATGAACCAAGTATGTCAAAATGTTAACAATGATTACATCTATGTGATGGATAGAGATGATTTTTACTTGGTCCTTTTTACTTTTATGAGCAAGTGAACTCTAAACAGTCCCCCAAAAAAGTGATGAAGAGTCTCTCTCCTACTGGGTATTATTTTTTCTGCATATATTCCTGGAGAAAAGTGAGGCAATCATCTTGACACCATCAGGAGAACAAGCCTGAAGGGAAAAGGGAAGAGCAGGAAGACATTGATGATATTGCTGAGCCACTGAATTACTCAACCCTGAGCACCTACTGGTCTTCTTAAAATGTGAAATAATGCATTTTTCATATTATTTGTATCATTCTGAATTCCCAAATACAAATGTCCAGAAATATCCTAAGTGGTCTTCCTGCAGACACTTGTATGACTTGATCCCTCACTTCCTTCAGGTCTCCACTCAAATGCCACTTTCTCACAGAACCCTAGCTTGACCACTCTGTATAAAATGGCAATTTCGGCTAACAGACACATGAAAAAATGCTCATCATCTTTAGCCATCAGGGAGATTCAAATCAAAATCATACTGAGATACCACCTTACACCAGTCAGAATGGCCAAAATCAACAGGACAGTCAACAACAAATGTTGGAGAGGGTGTGAAGAAAGGGGCACCCTCTTACACTGTTGGTGGGATTGCAAGTTGGTTCAGCCACTTTGGAAAACAGTGTGGAGATTCCTCAAGATATTAAAAATAGAGCTACCCTATGACCCTGCCATCGCACTACTAGGTATTTACCCAAAAGAAGCAGATGCATTACAAAGAAGGGCCGCATGTACCCCAATGTTCATAGCAGCAATGACCACAATCGCCAAACTGTGGAAAGAACCAAGATGCCCTTCAACAGATGAGTGGATAAAGAAAAAATGGTACATATATACAATGGAATATTATGCCTCCATTAGAAAGGACGAATATCCAACTTTTGTATCAACATGGATGGGACTGGAAGAGATTATGCGGAGTGAAATAAGTCAAGCAGAGAGAAC
>CM053612.1:86711211-86759645 GCA_028646535.1 Procyon lotor | reverse complement strand
ATGGTCTCACTTACGTGCTGAGCATAAAGAAAAACATGGAGGGCATTGTGAGAAGGAAGGGAGCCGTGTATGGGGGGGAAACCCCGTCTGGGGAAACCAGACGGGGAGATGAACCATGAGAGACTGTGGACTCAGAGCAACAAACTGAGGGTTTTGGAGGGGAGGGGGGTGGGCGTTGGGCGAGCCTGGTGGTGGGTATTGAGGAGGGCACATGTTGCATGGAGCACTGGGTGTGGTGCATGAACAATAAATCTTGGAACACTGAAAAAATAAAATAAACATATTTGGGGAAAAAAAATAAAAAATAAAATGGCAATTTCCCTTTGTTCAGGGTAGACTAAAAACATTCAGCAAGTTGAAGACTAGTCCGAGAATCCACACTGACCCCACCTGCGTGCAAACACATTAAAACACCCAGGAAATGATAGTATCTTCCTTTAAATTTTCATAATTTTAATTTACCCATGTCTTTTAACACATTCTCTTTTATCATGTATTATGGATATTTGTAGACGAACCTTATTTTCCCCTACTAAATTCCATGTAGCATTTTGCTGAAGCCAGTTTGTACCAACTCCGAGAACCAAGTGAGCATCTCTTTCTAATTTTTTACTGCTGTCATGTTGGTAGCTTGAAACGGGACATAGTGGGCATACTGATAAGTAAAAATCAGAAAATGCTACAAGTCAGGGATTTCCCCCTGACAAACATCAAGATGGTAAAGTTAAAGCCAACTGTTTTTTTAAATACATTAGATGAAAATGAACAAATAACTCTTAATTAAAGGACAGAGGTTGTCAGACTAGATTTTTTTAAAAAACCAAGATCCACCTATATGGTATTTGTAAGAGACACCTTTAAATATAAAGACACAAACAGTATAAAAGGAAAGGGGCAGAAAAAGACATACCACACAAACACTAAGCTATATTAAAATCAAAGTGGATTTCAAAACAAGGATTTTGCTAAAGATAAAAAGGTTCATTTCACAATGATAAAAAGGATGTTTGTCAAAGAGATACAATTTTAAATTTGTATATACCTAATAACAGAGCTTCAAAATGTCTGAAGCAAAAATTGGCCAAACTAAAAGTAGAAATAGACAACTGTACATTCATAGCTGCAATTTTATTTTTTTTTAATTTATTTTTTCAGTGTTCCAAGATTCATTGTTCATGTACCACACCCAGGGCTCCATGCAATATGTGCCCTCCTCAATACCCACCACCAGGCTCACCCAACCCCCTACCCCCCTCCCTTCCAAAACCCTCAGTTTGTTGCTCTGAGTCCACATTCTCTCATGGTTCGCCTCCCCCTCCAATTCATACCTGCAATTTTAATAGTTCCCTCCCTCCTTCTCTCTCTCCCTTCTTCTCCCTCCCTCTCTCTCTCCCCCCACTCAAGTAATGAATGAAGAAAAAAAATAACTAAAGGCATAGAAGACCTGAACAATACTTCAACTTGACCTAATTAACATTTATAGAACACTGCAGCCAACAAATGCAAAAAAACAAATCTCTTCAAGTGCACAGGTAACAGCTAGAAAGCAAGTCTCAATACATGTAAAAACATAGAAATCAAAAGAATTTATTTTCTGACCACAAGAGAATTAACTTAAAAATCACTAACAAAGGAACACTAGAGAATCTGCAAATATTTGGAAGTTAAACCATATTTTCTAAAGAAGCCATGGGTCAATGAAGAAATCACAAAAAAAAATTAGAAAATATTTTGAACTATATAATGAAAATACACTGTATTGAAATTTGTGGGTTTTATCTAATGCAGTATTTAGAGGGAAATTTATAGCTTTAAAATGCTTATATTGGGAAAAAAAGAAAGCTTCCATCATAACAAACTAGAATTTAAAAGGGGCAAACAAACTTAAGGGGTGCCCGGGTGGCTCATTTGGTTGAACTTCCAACTGCTGGTGTCAGTTCAGGTCATGATCTCAGGGTCCTGGGATCAGCCAACATAGGCTCAGCATGGAATCTGCTGGAGATTGTCTCCCTCTTCCTCTCCCCGCTCCTCCTCCCTCTCTGCTTGCCCTCTTGTCCCCTGCTCGGACTCTCTCTCTCCCTCTCTCTCTCTCTCTCTCTCTCTCCCTCTTTCGCTCTCCCCCCCCAAATACATAAATAAAATCTTTTTTAAAAAACAATTTAAGTTGAAGACAGAAACTAATAAAAATATAAAAGGAAATCAACAAATAAAACAGAAAAACAAAGGTTAAAAATGGCTCTCTAAATGATTAACAAAACTGATCAACTTCTAGCTGGGCTGGAAAAAGGAGGAGAAAAGAGAAAAATATAAATTACCAATATTAGGAATGAAAGTGAGAGTATCTCTACCAATACTACAGGTATTAGAAGGATAATAAGGAAGTATTTAAACAACAATACCTTTTCTGTTTCAACATAGATCAACAAAAATTTTACAACATAGATCAACAAAATTCCTTGAAAAACAAAATAATAAAATTTATAGTTTATAAAAACTGATAAAAGATGGAAAATCTGAATGGCTTTATATCTTTTGAAGAAATTATAAACTTTCCTACAATGAAAACTGAAGGCTAGTTTGGCTTTATTCATGAATCCTATCAAACATTTAAGAAAGAATTATGGGGGCACCTGGGCGGCTCAGTCATTAAATGCCTGCCTTTGGTTGGGATCAAGGCCCACAACACACTCCCTGCTCAGCAGGAAGCCTGCTTCTTCCTCTCCCTGCTGCTCTCACTGCTTGTGTTCTTTCTCACACTTTCTGTCAAATAAAGTAAAAATCTTTAAAAAAAATGAAGATGTAATTTGTAGAAAGAAAGAAAGAGAGAGAGAGAGAAAGAGAGAGAAAGAAAGAAAGAAAGAAAGAAAGAAAGAAAGAAAGAAAGAAAGAAAGAAAGAAAGAAAGAGAAGGAAAAAAGAAAGAAAGAATTATAGCTGACAGAAGAAAAGATAAAGAAGATGTGGGGGGATGATACACACACAATGGAATATTATTCAGCCATCAAAAAGAATGAAATCTTGGGGCGCCTGGGTGGCTCAGTGGTTAAGCGTCTGCCTTCGGCTCAGGTCATGATCCCAGGGTCCTGGGATCGAGCCCCGCATCGGGCTCCCTGCTAGGCAGGAAGCCTGCTTCTCCCGCTTCCATTCCCTCTGCTTGTGTTCCCTCTCTCGCTGTGTTTCTCTCTGTCAAATAAATAAAATCTTTAAAAAAAAAAAATGAAATCTTGCCATTTGCAATGACATGCATAGAATTAGAGGGTATTATGCTAAGTGAAATAAGTTAGTCAGAGAAAGACAAGTATCATATGATACCACCAAATGTGGAATTTAAGAAACAAAACAGATGAACATAGGGGAAGAGAAGGAAAAAGAAAATAAAACAAAAACAGAGAGGGAGACAGACCATGAGACTCCTAACTATGGGAACTATAGGTTGCTGGAGGGGAAGTAGGTGGGGGGGATGGGGTACCTTGGTGACGGGCATTAAGGAGGGCACGTGATGTGATGAGCACTGGGTGTTACATGCAACTGATGAATCACTGACCTCTACCTCTGAAACTAATAATACACTATATGTTAATTAAATTTAATTTAAATAAAAACTTTTTTAGAAAAGAAAGAATTATGGCAATCTTATACAAAGTCTGTCAGAAAACCTAAAAGGAAGAAACCTTCCAATCTGGTTTATAAGGCCAGGATAACCCTGATACCAAAATCTGTTCATGGGGTATATTTGACCATGTTTGCTTCAGGCTATTGCTTGTCTATAAATTGTAAAACAGGGCCATTGGAAGCAACAATAATACCACATTATGACTTTCCCATAAGTCAGTCATTAGATTTTAAAGAAATCATTTCTCCCAAACAACAGAACCACCAGAAAGCTTTATCCATGACAAAGGCCAGAAATTAGTGTAAAAGTCAGTGAGTTTTTCTTACACTTTTATATAAATTATAGTCAAGTAACTAAACTGGGTTATCCACAATGACTGTTATATGGAAACTAAGCATGTAGTTAGCTTGGCATCGGGTTAGCTTGGCATCAGAATCGGTTATAGGCATTTCCTGTGTATTTCTCCCAAGTTGCACAGGAGGAATTCCAATAGCAACAAACTTTTTTTCAAATAAATAACAAAGCTTGGACCTTAGTAATGACTCCATTTCAACCAACAGTTGCTATTCTATAAACAATCAAAAACACCCCATAGATGGATACCAGAGTACTATGACACCCAAATCATATTTTGACAATATAACAAAAAATGATTTCTCAAAGTCCTTCTCTGCATTGACAAGAGGTCCATACTAGAGAAATAAACAGCACATATCTCATTGAACTGTTTGTGGTTGACTGATATTTTGGTAATATAATGAAATGTGATTCTGATTACTTTTCTTTGCAAAAGTTTTAAGCATAACCATATAAGAGGCCTACAGGGAGCCAGCTAGGTGTTTGTTAAAGATGCAAAAAGGTGTTTGTGTATTTGTGTGTGTGTTTGTTCATTTCAGCAGAGTTACTTCCCTTTTAGGGTATGAAAACATTTTAAATTTAAACACAAAAGATGGCATTACCTAGACTTCTAGCCTTGGAACAAGAACTTATCTGGAGTTTCTTTGCCAAAACACTTTTATAAAAAGTATCTTATAAAAGATTATATATAAATATATATATATAAATATATCCTTTTTAATAGTTGCATATATGCACTGAGTATATACAGCCTGTTTTTTAATACACACACACACACACACACACATATGAGATTACTTAGTAGCCCCCTAATCTTCATGTCTAATCCAGAATCTGTGAATGTGGCCTTATTTGGAAGTATGATCTCTGCACATAGAATCAAATTAAGACTAACCAAAATAGTTTTGAAAAAGAGCCAAGTTGGTGGACTCACAGTACCTGATTAACTAACTTACTATAAATAATCAACACAGTGTGTTAGTGGCAATAAGATAAGCACATAGATCAATGGAACAGAATAGAGGCTACAAACAGACCCACATAAATATTCTAAAAGGAAATATAGGAGAAAGTTTTTGTGGCCTTGAGTTAGGCAAAGCGTTCTCACATAGAATACCAAAATCAGGGCATTTAAAGGAGAAATAAATCAACAAATTGCACTTCATCAAAATTAAAAACTTCTGCTCTGCCAAAAATACTAAAGTAATGAACCAATAGGCCACAGAATACAAGAAAATGTTTGCAAAACATATCTGATATAGGACTTGTCTCCAGAATATATAAAGAATTGTCAAAACTCACCCCCCCCAAAAAAAAACCACCACAACCTGATTAAAAAAATGGACAAATGATCTGAAAACACTTAACAAAAAAAGATATATGGATAGTGAATAAACATGAAAAGATGTTCCACATCATTAGTCATTAGGAAAATGCAAATCAAAACCATAAGGAAATAACATTACACATCATTACAATGGTTAAAATTAAGAAAACAAACCCTACCAAGTGCTGGAATGGATGTACAGTAACTAGAATTCTCACAAATTGCTGGTGGGGATGCAAAATGGTACAGTCACTGTGGATCACACAGCATGTAACCTTGTGAGGCCTTCTTCTACTTCACATAATGTATTTGAGATTGATTCACGTTGTGTCTGTATCCGTAGTGAGTTGGTTTTTATTGCTGAGTAGTATTCCATTTTATGGATGTACCAGTTTGTTTATCCATTCCCTACCAAAGGACATTTGAATTGTTTTCAGTTTGGGGCAATTATGAATACTGCTTCTATAAACATTCACATACCAGTTTTATGTTAACATACATTTTGATTTCTTCAGGGTAAATACTTAAGAGTGGGACTGCTGAGTCATATGGTAAGTGTATATTTAACTTCAGAAGAAACTGCCAAACTGTTTTCCATAATGGCTGTGCCAAAATGGCAAAACTACAGGGACAGAAAACAGACCAGTGGTTGCCAGAGGCTGGGGTGGAGGGGAAAGTTGGCTACAAATGGCCACAAGGGAATTCTGTGGGCGATGAACTATTCTATAGCTCGTGTGTTTGTCAACACATGCGGAATTATACACTAAAAGGAGTGAGTCTTATTTATGTAAATTATATCTCAATAAACCTGAATGAAACTCATTCGTGTAGAAGAAATGCACAGAAATCTTAGGATACCCTATGCCATATTTAAACCAAAGATCTGAGGTAGCAGATGGCTTCCCACTGCCTTCAGGGTAAAAATCTAACTTTCTTAGCAGGATGTACTCTCTTACTGGGCTTTTAACCACCCAGCCACTGCCTACTTCGAGGAGGCAGACATTAGCTCTCTTTGGGTCTCATCTCAACAATTACTACCCAGATTTGGGTATTTCTATTCTTTTTTGAGCTTGTTTTCAGCTCTTCCCATCCAATTCCATCTACTTTTCAAGTCATGGTCTTCCCGCATTCATACCCAAACCTTACCAAGCTTTCTCATTCCAGCCTGGGCATACAGCTCAGTGACAGAACCTTGGGAAGCATCCCAGAACCTACCCACAGAAGCATCCAAGAGAAGGGGCCTTACCTTCCCAGCACGGCTTCAGAGGACAGAACCAGACATAAACATAGGCATATATATGTACAAGCACGTTTCCTCTAACATTTTTGTGAAGCTCTTTACTAACCTAACACCTTTTACTCCCTCTGCTGATTCAAGTCCAGCATAGCTTGACATCCCCATTGCTAGAGAATGTAATCCATCTGATTAACAGCAGCAAAACTAGAAGCAGCAGGGAGCTCACACGTTGCACTCTCAGGCTCTCATGGAGCAGTTTTTGCAAACTGGAGCCACCAAATGTTAGTCACAGGATGGATGGAAGGAACTCTACTATCGTACCCATGTTTGGAATCTGCATTCTAATAAAACTCTCAGCAATTTGAGTATATCATTCTGTTTCTAGGAAAGCAGGCTTTCTATCCCTGATTTTACCAGAGGAAAATGTTTAGAATAGAAGGAACAATGATTAGGCAGATTCTAAATAAAATAATTTTAAATATGTGTTCAAAATACTTCTTGCTGCTATTAAAAATAACAAAGATAACTCAAAATGAACTGAAGATTAGCCTATCAAAGGCACATGGTTTTAGCAAAGCAGTATGTGACAACCATTTCCAATGCTTGGGAGTCTTACTCCATCATTTCTGACCTCAGAGTCACCCATGTTCCATGTTAAAATGAGACCTCTGCTTATGATTATCACTGTACATGTTTTATTGATTTATTTTTTATTTATTTGACAGAGAGAGAGATCACAAGTAGGCAGAGAGGCAGGCAGAGAGAGAGGGGGAAGCAGGCTCCCCACGGAGCAGAGAGCCTGACGCGGGGCCCGATCCCAGGACCCTGAGATCATGACCTGAGCCGAAGGCAGAGGCTTTAACCCACTGAGCCATCCAGGAGGCCCTCACTGTACATGTTTTAAAAAAGATCAAAAATAAAAAAAAAAAAAAAGATTAAAAATCTTCTCTCCTTTTAAAAATGTAAATGAATCTATCCCATTAAGCAACTGAGTTTTGCTTTCTTAAACTTTCTTTTCTTGAATGTTGGGACTACACCTTCTCTTCATTCTTTTCTACACTCATAAGCAACTTCTCAGTCCCCCTAGAAATAGTGAATTTTAACTTGGGGCCTGTCCCTCCCCCACTCCCCATCCTGATGGAACCGATCCTGTCATTAGCAACATCAGATCAGAATGTCGCATACACACACACACACACACACACACACACACACACACACAAAATATCGAGTCAGAAAAACAGTTTGGACAGCTCAGCTCTGCATTTAACCCTTCACACATCCCATCTTCTACTCTGGTTTTAACTACTCCCTGATTCCCAAACATCTGTCTCTACTCCAAACTTATTTTCTGAGCTCCAAGGTCATCTAGTTGTCTGTCAAGAGTGTGACAACCTTAAAGAACCCAAAGTAAACTCATCCTTTCAAACTGTCCCTTTTCCCAACATATTCTCTTTTGCGTACTCCATTTCTTAGCCATAATTTCTCAGACATTAGGCCTTGTCAATTCTACCTCCTAATTATCTCTTGAATATGCTTCTTTCTCTTTATTCTCACTACTACAGCCTCAGTTCAGGCTGTTTTTGGCTCTTGTGTGGGCTCCTTCCCGTAGCAACTGGTTGCTTTCCCTGCCTCCAGCCTCATCAACACACAACTTCACCCCTCCCTGGGCATCCCATACATGCCTGCCAAAAAGATGTTTACAAAATGCTAACTTGATCCTCTCTCTTCCCTAGGGAAAATCCTCTAGTGGCTTTCACTGTCTACAGGCTAAAAACCAACTTTCTTAGCAGGGGGTATAAGATTTTTTATAAATTGGCTTCTACCTACTTGCCACCTCTTTATATCCTACTCAACCTTCAAAATCCCAGATGACAGCTACTCTGTGAAGCTCTCTGAACCAATCCCTCTCCTCATAGTCAGGTTAGGCCCTCCTTCCTCTGTGTCATGTACCTAATATACTTATCGTTGTAAAATAAATGATAATTAATTTGTATATAGAAGCTACTCATCTGAGAGATGAGCACTGTGAAAAAGACAGATTATTCACTGTCCTATCTATATACTTAGCAATTGTTCTCAGTCACCAGATGGTGAATGGGTGAATGATTAAAGTGGAGAAGAAATCAATTAGTGAGCCATCAATGGTTGTTTATTTTTCTAAACATTCCAAACTAGGTTTGCTAATTGTCTCAAATGAAAAAGTTCCTGCTAGCCATGATCATTTGAGCAACAGAAACTGCTATGATGGCATCTATTGTGGCAATAACTATAAAAGAAAAATAAAACCTTGTTACATATCTGATGCTCTGAGTAATAACCTTGAAAATAGGCCATGAAACTTCCCCCATTAAAAAAAAATTCCAATGATGAGGTCTCTGCCATGGTAATAAAATTCTGGTAAACACTGTGACCATTTATTTAGGAGAAGAATGAATTTGCAGCCTCAAGTGTTAGAGCCTAATGGAGAAGGAGTCAATACAGCCAAGAAGAAAATCCCTGCCACGTTTAAGAGGACTAAAAACTTTATCACCCTGGAATATTTCAGGTCAAATTCATGATAGATCATTCTTTGACATTTTAGTAGGCACAAATTAAATATGGTGATGCACACATTTTACAAAAAGCGAGATCTCCTGCCATCAGACACAAGAAATCTCTGTTTTTGGTGAATACAGATAAATGCACAGATATCGAATGGACTCAGATGAGAGAAGAGTGAGAGAAAATTACCACTGTTGTTCTTCGGACTAAGTTAAATTTATCATTTCTGTTGTCTCATCATCAATTGCAATGAGGATAGAGACCAGCAGGCTGGGAATTCTCTAACAAGCCAGGAAGCCCCTGCTCAGCTGCATTGAACTTAGACTCTGACACACACTGACTAGAGAAACAAAAGAATTTCTCTGAATATTTAGCATACCATGGAGATCATGGAAAACCTAAGCCAAATTTCATTCATTGCCTCAAAAGAGTGATAATGTCATACAATACTGACAAGTCCCTGAAATCGTAAAGCAATTACATATTTGTCAAACTGGGCCTTTTCTATTTGGCTCAAGTTCTGTTTAGGTTTTCCTGCAGCTCACTCAATATATTTCCAAAATGAGTGGTAACCAAAGTGTTTCATTCACGGTCCCAATGGGTTGGTACACTTAAATTAGGTTAATTTGAGTAGGATTTATTTTAAAAAGAACTTCTTACTTATTTTATTTTATTCTATTATGTTATGTTAGTCACCATACGGTACATCAGTAGTTTTTGATGTAGTGTTCCAAGATTCATTATTTGCGTGTAACACCCAGTGCTCCATGCAATCCCTGTGCCCTCCTTAATACCCACCACCAGGCTCACCCATGCCCCCATCCCCCCCCTGAAACCCTCATTTTGTTTCCCAGGGTCCATAGTCTCTCATGGTTCATCTCCACCTCCAATTTCCCCCCCTTCATTTTTCCCTTCCTTCTCCTAATGTCCTCCATGCTGCTCCTTATGTTCCACATATAAGTGAAACCATATAATTGACTTTCTCTGCTTGACTTATTTCACTCAGCATAATCTCCCCAGTTCCATCCATGTAGATGCAAATGGTGGGTATTCATCCTTTCTGATGGCTGAGTAATATTCCATTGTATATATGGACCACATCTTCTTTATCCATTTGTCTGTGGAAGGGTATCTCAGCCTGGGCTTCTTGTGGTTCCTCTACCTCTGTGTAGATCCTCTACAACATGTGTGGTTAAGATGTAGGGGAACCACAAGAAGCCCAGGGCTAATATTATAGGATAGGTGCAGTTACTTCCCTTAGGCCCCAAGAGAGGAGAGAAGAAAGCAGTTTTCGGAACCTAAAAGGAAAGAGTTGTGTGAAGGAAGCAGAAGTTCTCAGCCAGCCCAAGGTGACCCTGCAGCAAGGGAGCCAGGAGATAAATAGCTGATCGATCTCTCTCTCTTTTCCTCTCTCTGTCTCAGACTTTCTCCTCGGTCCCCCCATAGACTGAACCTACCTGGAAGTCAGGGGACATATAGGCCAGCATCTCAGGGCAGACAGCAGGGTAAAGGTAAGAGGAGAATGGCTCTGGAGGACAAATGAAAACTATGCAACACTCCATGTTTTCGGAGGAGTTATTTTCCTAAGCATTGACCTCTACTGAGTCACTACTGCATCCAATGTACAGTCAATTGTAAGAACACGATGGGGATGAGGTAAAAGAGGTTGAAGATGAAGGGATGGAGAGTCACAAAGGGAGGAAGAGCTTCTCCTACAGGAAATTAAAACATGTTTTTAACTGTGGCAAATCTCATTCAATGACCATATTTACAGGAACAAAATCTACTCCAGAGTGTGGTCTGTGGAGCAGCAGCATCAGCATCATCTGGGAGATTATTAGAAATGCAAGATATCAGGCTGTATGTACTGCAGACCATGAACTCTGAATCTGCTTTTTAAGCAGATCCCTCGGTACCTGTTATGCACATGAAAGTGTAAGCAGCACTGCTATAAAGACTCCCTAGAGTTACCCAGGGCAATAGGAGAAGTTTGGAGTAATTACCACTAGTGGGATTTAAAAGAAAAGGTTCGTGGAGGAGGTATACTTGAGAAGGATATTAAAATAGTATTTTATGGAAAAAATGGTTTTTAATTTCATCATAAAGTCAAAAGCAAATATAGTTCATCAGTAAGCAAATACGTAATATTCAAGAAACAATATAGTCAAAAACTGATACTAAATATTATTCTAATAACACAAAGTTCTTTCACGATAAAATAAGATTCTTATGCCACATAAATTCTCGAAAGGTTCTCTAAAGAAAGGAAAAACCCAGGCTGATTTAAATTGGAAGGCTGCTTCTTGGGTTCTGTGCTTTGCCATCTTTCTCTTCTAAATACTACTTTCCTTTCTATTTCAGGTGCAACTCTGGTACTTAATGGGTGTTCAGTAAATACTTTTTGATTGATTGAAATCCAACTGATTTAAAATTGTGTGCTAAACTGTAATAATAGATCAGCATCCACAAAAAAAAAAAAAATTTTGTTGTAGATTTCTACTTAGAGAACAGCACCATCTAGTGTCTCCGCAGGAAGGTACCTATGAAGCCTTTACCTACAGCAAGAGAAAATTCTAGTACTAAAAGGAACCCATTGTGTCATGTCTTTCTAGCTTATTATACCCATAACAAAGTCTTAGAATTATTTCAGTTTGCTCCTTCCAGGCATCAGCTCCATCTCTGAAATGGCAGGAGCGTTTTCATTTACTATGGAAAGACAGCTTTCCCTCAACATCTGTGTGGCCCAGCCCACATTCTCTTACCTTAATCCTTACCAGCTCACTGAATGCCACCATTTTCCAATTTCCAGAACCTATATGCCTATACCTAAGGGTTTCTTCAGACCACCAAAGTCCACCTTGCTGCTCAAACAGCACCAGACCTAGCATCAACCCAACTCTCAGAGGGCCCAGACCAATGACTAATGTAATTAGTATATAAATATCCCAGTTCCCTTGCCCCTCGGGAGGTAGACTGTTTCCTAGAGCTTTCATATGAGATTAAGCACCAGTCATTCAGAGTACTGGCTTTTTTGGCTGCCTTCTCTTACCTGTCTCACCTCCCTACTACCCTACCATGTTATGCTCACCACCAGAAGAACTACTTGTACTCGAGACTTTGCCTTGAGGTCTGCTTCAGGGAAAACTCAGACTAAGACATTCTTACTTAAAAAATGCTTCATTGAGGTATGATTTACACATAAAAAGCTATACATGTTTCATATAGAGTGTGGAGATAAGTATATACCCATGAAGCTGCCACCAAAGCCAAGGCCATAGACATATCCATCACCTTCCAAAGTTTCCTCCCTCTCCTTTTATTATCTTTTTGTGGTGAGAACACTTAACATAACCTCTACCCTTTCAGAAAAGTTGAAGTATATTATACAGTATTGTTAGCTAAAGGCACTATGCTTTTCAGTAGATATACAGAACTTATTTATCTTGCATAACTGAAATTTTGTACCCTCTGTCCAATATCTCCCTGGTTCCCTCTCCCCTCAATCCCTGGCAAGCACCATTCTACTCTCTGCTTCTATGAGTTTTTGACTATTTTAGATTCCACAGATAAATGAGACCATACAGTATTTGTATCATTCAGCCTTAAAAAAATAAGGAAATTCTCATTCATCTGTGGAATCTAAAAAACAAAACAAATGAATAAGCAAACAAAACAAATGATGTAAATACAGAGAACAAACTGAGGTTTGCCAAATGGGAGAAGGGTAAGGGATGGGCAAAATGGGTGAACACAAGTGGGACATACAGGTTTCCAGTTATGGACTGAAGAAGTCATGGGAATAAAAGGCACAGCCTAGGGAATATACAGTCAATGATATCGCAATAGCATTTTATAAATTCATTCTGAATATTATTACCTTTATTTTTTTTAAGATTTTATTTCAGTGAGAGAGAAAGAGAGAGAGACAGCACGTGAGCAGCTGAGCACAGAGGGAGAGGGAGAAGCAGACTCCCTGAGGAGCAGGGAGCCTGATGTGGGACCCGATCCCAGGACCCTAGGATCATGACCTAAGCCCAAGGCAGACACTTAACTGACTGAGCCAGACAGGCACCCCTGTAGTAGCATTTTATGGTAACAGATGGTAGCTATACTTGTTGTGATCATAGCATAATGTATAGAGAAGTTGAATCATTATGTTGTATACCTGAAACTAATAACACTGTCAACTATACTCAAATACCAAAAAAAATTTAAATAAGGAAATTCTGCCATTTGTGACATCATGGATAAACCTGGAGGACATTATGCTAAGTGAAATAAGTGAAAACAGAAAGACATTCTTATTGCACCAAAAGCCATCCAAAGCCACTGGTTAAGAAGACAGGTAGAAAAGCAGCGTGCCATGCCTGGTTTCTCATTTGCTAACCCCCAACCTAATGCTATAATCTCCTCAACACAGGAATTTTACATGAGGGCAGAGGCTTTGTTTTATTCACTGCTGATCACCAACACCTAGTTAAGTGCCCACAAGCAGCAAGTGCTTAATAAATATTTGCTGGCTACAAGATGATGTTGTTGGACATAAATATAGCTCTGAATTTAAAAAGAAGAATGTCACCTTATGATGAACAAGATTATGTATGAAAATACTAATTTCATCTCTTTTAATTCCCAATACTTTTCATTATGAAAACATTTTTGGCAAAACTCAGATCTATAGGTCCACATCCGAGCTGCTAAGCTAGTCAGAATACATGTCACTGGAATAAAACTGCATTATATATATATAGATAGATAGATAGAATATAGAATATATATACACATATATATACTACATATATGAATTTGTGAGTATATGAGTATTAAGGCAATTATTTCCAGGGTTTATATTTTGCCAAATTAACATTTTAATTAATTCTATTTATGAGAAAGGAGGTACTATAAAATTTTATTTTATTTTATTTTATTTTTTTTTTTAATTTTTATTAACATATAATATTTTATTTTATTTTTAAAGATTTTATTTACTTGACAGAGAGAGAGAGAGATCACAAGTAGGCAGAGAGGCAGGTGGAGAGAGAGGGGGAAGCAGGATCCTTGCTGAGCATAGAACCTGATGCAGGGCTTGATCCCAAGACCCTGAGATCATGACCTGAGCCAAAGGCAGAGGCTTAGCCCACTGAGCCACCCAGGTGCCCCTAAAATTTTAAATTTATGCCTAAAGCTACATGAAAAAAACTTTCCCCTTTTCCCTACAAAAGAAAACATGACTTTCAATTGACTAGGTCTTCAAATTAAACACACACTTGAAAAAAATAAACATACATTTGAGATTTATTACTACTGACCACACTGACACAGTAGTGTTTCAGCATGTGAGATGTTTTCCTAATCAAAGGATGTTATAAGATTAGTAAAGAAAAATGACTGAACTCTGGAAGTTGAGACCAGAAGAGGTTGAAAAGATAATGTATCTTGTCTCTTTCAGGGCAGCTGCAAAGCATGCTAGGCCAATGACCTAGCCAATGACTCATCACAGAAAGAGGTAAACTAAGATTAGGCAGGGCCTAGGAGTGCTGTCCTCCAAAGTGTGACCTATGGCTCAACCATCATAGTGCAAGGAAGTCTTTACCCAGATAAGCCCTCATAACCAAGGGGTTCAATATGGTGGGTAAAGTCTGGCATGTAGCATCTTCCTGGCTCAAAAGAAGGGTGGTAAGCCTAAGTTAAAGCAAAACACAGGTCAGATCTATAGACACAGGACAGAGAGAGATAGGTAGAGGGGGAATTCAAGCAGGTTTCCAATTCCATTTCCTAACTAAGCAGGGCAAAGTTAAAGCCCTAAGAAGAACTGGATTGGAAATCATGAATTAAGGGGCACCTGGGTGGCTCAGTCGTTAAGCATCTGCCTTCGGCTCGGGTCATGATCCCAGGGTCCTGGGATCGAGCCCCGCATCGGGCTCCCTGCTCGGCAAGAAGCCTGCTTCTCCTGCTCCCACTCCCTCTGCTTGTGTTCCCTCTCTCGATGTGTTTCTCGCTGTCAAATAAATTAAAAAAATCTAAAAAAAAAAAATCATGAATTAAGAGAGTGCATCCATATGGAAAATTGGGATACACAGCTTAGCTGATGCCCTGAACCTGGTCCCAAGAAAGTGTGAAACTGGGAACGAACACGGGTTAATTCCAAATGCCCTCTGATGGAGATAAGGATCAGGTCTGGAACTCATGCTTACAGTGACTGAGAAGACCTAGGTGTAAAGGTCAAAAGTCATCGGGGTCTCCATTTGGACAAAACTACAAGGGCATTGGGAAATCAGTAGAAGGTGGGAAATTGCCTTTCTCCAGCTAGATTCCCCTAGACAAACCAGAGACAGATCCATATTTCTCTAAAATGAAGATTTAGCAAAAGGATAGGATGTGGGGTAGGAGATGAGTTTAATAATCGCTATCTTGATTTAACCTGGTAAACTCCTTGAGGATCAAGAAGCTGCAGAGCACATTGAGTTTGAGAGCTGTGCTCCAGAATACATAAGCATTTGTTATTCATATCTACTTCCAAATAGGGCAAACTGAGTACAAATCATGGTGTACTTAGAAAACATATATTAATGTGAGCTTTCATTGTCTTGGATCTTTTATTTCCACATGGTCTCGCTGGGTCCCAAACATCCCAGGATCACAACAGTCATAACTAAAGACTGTTCAAGGACTACTTTTCCCTCAGTTTCCTATGATGATATGACAAGGTTCAAGGTCAGCCCTACACAAAAACATGAATGAAGCAGATTCTATGTAACTGAGAGGTCCCATGATTTAAGAATTTAGGAAAATAAAAGGGAAAAAAGCACCAGTGAAGGCAGGTTCATAACAAAACGAGTAGCTGTGCAGCCTTTCCACAATTCACACCCCACACCAAATAAGGAAGTTTCACCTAGAATTTTTCAAGCAAAAATGCATTGCTTTGACTTGGTTATTTTCCTTTGGGTAAAAAGGAGGGATACATTAAGGGTACGTGATAAAATTGTTTGCTTTTTATATTCTCTTCGTAAGTATACCCTTTATTCACTAAATGCTAATAACCAAAGCATAATACTTTACAATTAGTTCAGCTTACTATTTTGCTTGTGTAAACAGTGTAGAAAAATGGTAAAGTTAACAATTTAGGTTTATTGACATTAAGGCCAGGATCCCAGCACAAATTACATTCCCATTAAAGTCAAACTGTGAAGAGAAGAGCAATTTAAAGATTGAACAAGGTGAGTCTCAAGCCATGTTTCCCATCTTCGGCTTAGTTCACTGATATGTTAACGATCTAGACACAGGACCACTGTGAATTCTTACCAACCAGCCTGGGATGAGGGGGAAGCAGACTGGCTACCACAGTAATCGCTGATCCAGACAGGATGAGCTTATCAAGGCAACATTATCAAGTGCCCAGAAGCAATACACTCATGAGAAATGTTATGGTAGGCACTTCTGATGATTTCCCTTCTCTCTCTCATAGTAAGAGAACCCCTGAATTTAAGCCAGACTCATAGCCTCCCCTGTTTACAACATTTTCCATGCTACTCTGTAGCTAGTTGTGGTCCCATGTGTCTACATTCTGGTCAAATGAACAGGAGCAAAAGTAAAGTTCACAGCTTTGGGGTCACGTACTTAACAGCAAAGAAGTGGCTCTCCACTGCCATTTCATACCCTTCTTGCTGGCTGGAATTCAGATATTAAGAGAGTCATCTTGGTCCATATAGAAGAGGTCAACACTCTAAAAATGGCAGAGCAACAATATGAAGGGTGTGAAGGGTGCCTGGGCCCTTAATGACTTCTCAGTAGAATGCTACCATAAATAACTGCTGAGATTTTAGTTTGAGAAATGAACAACTTGTATACTGTTTCAAGTTTTGTTGATTTTATTCTCTATCAAAGCAGAGATGACATACTGTTACAGATACATGGCAAATAATGTCTTACTAACAATATTTTAAGGACAGATGATGTGAGTTATTAGTTCTGGAATAAATGAGAGTAGTTGTCCTATTGTAACACTCCTCACATTAACTTGTATTCCAAAATGTTTGATAGAGCAGAAGAAAAGGAGTTTAATAGTATGTAGCATTTCATAAATTGTACGAAGTCCATCATGCACCCACGGTATGTGTCCAACATGTGAATGCCGTCTGTTACGCGTACTGTAGGTTGAAAACTTACTAGACTGAAACAGGAAGCTAAGAAAACCATGGCTATAGGTTGAATATCCATGTAGATTATTTGTCTTCATATGCAGATTGTATTTGTCACCTCAGTTATTAGTTTGGCTAATTCATATCATAAGGCACAACCAGCAAGAAAGCTGGATACAAAATAATCTTCACCCATGGAAAAACTGCATAGCACACAAGTCCTACTGGTGGGAGGGAAGCTCAATGACAGCCAAAGGGCATAAGGGAAGTATAATGAGTTAAAAAATAAAAGCATGTCTTACTTATAAAATTATCAAGAAATAAAAATAAATATACAGGGGCGCCTGGGTGGCTCAGTCGTTAAGCGTCTGCCTTCGGCTCAGGTCATGATCCCAGGGTCCTGGGATCGAGCCCCACATCGGGCTCCCTGCTCAGCGGGAAGCCTGCTTCTCCCACTACCATCCCCTCTGCTTGTGTTCCCTCTCTCGCTGTGTTTCTCGCTGTCAAATAAATAAAATCTTTAAAAAAATAGATAAATAAATAAATAAATAAATAAATAAATAAACAAGAGCCTATACTGACCAGAGCAGGCTTCCTCCTAAACTACTGGTACAGTGTATATTAATTCCAAAGAAATAATCAGATAAGTATACAAAGATGTAATGTGCTAAACTATTCATAATAGTAATATTTATAATAGTGAAAAAATGGCCACAACCTACATGTCCAACAACAAAGATCTGGCTAAGTAAATTTGTTGTCTCTAACATGGGATAACTGCAGCCATTAAAAATTAATTTTACTGCTGCCTGGGTGGCTGATCAGTTAAGTGTCTGCTTTTGGCTCAGGTCATGATCCTGAGGTCCTGGTTTAAGCCCTCACTGTTCAGCAGGGAGTCTGCTCGTCCCTCTCCCTCTCTTGCTCCCCTGCTTTCTCGCTTTCTCTCTCGCTTTCTCTCTCTCTCTCTCTCTTTCTCTCTCTCTCTCCCCCTCTCCCTGTCAAATCAATCATTAAATCTTTTTCGACATTTTTTTAAAAATTGAATTTTAGAAGATTATTTTATTACATTATATTCACTGACAGTACAGGTTTAAAAATGTGTGAAGCATGACATCGATTTTATTTTTAAAATACCACACTATATAGATACAATTTACATGTGTGTTTATGTTCAAATTCTAATATCTCAGGGAGGGGAGGTACAAGTAATTTCAATTTTCTTCATTATTCTTTTGTTTGTTTTCCAGAGTCTTCAGTGGACATATATGTGAATCTTATATTCAGATAAAAAGACAAATATAATCATAAAAGGAAGCATAAAAGGAAAAGAAGAAAGGAGGGAGCAAGTACATGGGGCTCTCATAAAGAACAAATCTGAGTCTGCATCTAGACTCCACCTCATAGTCTTTGATCTTGACAAAATTAACAACTTCTTTAAACCTCAGTTTCCTCAGCTGTAAAAACAGAATTAATATTTATCTGAAAGGGTAATTATGGGGGTTTAATAATATCATATGTATTTCACAAACTTCTGAAGAACATTAATCACTTAAAATGATCAAACAAAAACATTTCCTTGGGAAAATCAGAACGTATATTTTGATACTAAAGACTCTACCAAATCTCCCTTTAAATAAACCAGTTTACCTTCATTTAATCCAGCCTCCCCTGAATTTACCTGACCATGAATCATATTTTTACAGAATACCTGTGAACATACTTAATTCTGCCTAATACATCTTAGGAAATGCTGATAGATTAATTGGACACAGTCCAGTACCTAGAACACAATGGATGCTTAGGTAGGTTTTGTCCTTTGTTCACCTATAAAGGATTGAGACTGCATTAGTATGATGGCAGAAATAGTGAGCTAGAATGGGTAGAAGACAGCAGCTAAGAACCTAAAAGAATAATGAACTTTAAAGAGGAAAAGCCACACTGGAAATAACATTGACAAATGATACAATGCATTATTTCCCAACATAGGAATAAAGCATTTGATAGCTAGAAGGGAAAGAGGAAGATAGTATCTATGAACATAAAATTGTGATTTCTGTTACTGCTACTAAAAGTAATATGCAATTAAAGAAACAAAGTTTACATGTAAGTAATATGTTGATTAATCTTAATACATACCAAGACTGAAAGATAAAAGCAAACCAATTTCAATTTATAATTTCATAATGCATTAGCATTAGCCAGAGGCTCTTGCAACACGAGATAGCAAGGTCCACCTTCAATATAATTCATCTTTTCACTTACAAGTTCAATCATCAGGCCCTACAGATATTCTTTAGAGGTCAGCATGAAAACTTCCCAGAAGAAATTCTACATGATAAAACCAACACTGTCATGGGGAACACCATAAAAAGTCCAAAAGCACTTTAAGTTTTCACCATTGTTACCTTTTGCTTAGTATAAATAATTAATGAATGAATAACTGGATAAGGTAAAAGGTGCTTTGCATATGATTCAGAAGTGTCACAGGTAGATGAATAATACTCTCGTAAAATGCTTTATAACCCTGTATTCCTCATTTGGTTATTTTCTTGACATTAGAAAAAAGTTATCATATGCTAAATAAACCCAGAGAGAACAGCAGGAATAAAAAGATATGAGAATTAATGAATTAGCCCAATCCAATTATGTTCAGGAATCAGAAGAGATCATGTTAACTACTGTGGGTGTAGGCAGGCATAATAATGGCTCGCAAAGATATTCATATGCAAATCTTAGGACCTGTGAAAATGTTACCTTACATGCAAAAGCTTTGCAAATGTGATTAAGTTAAGGACCTTGAAATGGGGAGATTATCCTGGATTATCTGAGGGACAAAAACTAATCTGGTGAACACCTAAAATCAGATGATTTATCCCAGGGGAGTCAGAGAGATGCATGACGATGGAAGCCATGATGGAGTATGCTAAAAAGCACATGAAGAGACTTCCTGTTAAACACAAGAGACTGCACACGTGCATTTAATTTGATTCCTCTAGTCCCTCAAGAAAGTCTACAAAAGGAGAGTAAATACACATTTTGGGAAAACATTGCCCTATCAGGACAAAGAGAATATGAGAAGAGATATATGCAACAAAATTTTGGATGCCGAAAAGATTAATAAGTGGTAAAGTGACTTGGCAGATACAAAGCTGTAGGAAACAAAGTTAAGAACCAACCTGATCTATACTGTTGAATCCTTGATATGCTAATAAATTGAAAATACCAAGTGATGTCTCAGGTAAGGAGGATAAAGGTCCTGTTAAGTCTTGACCTCAGGGTCACTGAGATCGAGTCTGATGTCGGGCTCCATGCTCAGTCCTCCACTCATGCCCTCTCTCTCTCTAAAATAAATAAATAAATCATTTTTAAAAAAACTACTGATGCCTGGATTCCACTTCTCCAGATTATGATTGATTTAAATAGTCTGTAGTCCTACTCTATAACCCAGTAATTGCACTACTGGATATTTACCCAAGAAATACAAAAACACTAATTCAATAGGATATATGCACCCCTATGTTTATTGCAGCATTATTTAAAATGGCCGAATTATCAAAGCAGCCCAGTGTGCAACAATAGCTGAATGGATAAAGAAGATGTGGTATACAGATACAATGGAATATTATTCAACCATGAAAAGAATGAAATCTTGCCATTTGCAACCATGTGGATGGAGCTAGAGAGAATTACTACGAGTGAAATAAGTCAGTCAGAAAAAGACAAAGACCATATCATTTCACTCATGTGCAATTTAAGAAACAAAACAAAGGAAAAAAAGAAAAACAAGCCAAGAAACAAACTCGGAACTATAGAAAACAAACTGACAGTCATCAGAGGGGAGGTGGGTGGGAGGATGGGTGAAATATGTGATAAGGATTAAAGAGTACACTAATCATGATGAGCTCTGAGTAATGTACAGAATTGTTGAATCACTCTATTGTACATCTAAAACTAATACAACACTGTGTGTTAACTATACTGGAAATTAAAACCTGATTAAAAAAAGAATTGCTGAATCACTATATAACTAATATAACACTGTATGTTGGCTATACTGGATTTAAAATAAAAAAACTTAGTAAAATTTTTAAAAACCAATCAATAGTCTATAGTTCAGCTTGGGCATGGGGATACTTTAAAGTTCCTCTGATGATTCTACATGCAATCAATTTTCAGAGCCACTGTTAGTGATGGTAGGCACAGAGCACATGTAAACACAAATTCTATTTGAAAGAAGGTACATCATTACTAGATTTCAATAGAAAGCCATACCTTTTTCAAGCACAATGACCATAACATAGAAAAAGAAATAAGAAAGATCCATGAAACAAGATAACATAATTAAGAATACATAAGGAATAGCATGGAGGACCACAGGGAAGGGAGTTGGAAAACTGAAGGCAGGGAAATCAGAGGGGGAGACGAACCATGAGAGACTATGGACTCTGGGAAACAAACTGAGCGTTACAGAGGGGAGGAGGTGGGGGGATGGGGTAACCAGGTGATGGGTATTAAGGAGGGTACATGTGGGGATGAGCACTGAATGTTATATGCAACTAATGAATTATTGAACACTGCGTCAAAAACTGATGATGTACTATACAGTGGCTAATTGAACATAATAAAAAAAAAAGAATAAGAGGCTGTAGAAACAAACCCTCAAAGACCTCAAATACAGGAATGAATTGAAAGACACAGAACTAAAACAACTACTCTTACTATGCTTAAAGAATTAAAAGACAAGCTTGAAATTATCTTTACGGGAAATCATAAAATGTCCAAGGAGATTTGGAAATATAGCCAAAGAACTTATAGAAACAACAACTATAATCCAAAATTTCCACTCAGTGTATGACTTTAACAGCAGATTACACATTACAAAAGTGAATTCCTAAACTGAATTATAGCTCAAAAGAAAATATAGAGAATACAGCACAGAAATATAAAAATATAATAAAATTAATAAAAACATTTAAAAGAGTACATAGTGTATAGAGTGATATGGTTTAATATATCTTTAAGTAGGGGCGCCTGGGTGGCTCAGTGGGTTAAAGCCTCTCTGCCTTCGGCTCAGGTCATGGTCTCAGGGTCCTGTGATCGAGCCCCACATCGGGCTCTCTGCTCAGTGGGAAGCCTGCTTCCCCCTCTCTCTGCCTGCCTCTCTGCCTACTTGTGATCTCTCTCTCTCTCTGTCAAATAAATAAGTAAAATCTAAAAAAAATAAAAATAAAAATAAATATATATTATGTTATATATATATATATATATATATATATATATATATATATATATATATCTTATATATCTTTAAGTAGAATTCCAGGGGAGAAAAGAGAGGATAGGAAAAAAAAGTAACTGGATGAGAATGAATGAAAAACTTCACAGATGCAAGAAACCCAGTGAATCCCAAGCAGAATATATATATATACATAGACACATCATAGTAAAACTGCAGAACACCTAGGGCAAACAGAAGATCTCAAAAACAACCAGTGAAAAGTAAGAAAAGGTGGCACTTGTATGAGACTGAAAGATGCCTCCTCAGCAAGAGCAATGAAACCAGAGGGAGGTAGAATGATAACCTTCAGTGGCTGAAAGGGAATAACCACTGGTTCTATTTTGATAATTGTCAAGAGTGACTGTAAATTGAAAACATTTCCAGACAGACCCAAATTGACAGAATTTGCCTCCAAAAAAAACTCACTCAAGGAAATTCTAAAGGATGTATTTGTGTGGGAAAAAATAATATTCCAGAAGAAAGAATTAAGATGGAACAAAGAATATAGAGTCAAGAAAAAAGTGACTATGTGAGTAAATCTAAAAATATATTATTTTTTTAAAAATTTTCTTTCACATTAAAATATAATTAAGATGCAAAACAAGAATGATTTATAGCTGAGGAAAAAAATAATGAAATTAAAAGTGTTCTAAGACCCTTATGCTGTCTGGGAGAAAAATAAAGGAACCTACTAATTTTAGACTTGATAAATTAAGTAAGTATACTTTAATTCTAAGGACACTATTAAAAGAAAAAATTATATGACTTTCAAAACCAAAAGAAAGAAAGGAATTAGCATGATTTTTAAAAAGTACTCAATATCAAATCAGGCAATAAACATAAAGGACAAAATAGGATAAGTAAGACCAAAATCTATTATTAATTCTTTTAATTATAAATTAATCTAGTGCCCCAGTTAAGACAATGGTTCTTACAAAAATCACAGTTTAATCAAAGAACGTTTTATTTATTTATTTATCTACCTATCTATCTATCTATTTATTTTAAGATTTTATTTGAGAGAGAGCATGAATAGGGATGGGGCAGAGGGAGAGGGAGAAGCAGACTCCCCACTGAGCAGGGAGCCTGATGCAGGGCTCAATCCCAGGACCTTGGAATCATTTCCTAAGCCAAAGGCAGACGTTTAACCAACTGAGCCACCCAGAAACCCCTTATTTTATTTTTTTTAAGATTTATTTACTTGAGTAAGAGAGAGAGCACAGTGTAGGGGGGAAAGGCAGAGGAAGAGGGAAAGAGAACCTCAAGCAAAATCCACGCTGAGCACAGAGCCCCATGGTGGGTGGGGCTCATGACCCCAAGATCACAACCTGATCCAACCTGAAACCCCAACCTGAGCTGGCACCGAAAGTCCAACACTTAACCAACTGGGCCACCCACATGCCCCCAAAGAATGACATCTTTTCTTAAAAGATTTATTTCAGAGAGAGACAGCAGGGGAGTGCAGGGGGAGAGAGAGAGTCTTAAGCAGACTTCATGCTGAGCGCAGAGCCCTGAGCCCCATGCAGGGCTCCAACTCCCGACCCTGAGATGAAGACCTGAGCTGAAACCAAGAGTTCTTCACTTTACCAACTGCACCACCCAGGCGCACCAAGAAAGAGACAATATCTAAAAACTAAGGATAGTGCTCACTTCAGCAGCACATATACTAAAAACTAAGGATAAAGAAATGTTAAAGTACAAGGACAGAGAAAAATATACCAAGCAAATAATCAAAAGAAACCTGGAGTAGCTACAGTAATATCAGAAAATATGCAAGTCCAAAAGTATTACCGGAGATATAGTTAATCACTTTATATAAATCAAAGGTATCATTTACCAGGAAGATAAAATCATCTTAAATCGGTACCTAATAATACAGCATCAAAATAATTAAAGCAAAAATTGACAGAACAAGGCAAAATACACAAAACCATACATATAATGGGAGACTTAAACACAGGTCTTAGTATTAGAACAAGTAGATTTTAACAACAGTACAATCTATCAGAGCAATGCACTTCTCTCCTTTTCCTTTCTAATCACTTTGTGTGACAAAGGAAGAGATTATTTCTTGTCCCTAGGTAGGAAAGAGGCCAAGGTCATGGCTTATATGGGTTGTGACCTGGTTGGGTCTGTCTGGATTGTGGTTAAATACTTCCCACTTAATTTGGGCCATTATTCTGCAAATGGATTAGCACTTTATTTAAAGTATAACTACACAAGGAAAATCCACCCAGTTACTGAAAAAATTACCTAGAGAACATATAAGGAAGACAACAATAATTACCTAGAAATCAAAAAAAGTTTGTGACCTAAAAATAGTTTCCCAAAATGGATTAACACAGGTCTTCTTCCTAAGGGCACCAATAAGTTTTTATAAACCAAGTACAAATAATGGTAATAAAACTTAATGAGAAACTGGATTTTTTTACAGTATATATTAAAAATACTCATTTCCTGTTCTCCTGTGGAAGTCTGCATAAGTAAATGTTATTATCATTTTTCTCAAGATTAAACTATTGGAGATTATACATTCCAGTGTTTCTTCCTTAATTCCAAAATAGTTCAGAATCCCAGTCATGAAGAGAAGAAATAGCTAATAATAAATCTCATGAATGCCTATGACTCTCTGAGAACCCTTAAAAAAGTGACAAATTAGGTATTCATAAGTGAACATTACTAACAATTTTTCAACTAGTATAAATCATTCCAAACCAAATTATAGTAGAAATGTCATATCCATTTTAAATCCTAAACTATCCACTTAAATGGCCAATAATTTATTCTTTGAGAGAACATGAACAAGAACGCAATCACTTTACATGAGACAGCCCAAGCAAATATGAAACTGCTGCCAAGTTCCAATTGTTCCATCCTAGTAATTTTATTAAAAAAAAAAAAGATTGAGTAGAAAACAAGACAGTTGTTTTTATAACTTAGCTATAAATAAAATGAAGTGTGGGTGGTTGTGTGCAAAAATCTCGTCAAAGAATGTATGAATGTGCTTGGGAAATAGTTTCAACAAACCAGAGTCACCTCTAGGCCACATGGTACCTCCTCTTTCTCTGAACAGTTTTATGCAATATACAAACACACATTTCTATGTAATAACAGCCCTGTATAAAAATTATTCTTACAACCTTGAGTAACTTCTATCTTATTTATCAAAAGTAAACACAATCATTCAATACCTACTCTATCCCCAAGTGAACCCTCACCTCAGCAAACACAACTTAAGAGGAAAGCCTGAGAAGAAACAAAAGACAACTCACCTTGCCATGGACTAAGGAAGACTAGGAAAATATATATACCAAAATATTAACTGTAATTGTCTCTGGGGCAGTAAAGTTAATGCCGATTGTTTTTCTTTGTCTTTTTCTGTATTTGCTGGATTTCCTACCACCAAAACCAAATTCTCAAGTCTCAACATTCTTTTCTCCCCACCTTACTAGCTTCAACCCTTCACACCATAATGATATTTCTAGGCCTACAAAGGATGGTTACGTGGGATTTAGTTGCTAAACTCAACACAGAAAGCACATATTGCATAGTAAAAATCACTTTTGAAAATCCCTTCAGTTACTCATAACAAGTAGTTTATTGTCCATAACAAACGGTACATTGTGTACTATCCATAAACTAATACTTTGGTCCCCTAAAATTTGAAAACTTCTGAGCTTCACGAAAGTAAGTAACAAAATCAAAATCTGTATGCAGTTGTCTGGGCAGTCAAACCACACTACCTCCGAGATAATGCTCATATTCTGAGTGCCCATGTGGTTCTCTTCCTTCCTTCAATCAGGGTTCCAACCTGACATACAGGTTGGCTTGCAGGAGGAAAATGAGAAATAGAGCATTCAGCAGTTTGCTGGAATATTCCAGAAAGAAGATGACAAAAAGGTCAAAACATAGGTATGAAGAGGAAGAGATTTCCAAAATACTGCTATTACTGTCCAGTTCAAAAATTTTAATTAAACCCATTGAAAATGATGATTTAATGTTTGAAAATGCAGCTTGCTTCAAGTTTATATATACATGAAAATAAAAACACATTAACAATGAAAAAAATAGAACCTCCACAGATGACTCTTTGCTAACAGTCATATCTGAAATGGCAACTCCTACTGACCTCTGCCCTTTTAACTTGACTTATTTTGCTTAGAGCACTTACAACAGCCTGACACTCTATTAAATACCTACCTGCTATTTTGTTGAATGTCTCCTCCACTAGAATGAGGGCAGAGACTGTGTGTGTTTTGTTAACTGCTGTGTCTTCAGTGAACTTAGAAGAGATGGCACATAATAGATGTGCAATAAATATTTGTTAAGGTAAACATTAAATCCCTAATCTGTTTTAATATTAAGCCTGTATAATCTTTTTTTTTTTTTAAGCCTGTATAATCTTGATACATGTTTTCTTTTTTTTTTTTAAGCAAATATTCATTTATATATAAACATATATAAATGTGGGCATAGCATTTATACAGTATTCTCTCCAATATTTAGCTACCTTATGCAATAATTTGCAATAATGGCAAGTATAATATTTAAACAATTATAAAAGCAAGGCAATAATAAAAAAAGAGTTAATCATTTTTAGAGTCAGGCCATTGAGATCAAGAGATAAATTTGAATGCACACCAATTTGTATTAGATCAAATTAATTCTGTAAAGGTATTAATTTGATGTTTAGTGGAGGATGATTTTAAATGAACGTATTTGTCTAGTGTTTGAATGTACAGCAGTGTGTGATTAAAAAAGAAAAACAAATGTTGTTGAGAAATGAATTAATTTCTTAAAACAACAGATTTGAACTGGATAAAGTTCTTTTTTAGTATTTTTCTCCCATCTTCTTTTTGTATCTATTGGACAGAATAATAACACTTAGTAGTTTTAGAAAAATCTCTTTCTTAAAGTTATGTAAATAGTAGCATTGATACATGTTTTCAACTGTGTTTGTTGTTTGTTGTTTTCAGGAAGATACTCCACTGTTCTTTTCACTTTTTCTTCAGATATAGGTATTAGCAAAAGTAGGGCATTAATTGCCCAGTTTAGGGCCACCCAGGACTAGGGCCATACATCAATGACTGTACCTTACTTCACAAACCATTTCACAAATCTTGCATTTCTCATGTTTCTTTTCTAAATCATTGAGTTTTTGTAGAATTATTTCTATTTCTTACAACTATAGCTTCTTATTCTGTCATTTTAGGCCACTGAATTATAATGGTTCTGTATGGCATACCTTCAATATTCACTTTTAAAACTGATTTATGCCAATATATCTCTGGGACTGTAAATTCAGCTTTACTTACAGATGAATGTAGGATACAACCTATCCAGCAAATTTACTAGTACCTTTCATATAGTATTTTGTGATCTTCTGTAACCTGCTGCAATCTGTCTTAATTACACATTTTACAAATACATACAGTCATTAAATGAGTTTGACCCAACCAGTATTTATATTTTGCTTTCTAAGAAGTTTTAGTGTGTTCTTTGAAAAGGATGAATAAAGGATGTTTCTGAGAAAATGAAAGGCAAAATGAACGTTTTCATTTCTTATATTTATACCTTATCTCCTTCTAACATTGACTTTAGACAATTGATAGTAATAAATAAACTCTTCAAGGTGAAAAATATATTACTCAAGGACAAGGGAAAATAAAGGAATAATGATAAGATATGGCCAGAGGAATATCCCTTATTTAGAAGGCAAGGAGAAAGAACAGACTATAATTAATTACACTTTACTGTTTTTCCCCTGTCATTGTGACCATGTAAAATTTCTATACCATGAAAAAGAAGAGCAAATATTCAATTCTCCCTGAAAAAGATTCAATTAAAGAAAAAAAAATTGGGAATATCTGCTTCATATTTGAAATGCAACAAATTGTTCCTGGCTAAACTTGGCCTCAGAATGCACTGATACAAGTAATATTCAGTCTTCAAAGTAGGGTTTCTGTGCTCTAGGGGGTGTGTATGACAACCTATCAACCCACTCAGAGTGATTAGGACTTTTTATATTTAATTTTATAACATCCATTTAAATTTATATTTTCAGGTTCTGTAATGTTCACCTTACATATTTGTATACTTCTTTTAAGTCTAATTTCAAAGCACAAATATATTTTTAACAAAATTGGGATCAGACTATATATACACACACATATATGTATACACATATATATGCATACATATATAACATGTGTGGCTTAAGTATTATCTTTTTTACTGAGCATTCTATCATAAGCATTTTATTAGGCATTAAATATCACTTGAAAAAACAAATTTATTAAATAAGTTGTATGGGTGAACGATAAATTCCATTTAGCTGTAATCCCTTGTTGTTGGGTTTGTTTCCAAGATTAACTATTTTAAATAAAGTTGTGATGACATCTTTGCACACAAAGACTTTCTTTCTTTACAAGTGGAATTACTGTGTCAAAAGGTATGAACATTTTTAACATTTATGATACTGATACTGTGCTATTTTCACAAATGTAAACATTTTTAATGGAAAAAGTACCTTAACTGATCATTATTTTGCTCTCTTCCCATTACATATTAACAGCTAGGGCATCATTTTGAATGTACTATTGTTACTAAAAAAACTATTTTTCTGAACCTATATTTGTCTCTTCAAATTAACATCATGATAAAAGATGTCCTCTTAGAAAAATAAACCTATTTATGTTCGGTCTTTGTTGTGCTGGGTAGAAGTAAAAAAGAAGGAATGCATAAGCTTTCAATTATACAGTCCTTTATTGCTGAGAACTGCAACTAACCCCTTCCAGGAAAAACACTGTTGAAAGCAATTCCAGGGCTAAGAAGTCCTGGGGAAATATCAAGATCCAACCACAACGATGTCACATGTAGCCATCATGTTGCAACTTTTATCCTTGAATAAGATCACATCACTTGTAGTCATCATATTGCAACCTTTATCCTTGAATAAGGTGAGCTGGAATAGCACAAAACTCGAGAAATGTTCTACTCTTTTACTTTTCTTGCTCTATTCTTTAATTTCTCTTACCAAATTATGCTGATGTGAACCCCACATCATCATCCAGGTAACAGATGTATGGGCAGCGAATGAGGAGATATTTAAAATAACAAGTTTTGGGGAACCTGGTTGGCTCAGTTGGTTAAGTATCTGTCTTAGGTTCGGATCATGATCTGGGATCCTGAGATGGAGCCCTGCATTTTACTTCCTGCTCAGCAGGGAGCCTGCTTCTCCCTTTCCCCCCTGCTTCTACTCTCTCTCATTATCTCTGTCTCGCTCTCTCTCAAATGAATAAAATCTTTTGAAAAATTAAAAAATAAAATTACAAGTTTTAATAACAATTATAAAAACAAGAAATACCCTGAAGATTCAGGCTACTCCAAGAACAATGTAGTTTGAAAGGATCAAGCGTTGATTTGAAAGATAGCTTGGTGTGTTTCTCTGCATTTTGTGAAAGAGAGTCTAACATTAACCTTCTTTTACATAGAAACAGACAGAAACTTAAAAAATTAAAAAGGATAGGTATAATTGTATTAATTCTTTAAGTTAAAAAATACAAACAAAATAAACCCATGCTTACATGGTCAATTAATCTATGACAAAGGAGGCAAGAATATAAAACGGGGAAGACAGTCTCTTCAATAAATGGTGCTGAGAACGCTGGACAGAGACATGTAAGGCAATGAATGGAACTACTTCCATCACACACAAACATGAACTCAAAATGGATTAAAGACCTAAATGTTTATTTTGGCGATTCTAACTGGCATAAGGTGGTATCTCAATGTGGTCCATATATACAATGGAATATTATGCCTCCATCAGAAAGGATGAATACCCAACTTTTGTATAGACATGGACGGGACTGGAGGAGATTATACGGAGTGAAATAAGTCAAGCAGAGAGAGTCAGTTGCCTTATGGTTTCACTTACGTGTGGAGCATATGGAAAAACATGGAAGACATTGTGAGAAGGAAAGGAAGGGTGAATTGGGGGAAATCAGAGGGGGAGATGAACCACGAGAGACTGTGGACTCTGAGCAACAAACTGAGGGTTTTGGAGGGGAGGGAGTGGGGGATTGGGTGAGCCTGGTGGTGGGTATTCAGGAGGACACGTATTGCATGGAGCACTGGGTGTGGTGCATGAACTGTTAATCTTGGAACACTGAAAAAATAATAAATAGATAGATAGATAGATAGATAGATAGATAGAAATAAACTCCTAAATGTGAGACCTGAAACCATAAAAATCCAAGAAGAGAGCAAAGGTAATGATTTCTCTGACACTGGCCATAAGAACATTTTTCCAGATATGTCTCCTAAAGAATGGGAAACAAAAGCAAAAATAAACTATTAGAACTACATCAAAATGAAAATCTCTTACACAGTAAAGGAAGGGGTGGGGGATGGGTAAAACAGGTAATGGGGATTAAGGAGGGCACTTATCATCATGACCACCAGGTGACCTATGGAATTGTTGAATCACTATACTGTACACCTGAAACTATAATACTGTGTATTAATTCTAGTGGAATAAAATGAAATATGAAGAAAAGTACTAACCAATTGCAATGCGGACCCTAATTCAAGCAAACTGTAAAATACATATATATGGGGGTGCCTGGGTGGCTCAGTCAGTTAAGCATCTGCCTTCAGATCACCATCCTGGGATGGAGCCCCTTATCAGGCTCCCTGCTCAGTGGGGAGTTTCCCTCTTCCTCTGCCCCTCTCCCCTGCTTGTGCACTCTCTCTCTTGCTCTCACTCTCAATCTCAAATAAATAAAATCTTTTTAAAAATACGTATGTGTGTATACATATGCATGTGTGTATAAATAAATATCTATATAAAACTATCAAGAAAATGTGATCTCTGATTATAAAAATTATTAACTTTTTAGCTATGATAAATGATACTATGTTTTAAAAGGTAAGCACATTCATCAAAGTTATATTCTTTAAATACATTTTATATATAAATATATATTCTTTATATATATTACTATATATATATAGTAAAAGATGAAATATGATGGCTAGAATTTGCTTCACAATAATCTGGTGAGTGGGTAGCAATATAGGTAGAACAAAACTGGACAAGAACTGATCATTGTTGAAGCTGAGTGGTAGGTACACGGGAGCTCAACATACTATTTATTTTTGTGTACGTTTGAAGTTTTCCATTACAAAAGTAATTAAAAATACAATGAAAGAATTATAGGGTATACCAATTCTTCTTGAATTTTATATTTAAGAAAATACTTCCTGTAAGAAAAGATAATAGCATTATCATTCATTCATCTATCTATTCAGCAAATATTTGAGAACCCAATGTACCAGAAGTGGGGGGGAGGAAGAATCAAATATATATCATCAGTTCCTTCTACCCACAAAGAGCTTACAGACTATTAATATTCGTAACATATTTTTCTTTGAATGAAATGAATCAACTGTTTATAAAAAATAAAGAATTTTCCTTTCCAGAGGAATCATTAATAATACCATGGAATGCCTTCCCTCTTTCCCTTTCCTCCTTGAGAGCTAGCATAGAAGATAGTAAAGGCATAAAAGATTTGCTTTAAATTTCAACCTCAGGGATCACTTTATCAATTGCAATGGCCAAACCTGTTGGTGTGTTCCATGATTTCAGACTCAAAGCCATGGCCAATAAAAAGCATAAAACATAGGATTCATTCGGAGGTAGTAGCTGGAGAGGAAGAAGAGAGATCTTCCAGTTAACATTACCAGGAAACCTATCCTTTCACTCCAAAGAAATGGATTTCCTGAAAGTATTTTCCTATACTGCTGAGAATAACAGGAGAAATACAAGAGCTGCCATACTGAATGCAATACTCAGTCCAAAGAATGGGTGTGAGAAAGATGAAAACTGGCAGTTCATGAGCAGAGAAAAAAGATCAGCAGACAAAGAAAGGAAGAAGGCAAAAGGTGATGCTCTCAAAAAGCCAGTTTCAAAAAACAGAAACAAAAACAAAACAAAACAAAAAGCCAGTTTCATCATAAGAAAGCAAGCAAAGTAGGCAAAGAGATTGGGCAAAGCAGAAGAGAATAATTAAAAACAAGAGATGAACGGAGTCACAGCCAATTCAGATCTTGTGAAAGATGAAGGATAAAGTAAACTCTTCTTTGAACACATCTGCATTTTGTGGATTCCAAGATCATTTCAAACCAGATTAATACACTTAATTAAAATGCTTAGGGGGTATCTAGATGGTTTAGTCAGTTAAGCCTCCAACTCTTGATATTGTCTTAGGTCATGATCAAGGGCTTGAGATCAAGCCCTGCATGGAGCTCCAAGCTGGGCATGGAGCCTGCTTAAAATTCTCTTTACCTCTCCCTCTTCTGCTCCCCCACCACTCACTCATGTGTGCACTCTCTCTCTCCCCAAAAATAATAATAATAATAATAATGTAATAACACTATATGGTGACAGATGGTGACTACATTTATCGTGGTAAACACTGAGTAATGTATAGAAATGTTGAGTCACTATGTTGTACACTCACAACTAATATAACATTGTATGTCAACCATACTTCAATAAAAGTAAGTAGAAAAATACTTCAGAGCATACAGCATGATAGTAAATGTGTATTGTTTTGTTAAACTTCAATTCTAAAGACAATCAATTGTCTTAATCAAGATTCTGTATTCCTGGAGTGGTCAGTTAGTGTAATATCTCAAAGACAATACTGCAAAGGAGCTATTCTACTACGAGTTCTTCTGTTATCCTATCAAAACCAACATGCCATGCTTTCTTAATTAGCACAATAAAAGTCAAAAAGAGGGATTCTGATGAAAACAGTGGCCTGTTAATTAACATGATGAATGTCTGAAATGAGCTTTCCATGATAAAGATAAAGCTACTCAGGGAATATGGACTGAATAAAAATATTTGAGTCACTGCCCACATTTACATAAATAAGATATTAGAAACCAGCAAGGCCCGTTGCCTGTGCACCTAAGGATAGTACCCAAGGCTTGTTCCCTAAACATTTGAGTCCAGCCATTTGCTCAGAGAATTTCTCATTGCCTGATCCAACTGGAGGTGATAAAATCCTGCCTCTGGGTTACCATTATGCCCTAATAGAACCTTTCATACAAGGTGGAGGATAAAACATCTGAAAGAACAGAGGCCTGAGGCTCTAAAAAGCTTAAAGAATGAGTTGAATTAACTGTTTTTTGCCTGCTTGTGAATAAACACTTATTTAATTAAAATTTGCATATATGGCAGGATTTGGTCTGACACTAGTTTTCATTATGACATAGTAGTGAGGCTGTAGGTGAATAGCCTACAGCCTTTATCCGTTATCCACTAAAAACTTCTTCAGCATCTACTGTTACCCACCAAAGTGACCTTAAAATTGTACATGACCAAAGTGACTTAGGAAAGCTCATCTAAACTGACACAATCAGTAAACACATATAAAAATAAGTAAATAACATAGTTTCAGATAATAATGACTATAAAAAATAAGGGGCAAGAATATAGCGATTGTGAGGTCAGAGAGAACTTCTCTGACAAGTTAATATTTGAGCATAAGCAACCAAAACCACAATTTGCTTTTATTTTTTTAAGTTTTTATTTAAACTCCCCTTAGTTAACATATAGTATAGTGTTAGTTTCAGGAGCACAGTATCAATTCAACACTTCCATACAGCACCTAATGCTTATCACAAGTGCTCTCCTGAATATCCATCACCTATTTCACCCAACCCCCTGGTAACCATCAGTTTGTTCTCTAAAAGTCTGTTTCTGTGTTTGCCTCTTAAAAGTCTGTCTCTTTGTTTGCCTCTCTCTCTTATTCTTTGTTTGTTTGTTAAAAGTCTGTTTCTTTGTTTGCCTCTCTCTCTCTTATTCTTCCCTTTACTTATTTGTTTTGTTTCAGAAAGTCCACATAGGAGAGAAATCATACTGTATTTGTCTTTCTCTGACTGACTTATTTTGCTTAGCATTATACTCTCTAGTTCCATCCATGTCATTGCAAATGCAAAGACTTCATTCCTTTTTACAGCTGAGTAATATTCCATTGTATACCACATCTTCTTTATCCATTCATTAATGGATGGACACTTAGGCTGTTGTAGATGATGGTACTATAAATATGGTGCATGTATCCCTCTGAATTAGTATTTTTGTATGCTTCGAGCAAATACACAAAAATAAATTCAAAATGGATGAAAGACCTAGATGTAAGACCTGAAACCAAAAAAATCCTAGAAAAGAACACGGGCAGCAATTTTTTTGACATCAGCAGTAACAACTTCTTTCTAGATATGTCTCCTGAGGCAGAGAAACAAAAGCAAAAAATACACTATTAGGATTACATCAAAATAAAAAGATAGAGTAAATGGACAGGATAAAGAATAACATATTAGACACAGGTGAAAAGAGAATTAGTAATGATGAGCTAGGTGATTAAATTTAAGCCTCTAGCCAAGAACAATTAGAAGAGCTGAGAATTTTATTTTATTTTGTTTTTGTAAAAGTAGTGGAGATGTACTACTCACTGAAGGATTTGGGGAAGGGCAGCATGAGGAGAGAAGAGCCAAGAAGAGAAGGAAAGTAGGATAGGGAGCAAAGGAGATGAAAGAAAGAACTGGGGAGTAGCACTATTCAAAGAGATGATGGCTGAGAATTTTCCAAACTGACAAAAGACATGAAGCCACAGATTCTATAAGCACTATTAATCCTTAGACAAATGTAAAGAAAATCACCTGTGATGATTTATTTTATCTGTCAACTTAGCTAGATCTTGGTACACAGGTTTTGGTCACACATCAGTCTACGTGTTGTTGTGAAGGTACTCTTTAGATGTGGTTAACATTTAAATCAGTGGATTTTGAGTAAAGCAAATTACACTCTATAATGTATATGGGCCTAAGTATATCATACATACATCAAATGTAAACAGACAATTAAAAAAATTAACTATATGCTGCTTATAAATGACATACCTTAAATATAAGACTATAAAAGGTTGAAAATAAGGGGGCAAAAGGATGTATTATACATACACTAAGTAAAAGAGGCTTCTATATCTATATTAATATTAGATAACATAGACTAATGCTAAAAGCGTTAATAGAGTTAAAGACATATTTTGTGACGATAAATGATTCTATTTACTATGAAGATATAACAATTCTAAATTGTCATACATCTCATAGTGCACCTTCAAAATTATATAAAGCAAAACTTGACATAACTGAAAGATAAAAGTCACAACTATAATCTTAGTGGGATAACTTATCTATCTCACTAACTCATAGAAAAACCAGATTTTAAAAATCCTCAAGGAGAAGCTTTGAAAAGTATGGCTAACAGACTTGACCTAATTTATATATGTAGAGCACTGAATCCCAAAACTGTAGAGTATAAATCCTTCTTGAGCATACTTGGAACATTTAAAAACCTGATCATATAAGAATGCCTTTTCTCTAAGACAATTATCACATGATCTCTCTGAGATGAAGAATTTGAGAGGCAAGGTGGGGGTTTATTGGGGGGTGGGGGAGAGAAATGAAACAGGAAGGGATGGGGAGGGAGACAAACCATAAGAGACTCCTACACTCACGAAATGAACTAAGGGTGGCTGGGAGGCAGCGGGTAGGGATAGGGTGGCTGGGTAATGGACACTGGGGAGGGTATGTGCTATGGTGAGTGCTGTGAAATGTGTAAGCCTGACGATTCACAGACATGTACCCTGGGGCAAATAATACATTATATGTTAATAAAAAAATAAAAATTAAAAAAAAAGAATGCCTTTTCTCTGATCATAAGAGAAATAAGCTAGAAATAAATCACAAAAACAAGGATAGATATAAAATCTTTCATATGTTTGGAAATTAAGCAGTACTTAATTAAATGACCCATGCATGATTCAAAGAAGCAATCATGACAAAAATCAGAAAGTATTTTCAACTGAATGATAATTTCAAAAAACAATGTAAAATCAAAATGTATGGACACAGCTAAAGCTATGATTAAGGAGGAAATTCACAGAATTAACCATATATATCAGGAAAAAAGCCATAAAACAATGATCTAAGCATCTCAAGAAGTTAGAAAAAGAAAGAGCAAATTAAAGCCAAAAGGTAGAATTAAGAGGAAAAATAAGGGCAGAAATTAGTAACAGAGAAATCAAACAATAAACACACTCTTGAGAGGGCAAAGATGGCAGAGGTGTAAAGGACCCTATTCCAACCAGTCCCCTGAATTGATCTGATTATCTACCAAATCATTCTGAACACCCACAAAATCAGCCTCTGGTATAAGAAGATATATCTGGATCTCTACAAACAGAATATCTCAGGCGGTTGGTCTTGAGGTATAAAGTGGGGAGCTGTGATTCTGCAGATAGATATCAGAAGAGAAACAGAAGAGGGAGGGAGCTTCTGGGATCCTGTGCCACTGGAGTGCATAAGCCTCCCGTGCTGGGGTCCAGGCATAGACTTGCACTCTGGTAACAGTGGGGAAAGGACTTTAGGGCAGTCCCCCAGGCTGAAACCTGGAGTTGCGGGGGCACATGTGCAAACTGGGGGCGGCTGGCAGTTTTAGAAGCACAAAGGGCAGAGACATGCTTGGACCTGGAAGCAAGGGCTAGAAGTGCTGCTGTGGGGTGCACAACCCAGGTCGCTGCAATTTTTAGCAGCATGGACAAAAATGGAGTCAATGTGACCTGGAGAGCTTTCTGGAGAATAGTCTGCAATCTCTCTGTTCTGAGACAGAAGCTTGGACACAGTCACTTCTGCTCTGACTCTTGGAAGAAATGTGGAAAGTCTCCAGGGAAAGCCCCCAGAAAACAAAAGCCCCCCAAAACCAGTTTTTCCTGAGCCCATTCCCCCCACACAGGAGTCAGAGCAACTCTGCTCAAACAGGGTAGGCTGAGTAATAGTACATCAGGCCGCTTCCCCAAAAGACAGGCTGGAAGAACAAGAGGCTTACAACACTAAAGTCCCTATAAAACAGGTGCATCTTGTTTTGGTTCTAGTCAATAATCTGGATGCTGTACATTCCCTCAACCGCCCCTCAACAGAATGACTAAATACAACACAAGAAAAATTCAGAGACTGTGACCTCTGCCACAGAACTAAGGGATATGGATATAAGCAAGTTGTCAGAAATAGACTTCAGGGTAACAGTTATGCAGACAATAGCTAGGATGGAGAAAACCATTAATGGTAATACAGTTTCTCTAAAGGCAGAATTGATCTGGCAGAACTTAAAAATACTATCAATGAGATCTAACCTATCTAGATACTCTTAACAGCTAGGGTAAATGAAGCAGAAGAACAAATTAGTGATCCAGAAGACAAAGTGATAGAAAAGAAGGAAAAGGAGGAGGTCTGGAAGAAACAGCTTAAAATCCATGAAAATAGAATTAGAGAAATAAGTGATGCCATGAAAAGTTCCAATGTCAGAATTATTGGGATCCCTGAGGCGGTGGAGAGAGAGGACTAGAAGATATATTTGAGCAAATTGTAGCTGAGAACTTCCCTAATCTGGGGAATGAAACAAGTATTCAAGTTCTAGAAGCAGAGAGAACCCCTTCCCAAGATCAAGGAGGGCAGACCACCGCCCAAGCATAGAATGGTGAAACTCGAAAATCTTAAAACCACGGAAACCATCTTAAGGGCTGTTAGGAGGAAGAAATTCCTTGCATACAGAGGGAGGAACATAAGAATACTTTCAAACCCGTCCACAGAGACTTGGCAAGCCAAAAAGCGCTGCTAAGACATATGCAGGGTACTAAATGAGAAGAACATTGTAACCAAGAATACTTTTTCCAGCAAGGCTGTCATTTAGAATGAATAGAGAGATAAAGATCTTCCAAAACCAGGAGAAAAATGAAAGAATATGTGACCACTAAGCTGGCCCTGCAAGAAATATTAAGGGAGAGGTTCTATAAAAGAAGAAAGACCTCAAGAGTGATATAGAACAGAAATTTACAGAGACCATCTATAGAAACAAGGACTTCACAGGCAACACGATGACAATCAAATCTTATCTTTCAATAATCATTCTCAATGTAAACAGCCTAAATTCTCCCATAAAATGGCACAGGGTGGCATACTGGATAAAAAAAGACAGGACCTATCCATATGCTGTCTACAAGAGACTCATTTTGAACCTAAAGACACATCCATACTGAAAATGAAGGGAAAGAGAACCATCTTTCATGCCAACAGACCTCAAAAGAAAGCTGAGGTAGCAATTCTCATATCAGACAAATTATATTTTAAGCTGAAGACTGTGGTTAGAGATATAGAAGGACATTATGTCATTCTTAAAGAGTCTATCCAACAAGAAGATCTAACAATTGTAAATATCTACGCTCCCAACATGGGAGCAGCCACCTACAAGCCAACAACCAAAAATAGACATATTGATAATAATACGTTAATATAGGAGACATCAAAAAAATAGTAGGAGACCTCAACACTCCATTCTCATCAATGGATAGATCATCTAAGCCGAAAATGAAACAATGAAATAAGAACTTTGAATGACACACTGGACCAGATGGACCTCATAGATGTATACAGAACATTCCACCCTAAAACAACAGAGCACTCATTCTTCTCGAGCGCATATGAAACTTTCTCCAGAATAGACCACATACTGGTTACAAATGAGGTCTCAACCAATACCAAAAGATTGAGATTATTCCCTACATATTCTCAGACCACAGTGCTTTGAAACTAGAACTCAATCACAAGAAAAAAGTTTGGAAGAAATTCAAACACTTGGAAACTAAAGACCATCCTGCTCAAGAATGTTTGGGTCAACCAGGAAATCAAAGAAGAAATTAAGCAATTCATGGAAACCAATGAGAACAAAAACACATCGATCCAAAACCTATGGGATATGGTAAAGGAGGTCCTAAGGGGGAAATACATATCCATCCAAGCCTCACTCAAAAAAAGAGAAAAATCTCGAATACACAAACTGTCTTTACACCTTAAAGAACTGGAGAATCAACAACAAATTAAACCTAACCCACACATGAGAGTGGAAATTATTAAGATTAGAGCAGAGATCAATGAATTAGAAACCAGAAATGCAGTAGAACACATCAATGAAAGTAGAAGCTGGTTCTTTGAAAGAATTAAGAAGATTGATAAACAACTGGCCAGACTTATCCAAGAGAAAAGTGAAAACCCCAAATTAATAAAATTATGAATGAAATGGGAAAGATCACAATTACACCAAGGAAATAGAAACAATCATCAGAAATTATTATCAATAGCTATATGCCAAGAAGTTAAGCAACCTGAAAGAAATGGATGCATTCCTAGAAACCTATAAACTACCAAGACTCAAACAGGAAGAAACTGACAACCTAAATAGACCAATAACCAGTAACAAGATTGAAGCAGTGATGAAAAACCTCCCAAAAAAACAAGAGCCCAGGACCTGATGGATTCCCTGAGGAATTCCCTGGGGAATTCAAACACGCAAAGAAGAAATAATACCTATTCTCCTGAAGCTGTTTCAAAATATAGAAACAGAAGGAAAACTTCTAGACTCTATGAGGCCAGCATTACCTTGATCCCCAAACCAGGCAAAGACACCACCAAAAAAGAGAATTTCAGACCAATATCCCTGATGAATATGGATGCCAAAATTCTCAACAAGATCCTAGCTAATAGTATCCAACAGCACATTAAAAGGATTAGCAACCATGACCAGGTAGGATTTATCCCTGGGATGCAAAGGTGGTTCAACATTCATCAATCAATCACTGTGATAGAACACATATATAAGGGACGCCTGGGTGGCTCAGTTGGTTAAGCAGCTGCCTTCGGCTCAGGTCATGATCCCAGGGTCCTGGGATCGAGTCCCACATCGGGCTCCTTGCTCAGCAGGGAGCCTGCTTCTGCCTCTCTGCCTGCTTGTGTTCTCTCTCTCTCTCTCTGACAAATAAATAAATAAAATATTTTTAAAAAAAAGAACACATATATAAGAGGAGAGAAAAGAACAACATTGTCCTCTCAATTGATGCAGAAAAGGCATTTGACAAAATACAGCATCCTTTTCTCATTAAAATTCTTCAGAGTATAGGGATAGAGGGAACATTCCTCAATTTCATAAAATCCATCTATGCAAAACCAACAGTGAATATCATTCTCAATGGGGAAAAGCTGAGAGCCTTTTCCTTAAGATCAGGAACACGACAAGGATGCCCACTTTCACCACTATTGTTCAACATAGTACTAGAAGTCCTAGCAAAAGCATCAGACAACAAAAAGAAATAAAAGTATTCAAATTGGTAAAGAAGAAGTCAAACTCTCTCTCTTTGCAGATTACATGATACTTTATGTGGAAAACTCAAAAGACCCTACCCCTAAATTACTAGAACTCACACAGCAATTCAGTAATGTGACAGGATACAAAATCAATGCATAGAAATCAGTTGCTTTCTTATACCCTAACAATATAAGTGTAGAAAGAGAAATTCGGGAATCAATTCTATTTATGATAGCACCAAAAAACATAAGATACCTTGGAATAAACCTAACCAAACAGGTAAAGGACCTATACTCAAGGAACTATAGAACACTCATGAAAAAAAACTGAAGACACAAAAAGATGAAAAACCATTCCATGCTCATGGATCAGAAGAATACACATTGTTAAAATGTCTATGCTGCCCAGAGCAATCTATACTTTCAATGCCATCCCGATCAAAATATCAATGGCATTTTTCAAAGTGCTAGAACAATCCTAAAATTTGTATGGAACCATAAAAGACCCCAAATCACCAAGGATATCTTGAAAAAAACAAAAAAAAAAAAATGGGGGCATCACATTGCCTGATTTCAAGCTATATTACAAAGCTATGATCATCAAGACAGCATGGTACTGGCACAAAAACAGACACACCACACAGACCAATGGAACAGAATAGAGAGCCCAGATATTGGACCCTCAACTCTATGGTCCAATAATCTTTGACAAAGCAGGAAAAAAAATCCAATGGAAAAAGACAGTCTCTTCAATAAATGGTGCTGGGAAAATTAGACAGCTATATATGGAAGAATGAAACTCGACCATTCTCTTACACTACACACAAAGATAAACTCAAAATGGATCAAAGATCTGAAAGTGAGACAATAATCCATCAAAGTCCTCAAGGAGAACATAGTTAGTAACTTCTGTGACATTAGCCACAGCAACTTCTTTCAAGACATGTCTCCAAAGGCAAGGGAAACAAAAGCAAAAATGAACTTTTGGGATTTCATCAAGATAAAAAGTTTCTGCACAGCAAAGGAAACATTCAACAAAACAAAGAGGCAATTCACGGAAGGGGAGAAGATATTTGCAAATGACATTACAGACAAAGGGCTGATATCCAAGATCTATAAAGAACTTCTCAAACTCAACTCCCAAAACACAAATAATCAAGTCAAAAAAATGGCCAGAACACATGAACAGACACTTCTCAAAAGAAGACATACAAATGGATGACACACATGAAAATATGTTCATCATCATTAACCATCAGAAAATTCAAATCAAAACCACATTTTGAGATACCAAAATGTGGTACTGAGATACCACCTTACACATTGAGATACCATCTTACACCAGTTAGAATGGCAAAAACTGACAAGGCAAGAAACAACAAATGTTAGAGAGGTAGTGGAGAAAGGGGAACCCTCTTAAACTGCTGGCGAGAATACAAGTTAGTGCAGCCACTTTGGAAAACAGTGTAGAGGTTCCTCAAAAACTCAAAAGTAGGGCTACTCTATGATCCAGCAATTGCGCTACTGGGTGTTTACCCCAAAGATACAGATGTAGTGAAAAGAAGGGCCACACGCACCCCAATGTTCATAGCAGCAACGTCCACAATAGCCAAACTGTGGAAGGAGCCAAGATGCCCTTTAACAGATGAATGGATAAAGAAGATGTGGTCCACATACACAATGAAATATTACTGTCATCAGGATGAACACCCAACTTTTGCATCAACATGGATGGGACTGGAGGAGATTATGCTGAGTGAAATAAGTCAAGCAGAGAGAGTCAATTATGATATGGTTTCACTTATTTGTGAAACATAAGGAATAGAATGGAGGGCATTAGGCGAAGGAAGGGAAAAATGAAGGTGGGAGAATCAGAGGTAGAGATGAACCATGAGAGACGATGGACTCCAGGAAACAAACTGAGGGTTTTAGAAGGGAGGAAGGGTGGGGGATGGGTTAGCCTGGTGGTGGGTATTAAGGAGGACACATATTTCATGGAGCACTGGGTGTTACACGTAAACAATGAATCATGGAATACTACATCAAAAACTAATGATGTACTGTATGGTGACTAACATAACAAAGTAAAAATAAATAAAGAAAGAAGAAAAAAAAATCAACGCCCTTGAAAAACAAGGTGGGAGAAGTCACCCTATAGGACATCAACTTACTTCGTAGCTACAGAAATTAAGACATCATGTTATTGGCACAAATAGAACAATGGAAGAGAATTGAGAGTCCAGAAACAAACTCTTAACACATATACAGATACTTGATTTATGACAAAGGTGGTACTGCAGAGCAGAGGAGAAAGGTGGGCATTTTCAATAAATGGTGCTGAGTTGAATTAAAATCTACATGGAAAATATAAGAAACTTGACTCTTACCTCAAACACTATACAAAAATACATTCAGGAATCCACTGGATCTAAATATAAAGTAAGAAAACAATAAATCTTCTAGAAGATAATTTAGGAGATTTTCTTCATAATGTAGGCATAGGGCAATAATTTTTTTAAACCACACAGAAAAAACAATAACCATTAATAAGTTACGTTGCATTAAAATAAGATTAATTTTTTATCAAAAGACACCAGTAAAAGGGTGAAAAGGCAAACCTCAGACTGGGAAAGACAGTTGTAATACATGTAACAAAGGGCTCACGTTTAGACTACAGAAAAAATTCCTATGAATCAATAAGTGAAAGACAAATGTGTGAGTCGAGGTCCTTACAGAAGCACATGCGAAGATGGGATTCAATGTGCAAGGATTTATTAAAGAAAATGCCTGTGAAAGAATTTAACTTAATCCACAAGGTAGTGTTCTGACACTTTCAGCCCCATAAAGGACATGGAAGTTTGATTTTTTTTAACTATTCATTTATGTCCATTTCTGCAGAGAAATATATGACTTCTAAACATAGGGTGCCTGGGTGGCTCCATCAGTTAAAAGCATCTGCCTTCAGCACGGGTCATGATCCTAGGGTCCTGGGATTGAGTACCACCTCAGGCTCCCTGCTCTGCAAGGAATCTGCTTCTCCCTCTCCCTTTGCTGCTCCCCCTCCCCACTGCTTGTGCTCTCTGGTGTGCTCTCTCTCTCTCTCTCTCTCAAATAAATAAATAAATAAAATCTTTAAAAAGAAGACTTCTAAACATAAAATAAATTAGGATAAAATTCTGTAAGAGAAGTAGAATAGAATTAGGAGCTCATGGGGGGTTCTGCTAAGTGAAATAAGTCAAGCAGAGAAAGATAATTATCATATGGTTTCACTCATATGTGGAATATAAGGAATAGTGCAGAAGACCACAGAGGAAAGGATAGAAAACTGAAGGGAAAGAAATCAGAGAGGGAGACAAACCATGAGAGACTCTTGACTCTGGGAAACAAACTGAGGGCTGTGGAAAGGGAGTTGGGTGGGGGATGGGGTAACTGGGTGATGGGCATTAAGACAGGCTCATGATGTGATGAGCACTGGGTGTTATATGCAACTAATGCATCGATGAACACTATATCAAAAACTGATGTACTATATGTTGGCTAATTGAAAATAATAATAAAAAAAGAATTAGGAGCTCACGGAGAAAAGAGAACAATGTAAAACTCAGAGAGTTTTAATTTGAAATGACATGAAAAAAAGAGGCCAGAAGGGACTAAGTTTACTGGAAACTGACTAGATTATACTTTCTAGTAGAAAGAGAGATCAAGATAGAGAGTCCCCACCCCCTTCAAGTTTGTGGCCAGTGAAAATTTATACTCTCTACATGTATAATTAAATACATTTATACTAATATAATATTTAATCAAAATGGGAAAATCAGTGTATTGGACTATAATATTCAAGTATATGCTTTGCCTTTTATAATCCAAGTCCTTCAGGAATTACTTTAAAAATTAAAACTTTTATAAATATGATATAAATAAATATATTTGTTCAATGTTTTTAACCTCTCAATTTATATCCAGACTGGAGGTTGTGCACCCCACAGGATCTATTTCATTCTTTGAAGTAACTGAAACTAAGAAAGAAAGAGAGAGAGAGAGAGAGAGAGAAAGAAAAGGAAAGGAAAGGAAAGGAAAGGAAAGGAAAGGAAAGGAAAGGAAAAAGAAAGAAGGAAGGAAGAGGGAGAGAGAGAAAGAGAAAGAAGGAGGGAGAGAGGAGGGAGGAAGGAACGAACGAACCAGGAAGAGAAATGTAGTGTTAGCCTGTTGAGGATTTTCACATAAATGTGAAATGAAAGTGTAAGAGAATAAGTAAATAGCTTGTAGAGACAGAATGAAGGGACTCTTCCTTAAATGAAAATGTAATCATCTCAAGTACTTATAATGTACTTCACAAATGTTTATTTATATAAGAACATGTAAATACAAACAGCTGTTTAGTTAAAAGCAGATAATAAATCCAGTGCTTTAGAATTGAAATGCATTAAGTACTATTTAGCTAAGAGTCTCTTAACCACACAAAATATACAATATGACATACAGGTTTTGGAAGTTCTTGTTTTGTTTTGCTCTACAGAAACACTGAAGTTATTTGGAAACATCTTAGCCTATGTGGAATCATACTACCTTCTTCATAACATTAATCCAGAATATTTGCCAAATCTAGTTTGATATTACAGAAAAAAAGCAAGGGCTTTGGATTAAAAAAAAGAATTAAATTCAAATCATAGTTCTCTAACATAATAGTTGTGCGGCCTTGGGCAAGCCACTTAACTTCTATGAGCCTCAGTTTTTTCTTCTGTAAAACTGCAGAAGGCAACATCTAACATCACAGGATGCTGGAATGGGGTTCTTCTTGCCGAAGCCATCAAAATAATAGACGTCAGAACACAAATATGAAACCACACTCCTTCACCCACCACTCCTACAGAGTTACTAAGGAAATAGTCCATGACTCTTCTATCAGTCAGATTTTGCTATATAACAATTCACCCCACAACTTAGTGCTTAAAACTTCAAACATACAGTATTTCTCACATTTCTGTGAATTGTCTTGGCAGTTAGTTCTTCTGGTCTGGGCCAGCCTGGCTGGGCTACCTAGTCTAGAATGGCCTCATTCCCATGTCTGGCTATTGACCTGATGTCAGATAGGGTAATATGAAGAGCTTGGCCACATAATTCTCATCGTTCACATAATTCTCATCATGACTTATTCACATAGTCATAATCACAGAGTTCCCAAGAGCAGCAAGACAGGTCAAGCCCCATTGTGCAAGCACCTTTTTTTAAGTCTCTACTTGTAGCACAGTTTCTATTGTCCCACTGGCAAAAGCAGGTCACATGGCCAAGCTACCATGACTCTTGAATCCCTCAGAAAGATAAGAGTTACAAAAAGAGGTTTGAGGACACAGTCCCTAGCTGCTAATAAGAGCCTCATAAATATATGTTGAATGGAATAATAAACGAAGGAAAGAAAAAACTGAGAGGATGGTGGTGCCATTAACCAAAATAGAAGGTTTAGCTAAAGAAGCAGGCTCAGGATTAAGGGGAAAGAGTGAATTCCATTCCAAACACCTAGAACCCTAACGTACTCGTGAGACATTCAATAAACTTATCCAATAGACATTACATATAGCCTTCTGGAAAGTTGTGAAATGATTTCCTGGAGCTATTTTAGAAGTTTAGAAACTTTTTATCTGTGTCTGTCCTTTACTATTATCCTTTATTTACAATTGTAACTTACATGGTAGTGTGTTTGAAATAGTACATTTCCTCAAATCTAGGAAGTATTTTCCACATTTTAACAGTTCAATCGATGTTACATCCATATATATATGAATGTGTGTGTGTGTATGTACATATATATGTAACATTATAGTGTTCCTTTCTTTACGAAAAGTTGAAATAAATCAATGCAACATTTTAAAATTCATAGCCTGTTAAAATCGAGGAACTATGATTAAATGTAAACCCTTGACCTGCTGTGTCTAGGAGTAGATTTTAATCCATTAGGGAAGGCTATTTTTACTCCAGACCCAATCAAGAAGTTTCTTTTGCTCTTTCTGTAAAACTTGTACTACTTTCTCTTTTACCTATCTCAGAAAAGCCACCACATCCAGCCAGTATTTAAACTTAAAAACTTGACAGATATTCTTGATTACTTCTTCCTCATATATGTCCACTGCCATATCCCACTGAATCCACCTCTAAAATATGACTCAAACATATCTTTATTACCAATAACCCAGATCAAGCACCGCCTTCATGCACCTGCACTATTCTAATATGCTCTGAGCTGGTCCTCTTGTTTCCACTCTGGTCTTGCTGTTATTCACTTTCCACATAGCAGCCAAAGGACTTTTTTTTTTTTAGATTTTATTTATTTATTTGACAGAGAGAGAGAGAGAGATCACAAGTAGACAGAGAGGCAGGCAGAGAGAGAGAGGGAAGCAGGCTCCCTGCTGAGCAGAGAGCCCCATGCGGGGCTCGATCCCAGGACTCCAAGATCACGACCTGAGCCAAAGGCAGAGGCTTTAACCCACTGAGCCATCCAGGTGCCCCTGGACTTTTTTTTTTTAATGTCAGCCATGGGGCGCCTGGGTGGCTCAGTCGTTAATCATCTGCCTTCAGCTCAGGTCATGATCCCAAGGCCCTGGGATCAAGCCCCGCATTGGCTCCCTACTTGGTGGGAAGATTGCTTCTCCCTCTCCCACTCCCCCTGCTTGTGTTCCCTCTCTCGCGTGTCTTTGTCAAATAAATAAATAAAATCCCAAATAAATAAATAAATAAATGTGAGCTATATCATATTGCTCTCCTACTTAAAATTCTTCACATTCCCATGGCTCTTCAAATAAAATCCACAATAGCATACACAGCCTTCCATGAATTTGAAGCCTCTGACAACCTCTGTTTTTTTCCCCCAAATACTTTTATTTTATTTTTTGAGTGTTACAAGATTGTTTCTGACAACCTCTTTAACCTCATCTTGTACCACTTTCCACTTTGTTCCATTAAAACTCCTCTACTTTCAGTTTTCCTAATTTTTATTAAGTTCTTCTCTCCCATGCTGTTCTCTTTGCCAAACCTATTCTCTCTTCTTCCAGTTCACCCATACTCATCTTTTCAGTCTCAGCTTAACTTCCCTGACCTTTCCATCTATATGTATATGCATCTGTGTGTGTACATATATATACATATATATAATGTTTATTTTTGTTTCTCCAATTGGACCATGAATTTCATGAGGGCAAAAACTGTGCTTGTCTTGTTTACTATCAAATCGTTCACATACTGCCCAGAGCATAGTAGACACTTAATAACTATTCCTGAGGAATAAACAAAGAAATAACCAAAACATCCTCATACAAAGGAGCAAAATTGCTGGTCATACATAAACACAGTAGTTTATGACCAGAGAAACTAGAGAATAGGAGGTTTAGGGGAATAATGGACAAAAGCTGCAGAGCCTCAAACAAAATGAGAAAAAATTTTCAGTTAAAAAATTAGAGATAATCGTATCAAAAAATGGACAGAAGACATGAACAGACACTTCTCCAAAGAAGACATACAAATGGCTAACAGACACATGAAAAAATGTTCATCATCTTTAGCCATCAGGGAGATTCAAATCAAAACCACACTGAGATACCACCTTACACCAGTTAGAATGGCCAAAATCAACAGGACAGTCAACAACAAATGTTGGAGAGGGTGTGGAGAAAGGGGCAC
>CM053612.1:86664275-86710711 GCA_028646535.1 Procyon lotor | reverse complement strand
TGGGCGAGCCTGGTGGTGGGTATTGAGGAGGGCACGTATTGCATGGAGCACTGGGTGTGGTGCATGAACAATGAATCTTGTAACACTGAAAAAATAAAATAAAAAAACCAATACCTAAACACTTAACATATGATTAGAGATTTCTAAATAATCTTTAACAGCCACTTCATGTATTCTTAATAAGATAGAGCATAAGTTAACTGATTAATATTATTAAAGTATGTTATTTATGTCATTAAAAGAAAAGAACAGTACAGATATCAGAATAGGGTCTAGGCCCTCCTGATCCTCCTCCTGTTACGAACAATGTGGTCATGGCCAAAGTGGCTTGTGACATGGGCTTTGTCATAGAGAATGGGGTGATCACCCCTCATCTAGATAACTGGGAGGGTTGCCTCACTTATTAGCCAAGGAGGAAACCTCTATAATATCACTGGATTTTCCCAAATCTATCCTTAATATCAGTTCTTTGCAACTCAATTTAGGAGCAGATCTTAGTACATTTTGATGTAACCAAATATCCCTTGTCACCGAACACTTTATCATTGAGGTTGGCTACTACCCCACAGATTCCATTCCTGCTGAGTCTCTCCTGTATTTTTGCAAAAGGCCTTTGTGACTTTATCAGCCTCCAGGAGAAAGGACTTTTAAAAAACAGAAAAACAGGGGCACCTGGGTGGCTCAGATGGTTGAGCATCTGACTTCAGCTCCGGTCATGATCTCAGGGTCCTGGGATAGAGCCCCACATCAGACTCCCTGCTCAGCAGAGAGCCTGTTTCTCCCTCTCCCGCTGCTCCCCTGCTTGTGTGCTCGTTCTCTCTCTCTCTCTCTCTCTCTCTCTCTCAAATAAATACATAAATAAAATCTTTAAAAAAAAACACAAAAATAGACTCATCAATGGAGAGAACAAACTGGGGGTAGGGAGTACGGGGTAAGTGAAATAGGTGAAGGGGATTCAGAGGTACAAACTTCCAGTTATAAATAAGTCACGGGGATAAAAAGTACAGCATATGGAATATAGTTAATAATACTATAACTTTGTATGGTGACGGATGATAAGTACACTTATTGTGGTAAGCATCTAATATATGGAATTGTTGAATCATTATGTTCTATACATGAAACTAAGGTAATATTGTATGTCACCTATACCCATAAAGGAAAGAAAAGGGAAAAAGACAAGGAAAAGGAAAAGAGGAGGGGAGGGGAAGAAAGAGGAGAGGAGAGGGAAGGGAAGGGGAGGGGAGGGGAGGGGAGGGGAGGGGAGGAGTGGGAAGGGGCGGGAAGGGAAGGATTGAATTGAATTGAATTGAATTGAATTGAATTGAATTGAATTCATGGAGTCAATCTGCCAAAATGAGGTTGGACAAAGTCCCACACAGTGTTGCCTCTTATGAAGAGACAATGTTTATAGCAGTTTTGTAAGACATAACTATTCTCTCAGGAACACAAATCACTATAGTGCATAAAAGACAGAAGTTTTTCTTTGCCTGCCTGTGGGATTCTGTGTGTGAAATCACTATGCCCTCAATTTGGTTGGAAATTTTAAGTCTCCTTTCTGATGGGCATCCAAGGTTATCTAGAATGGCACCCTCTACTTGCCGATTAGTAAGATATTATTAACGGTGAAAACTCTGGGCATTGGAAAATTTTTTCTGATACAATATAAATATTCAAAATTTAAAAGCATAACACATTTCAATACCAGTTACACACTCTTCAGAAACACAAACCATAGATACTTTCTCAGATACACAAGCTTCCAACAGGATATCTACTTCCCCAACTGGAAGCCCAGGGGAAAGAAGGGAGAGAACGTAGGGGTAGCAAAGGACACTAGTAAACACAGGTTGTTCATACTTTTGTCCATTCCATGGTACAAGGATCTTTTTATCAACAACTAGGCACCAATTAGCTCATTCTAATCTTACCTCTTGCTACCTAACTTGCCAAGCTTTTTTCGACAAGTAACATACATTATTGGATGCCAAAGAATTTACCTTACTACCAACCTGGCCTACTCACCTTGGTAGAGGTTGGACAGTAGAAGGCCCCTTATGCTCTCCACTCGCCCACCTCGTAGATACGAGTGTTCCGCCAGATCCAGATCTCTATGTCTCATAACCTGGCCTGCACTGCTCTACTTATCTGCGGAAGTCTTTATCCCTCCTAACATACTGCTGCTGTAAGAGCAGGTCAGGTCACCCAATGACTCAGTCAGGGTGTTCCCAGGTACCACATCCCAGATGACTTACCCAGCCTATAATGGAATATATAATCCCTTAGTCGGGGGACTCTATCATCCTTTTCATCCACCACTTAGGTGACAGCATGTGCTAACAGATGCTAGGAAATCTAATTAGGTACTTAGAATCTAGCCAGGGTGGTCTTTTATCTAAAAGTCGGGGGCACTCTAACTTTACTAGTCATAAATTCAGTGCCAAATTTGTCACTGAAAATGCAAACACATGCGAGGCCAAGGAAAAGGCCCAACTTATTCAACACTTAAAAAATACAAAAAGTCGTGGCACCTGGGTGGCTCAGTCAGTTAAGTGTCAGATCCTTGATTTTGGCTCAGGTCATGATCTCAGGGTCATGTGTCAAGCCCCACATCATGCTCTGGGCTGGTCATGGAGCCTGTTTAGGATTCTCTCTTGCCCTCTCTCTCTGCCCCTCCTCCCTCACCCCCACTCACATGCCCTCTTTCTCGAAAAAGCAAAAAACAAAAAAAAAAGTAAAAAAAAAATACAAAAAGTCCTTTTATATTTTGACACTTTAATACTTAAAAGCACTGCAAAAGTAAGAATGAGGCAAAAGGGTCAGCTTCCTGTGATTCTTGTCTCACCCACCAAAAAGGACGACATAACAGAGAAGAGCAAATGGCTTCACTGCAAGTTGTAGAATACCCCCTTGTGGACTTCTAGACTGCAGCTAAGTGGTTTGCTATGGTGCAGCTCTTACTTAAGTGAGGGCAGGGTAGAAATCCCTACAACTGAGCAAACCTTGTAAGAGATGAATACCACACCTAAGGAGGGCTGAAGACTGGAATAGCTGGCCCTGGCCCACATGCAGCACTTCAGAAGGCTTCCCTCGCGTTGCCTGGAATTAGAGTGGCACAGGGCCTCGTGTGTGACTCAAGTAAGAGAAAAGCTAGCATTGAAGCTGTCACTCCCAGTGAGAACAAAATGAGGCTGGTTTTGGAGGAAACTACACTTTTACCAGCTACAGAAGAAAACAATGTCTTTTCTAAGGTTGACATGAGCACTCTGAAACAGACTAAGTGGACATTTCCATGACTCTCATGGAGGATGGACAAAGATTACTTCCTCGGTATTGTTGACCAGGTCACTGATAAAGAGCTTCAGAAAACTGAACTCGTGTATGCTGGAGTTAGGGGGACACCAGCACCAGTGTATGACACATACAAATGAAGTCAAGAATCTAGGGCTATACACGCATGGGCAAAAGAGACCATCAATAGACTTGCTTGTAAGCGAACTGCACTTTCACCACACAAAGAGAAAGTTCCATGTTTTCTACGGTTGACATGAGAACCCAGTAAAAGGAAGTGTACTGGGGCGCCTGAGTGGCTCAGATGGTTAAGCCTCTGCCTTCAGCTCAGGTCATGATCTCGGGGTCCTGGGATCGAGTCAGGCAACCAGCTCAGTGGGGAGTCTGCTTCCCCCTCTCCCTCTGCTTCTCCCCTTGCCTGTGCTTTCTCTCTCTCTCTCTCAAATGAATAAATAAAATTTTTTTAAAAAAAAAGTAAATGTACTCAGATTTCCTTAATAGGAGAGCACAGAAGAGGAGCACAGGAGGGGTAGATGACCACAACAGAGGTGTAAGACTAAGTAAGGAATTAAGGAGCTAAGAGGGACTCCAATGGCCCGTCAGGAGAAAGGCACTGAATGCGCCAGCAGCCTACAGCCTGAGGACACTTTAGGGAGCTCAAATTGTGCCCATGTGAGCATCAGCTCAAGATCAGTATTGCTTACTTTGCTGTAAAGTGTACCCCACCACCTGCAGAAAAAGGGGATATGTTCTCTATGATCTACATATGGATCCATAGAAAGGGAATGGGATGGGTTATTTTCTCCACTCTTACAAAGGAGATATAAAGACTACTTGAGGTTGTTCCAAGCAAATGGCAAACAGCTTCAGGAAGCTTCTCTTTTTTTTTTCCTTTTAAAAAATCCTTAATTTATTTACATTTGTGTTAACAAATCTCTTCGTAGGGTCATTTGCTTTTTATATAATCAAAGCCACCAGACCTACATATTTCATTCTCAGGCATTATTTTGAAATAAGCATACACTTGTTGACACATGTTTCTGCCACATTCTTTTCTTCCCCCAATAGACTTAGGAGGCAAAAGTCCAGTGGAAAGTAACAGTACTGAAGGAAGAATATTTGCCTAATCACCCATGCCACAAAATGTACTCTTGGAATCTGCTGTGTGTATAAGATGGTATCCTACTACCACACATATAATGTTTGTCTTTCTGAAAATAAAATCTGATTCTTCAAGGAAATCACAAAAACAAAAATACTGTTCTCCCAAGTTATACCAGATTTGTTTTCAAAAGAAAAAAAAACCTAGATTAAAAAACTGTAAACTGTCCCACATCAAGTATGTAACCATTCATGGAAGTTGGCTTCTCTATCGAGGCTTCATTCATAAGAAAAAAAAATTTTAAGTACAACTAAGAGCTACATAAATTAAAGTAGTGTTTTGTTTTAATGTATGTGGAACTTTTCTTCTTTATAGTCCTCAGTAAAATTTCCTAACTATCGTGAACTGAAATTTTATTTGCTCAGGTTATCTTTGACCTCTGATTTCCTCAACCATGGACTCTATAGCACATGTTAGTTGATCCATGTAGGATCTTTAACCCAACCTGCTATTTTCTCCATGGAAATTGCTGCCATTAGCTTCCACGACACCATTCTTGGGTCCCTGCTCTGGTCTTTCTGGCTACTTTTTTCCAGTATCCTTTAGTCCCTCTTTTTACTTTACTTATTTTTTAATTACTGGTTTTCCCTAGGGTACCATTCTTGACCCTAGTGTTTCTACATACATTCCCTGCACAACTTCACTAAGCCATGAATCAAAGTATCACATGGACCCTGATAAATCCAAAATTTCAAACTCCCGCTCTGTCTACCTGCCTTGCCCTATGTTTTGCAGACATTTTGAACTTAAAGTGTCCCAAGTGCAACATATTTTTTTTACTTTCTTCCCCTATTGCCCTAAGACCTCTCCCTTCCTGTACTTTCTGTCTTAACAATATCACCATCTGTCGTGGAAACAACTAAAGTCTTTTTTAAGGGAGGCTGTGCTAGACTTCCTTCCCTCCAGGGCCTCACCCATGTTCTTTCTCTACCTGCAACATTCTCAGATGTCCCTTCCCTTAGTTATCCCTTAAGGATCCTACACTTTCCGTGCTACTTCCTCATAGATGTTCTCTTAGTTTTATTTTTTGCAAGCTGTTTCAAAACTGACTTTTCCTTCTTAGAACTTATTACAGCCTGAAGCAATACACTCATTTGAGTGGTTATTTAATAAATAATTATGTTTTTCACTTCTCCACTGTTTTGCGAGAACACAGTGACCATATTTATTTTGGCCCAACATTTTATCAAGCACAGTCACTGGCACATGGAATATTCTTAATAAATCCTCTTGGATACTAAATGAGTAACTTCTAACACCCTTCAACTTCAATCAGTTGCCATCTCCTTTTGCTTCTATTAAATCACTTATCTTTTTTTTTTTTTTAAATCACTTATCTTTCAAATCTGCTTTTTCATTACCATCCCCAGTCTAGCCCTTAGAGAAGGTCCTCGGCATCCCTTGCCCACCATCAACCTCAACTCCATCTACCAAACTATTAGTATTGTTACTTTTTAATCACAAATATGCTTCTCTTGCTTTGGAATCCTCAGTGACTCCTAAATTTCTCTAGGAACAAATTTAACTCCTAAGCCTGGCCTACAAAATTCTTGACAACCTTACTTGAATCTTCAGGAAGCTTGTCCTATCACCCCTAGAGTTGGAAACCACATGAAGCAGCATCTAATTCAGGCAAGCAAATTCCACACCTGGGGCTCGAGCTGCTCTGAGAAAGGCACAATGAGGTGTGTGGCTGGTAAAGTGAAACACACGAACGCACAAGAGCCAGACTGGTCAGACGTGGCCTCATTAGAACACATGAACTTGGGCACCTGCCCTTCCAGGGGCTGAGCCCAGAGCAGCTGAACCCCAACATGTCACATCAAAACAAGAAAATTCAGCAAAATTTGGAAACTTTTGTTTGCCAGGAGGAAGGACTGCCCACACTGGCAGGCAGGTAGTGACTAGATGCATGAACTACTGTGCATTTGAAAGCCAACAAACGTCAAATCTTTTTAAGGAGCCTATAAATACATAAAACAGGCTCCCTGAGAAAACCCATAAGCCTAAGTACCCAGGTGTGAATGTTAAGGGACAAATCCACACTGGAGATGATAGTGCAATATAAAAATTCCTTCTGAAAACAATCAGAAGACTTTGAGCCAAGAGACAGAAGGGAGGCAATATATGGCAGTGTTTCCATGAGTCCTGACAATTCATAGAATGAGGGGATGAAGGGATACTGGCTTCTCTCCAATAGTAAATATTTAAAGCAGATAAGGAAATGCACCCACGGTGCCTACAATAAAGAGTGCAGCGAGGGAAGGGACTGTGGGCCAGACACATACCTGAAAGTCTGCCTTGAAAAGGACTTTGTAAACAAAACGACCTTGCATATAAGTATTTGCAGATGCTTCAAAGACCAAAATGATCATTTCAGTACCCCATATTCTAAGGTAAAGTATTATACTGTCCTGCCAAAATCATGAGCAACATTCAGTCAACTGCCATTAGCCCAAATGACTACTTCGGGATACAAATTTGAGGTAGAAAAAGGAGGAAATACATTTAAACTGAGTTGAAAAAGTGGTAGGCTTTCACCTCCAAGTTTGGGAATCTCCTTTTTATTACGCATTCTATTTAAATGGAAAGTACCTGCCGAGGAAATGCCACAGTTAATGCTAAACCTGACTTTCTTAATGTGTGATTCACTGGGAGCCACGCATGGCATGTTCACTTCTCTGCCTGTTTCTTCTTTAAGGAACAACATGGAGGACATTAGGAGAAGGAAGGGGAAAATGAAGGAGGGGAAATCAGAGGGGGGGACAAACCAGGAGATATTATGGACTCCGTGAAACAAATTGAGAGTTTTAGAGGAGAGAGCGTGGGGGGATGGGTGAGCCCAGTGATGGGTATTAAGGAGGGCACGTATTGCATGGAGCACTGGGTGTTATACACAAACAATGAATCATGGAACACTACACCATAAACTAATGATGTACTTACTGTATGGTGACTAACATAACATAATTTTAAAAATTATTTAAAAAAAAAAAAGAATCCAAACCATCCTTCAATGGCATGTGCCACCTGGAAATGACATGGGATGAGAATGTTCCACCAAATACCCCATGGAGTTTCCACTCCCACTTTTTGCCATAAAGATGGCACCATTATTCAATTAGATGTCTCTGGCAAATGCAAATAAAAAATACAGTCGTTAACAGTCCTTGCATCTGATGTTCACAGGGTTGTCAGGCCCATTCTCTGGAAAAAGATCTAACAAACCCCATGCCCATTGGTAACCTCAGCAGGAGGGTAGAGAGCCTGGTCCAGCACATCTGCTATGAAAACTAGAGATTCCCTCTCTGCTCAGCTATGCAGCTGGCACTCTGGGCACATTTGCCAGGCTTCCTGGGTTTCATGTGCTAGAATCACAAGGAACTGTTTTTGAGACTAGGGGCAAACTGTAGATGGATTGCCAAGTCTTATGTATAATTTATCCAAATGGTATTAACCTGGGCAATGAAAGTGTAAGTTTTTTGACTCTGCTGATTTTTATCCTCAAAAAGTCCATATTTATATACCTTGTACAACCATATTCTAAAGGGAGGTGCTGGGCTATGTTGAAAAAAGAACCAAATCTTGTTCTGCTGACATTATCCTATGGCCCCTTCCAGTGTTCAGTTAGAAGGAATATAGAATTTCTGATGAGAGTTGTTGTGGTTGGCATAAATGCAACCATCATGACTCTGGGTCTCCTCCTCCCGTTCCCACAGACAGAATTAAACACTCTATGTAAATGAGAAGCTCCCTTCTGGGGAACTGCTACATTTAGAACCCAAAGTGACATGTGTTCTACTGAGAACTGAGCAGCAGTCACCTCTTTCTCTTTTTCAGTTTCTTCTACGAGAATCTAAGCCATTCTTCAGTGAGCAGTACCTGCTACCTGGCTTTTCTACAGAGCATGAACATCCCAGAAAACATCCAGGGAGCTGGGGCGCCTGGGTGGCTCAGTGGGTTAAAGCCTCTACCTTCGGCTCAGGTCATGATCTCAGGGTCCTAGGATCAAGCCCCGCATCGGGCTCTCTGCTCAGTGGGGAGCCTGCTCCCCCGCCCCCCGTCTGCCTCTCTGCCTACATGTGATCTCCCTCTGTCAAATAAATAAATAAAATCTTTAAAAAAAATCCAGGGAGCCCAAATGCTGGGCACTTCTTCCTACATACCAGGCAATGCTGCTTGATTGGAAGCAGTCAATAAACACAGACACAAAGCAAAGTCCAATTCTGTTGCAAAAATTCCCCAATCTGCTCCAAAAATGGATATGGCAATACCATAGTCAGAAAAGGTATTGACTACAGTCCATGACCAGTGGTACACTTGAAAGGAGAACAGAATACCAGCTCTAGTATTTCTGACTATGGGACACAGTAATCCTCTTTTCTTGACTGTGCAGTCCGCGTTCTGCACATTTCCAAGATTCCATGGCCTCAGGCAATGGAATTTCTCCGGGTCTTGTTTTGAGCCAGATCCCAAATTATAAATTACCATGCCTTGTTGCACAGACTCACTGTTTAGCACTGGTCCTAATCTGGGGATGACATAGTTGATGAGCTTGTTGATTCTACAGAATTTCCCTCAAAGCGTTCTTATCTATGGTCATATACCACACGAATAGATGGTGTGCTAAATTTTTAGCATTCTGCTGATAATGTTCCTCCCAACAAAGGCTAAAAATTGATCACCTAGCCTTTCAGCTGCCAGCCAAAAGCCCACACTGCCAGGATGTAACCAGCTGCACCTAAGTCAGTAAAAGTGCAGCAAGATTCATTTGGGTGCTTATTCTCCAGGACAAGCATCATATCCTAAACTCCACTAATTGAGCAGAATTCCCATTCCAGGCACAACTGTAAATGGTTTTCTTTGGTGTTACGCAAGTACACTGGCCCACATCCCCTGCTGGATTTTAATTTAGTTGGTAAATCTACAAACCAGGCCCAGGCATCCACAAGAAACTTGGTACCAAAGACACCAAGAAGCCTGAGCTGATGCCCTAGCCCCTGCATCTAAGACAACCGTACCTAGAGAGTGACTAAGTACATTCTCCTGTAGCTGTGAGACACCATTAATGCCCAGTTAACTTCTTTCCTTGATACAGCACTTCCATGTAAACATGGAGGCTCACTGGGCCATAACCACTTCATGGGATTTTCATTTTACCAATCCCTTGATAGAGATATGAGGGTATAAAAACCTCTCCTCTTTGGGCACCTGGGGGGCTCAGTCGGTTAAGTACCTGCCTTCAGCTCAGGTCATGATCCCAGGGTCCTGGGATAGAGCCCTGTATCAGGCTCCTTGCTCGGCAGGAAGCCTGCTCCCCCCTCCCCACTCCCCCTGCTGGTGTTCCCTCTCTCACTACCTCCCTCCCTCCCTCTCTCTCTCTCTCTAATAAATAAATAAAATAAAATTTTAAAAAACCTTGCTCTTGATGTGCTGCTCTCTTCCTGTCCATCATTACTTACAAAGAAGCCAGCAATCCTCTCTGAGATGGAGTACACCCAGTGGTGCTGCCAGGCAAGCACCAAAAATCAAAGCACACAGCTACACTTGCAGCGAGCACAGCATAATGCACAGACTTGTCAGAATCACTATGTTGTACACCTGCAACTAATATAACACCATGTGTCAACTTCACTTCAGTGTAAATAAATAAATAAATACAGCAAAAACAAAACAAAAGCACAAATGGCACCATTACCTTGACATACTCAAAGACATGGAGCTGCCATTACTGGATGTTGTATTAATGACTTAATCTTGGGAATACTTTTGGATGCCTAGTGGCATTAATAGACTATAGGATCCATTACTTCACAGATGTTAAGAATGTGAACAGTTAGGTCCTAGGTAGGGAAAACAAAATCCCAAACTGTGTCATTTCCTTACCTGGGTGGCTGCCGTTCCTTAATCTGTAACAGGTTTATCTCCTAGTGCCAATTACAAGGAAATTGAACTCACTAAGACAAACCATCCACTGCTGTTGGCACTTCCAATCAAAATAATGTCATCCACGAAATGGTACTGGAACACATAGGTCTTGACCTATCCACTGGTGAGAAATTATGGATCTTAATTCCACATTAATGGATAAAGTAATCTGACTCATGAAGGCAAACAGACTTCAATCACATGGGTTTGGTGGGATCTGAAAAAAGCACTGACATGTCCCACCACTGCAAACAAGACCCTTCCGTATGCACACTGTAGCCCTAAAACGTTATGGTACCTAGAACTACCAGGGCAAGGAGGTCTGCTCATTGTAATCTATAATGAGGCCTCAAGTACCCTTTGTTTTCTTCTCCGGCTGCCTAGGGCTACCATAAATGTTACAGTCTCTTTAAGCACATCTACCTCCTTTGGTTCCTTGGGCAATGTAGAGGCTTCCTGTTACACACACCTCAAATCACCTGCACGGCTGTACTAATACCTCATGGCTGGGCTGGGGAAGCCTGGTGGGCTCTCAGTTGTCCACTTGTCCCACTACCACTATTCTATTACTACATTTACTACTAAGAACATCCCTTAAAAACGAGGGAAAAATTACACATACTTAACTCTTCCCACAATACACTCAACAGTATCAGTGACAGCAGTTACAGTAATATGTGTGTGTACTGATCAGCTGTGTATTGGGATCGGGTTGTGGAGTGACCTACACCTCTACCTACTACAGAATAAAGTCTTATGTTCTCCATGTGGACAAAAAGACCCTAAGAAAGGGAATGTGGTAAACTTCTCCAACCTGATATGAGGAACAAAGATTATTTTTCACTTGCTTCAACCAAATGACAAAGAGCTTCAGAAAATTTGTCTGATGTCCTGTGGAGTCTGTGAAAAACAGATGAATTAGCATCTGGCTCATGCAATCAAGTCAAGAACCTGAAACTAAAGCTGTACCTGCTGAAAGGTATAGTGAGAATGCTGGCTTGGGAATGAAATGCACTTCCATCACAAGCAAAAGAAAGGGCTGTGTTTTTCGTGTCCACGTGATGACTCTACAATGGTTGAGTGGCACCAGATTACATTAAAATTAAAGCAATGAAAAGGGTATATGGAACATTCTCTAGAACAAATCACACAGTAGGCCAGAAAACAGGCCTCAATAAATTCAAGAAGATTGAAGTCATATCATGCATCTTTTCTGTCCACAATACTATAAAAGTAGAAGCTAACCACAAGAAAAAAATCTGGAAAGATCATAAACACATAGAGGTTAAATAACATCTTACTATACAATGAATGGGACAACCAGGAAATAAAAGAAGAAATTTCAAAAATATGGAAACAAATGAAAATGAAAGCAAAATGGTCTAAAATGTTTGGGATGCAGTGAAAGCAGTTCTAACGGGAAACTATATAGCAATACAGGCCTACCTCAAGAAGCAAGAAAAATCTCAAATAAACAACCTAACTTTACCCCTAAAGGAGATAGAAAAAGAACAACAAGCAAAGCCTAAAGTCAGCAGAAGGAAGGAAATAATAAAGATTAGAACAGAAATAAATGATACAGAAACAAATAATAATAATAGACTACATCAATAAAACTACCAGCTGGTTCTTTGAAAAAAAATAAAATTGATAAACCCCTAGCCAGACTTATCAAAAGAGAAAGGACCCAAATAAATAAAATCACAAGTGAGAAAGGAGAAATAATACCATCACAGAAATACAATCATAAGAGATTATGAAAAACTATATGCCCATAAATTAGACAACCTAGAAAAAATGGATAAGTTCCTAGAAACATATATATTACCAAAACTGAAAGAAGAAAAATTAAAAATTTGGACAGACTGATAACCAGCAAAGAAACTGAGTCAATGGGGCGCCTGGGTGGCTTAATGGGTTAAAGCCTCTGCCTTCAGCTCAGGTCATGATCTCGGGGTCCTGGGATCCAGCCTCGCATCGGGCTCTCCGCTCAGCAGGGAGCCTGCTTCCCCCACCCCCCGATTTATGATCTCGCTCTGTCAAATAAATAAAATCTTAAGAAAAAGAAACTGAGTTAGCAATCAAATAATTCCCAACATATAAAAGTTCAGGGCCAGATGGCTTCACAGGTAAATTCTACCAAACATTTATTTTTTTTTAAATTTTATTTATTTCTTTGACAGCGAGAGAGGGAACACAAGCAAGGGGAGTGGGAGAGGGAGAAGCAGGCTCCCTGCAGAGTGAGGAGCCTGACTCAGGGCTCCAACCCAGGACTCTGGGATCATGACCTGAGCTGAAGGCAGATGCTTAACGACTGAGCCACCCAGGCAACCCTCTACCAAACATTTAAAGAAGAGTTAGTAACTATACTTCTCAAACTATTCCAAAAAACAGAGAAAGAAGGAAAACATCCAAACTCATTCTATGAGGCCAGCATTACTCTGATACCAAAACCAGATAAAGACAGCACAAAAAAGAGAACTACAGGCCCATATCTCTGGTGAACACAGATGCAAGAATCCTCAACAAAATACTAGCAAACCGAATCCAACAATAACTAAAAAAAAAAAAAAAAGAAAAAAAAATCATTCACCACAATCAAGTGGGATTTATTCCTGGGTTGAAAGGGTGGTTCAATATTTGCAAATCAATCGTTTATAAAAGAAAGGACAAAAACCATATGATCGTTTCAACAGACGTGGAAAAAGCATCTGAAAAAGTACAATGTCCATTCTTGATTTAAAAAAAAAAACAAAAAACCTTCAACAAAGTAGGTTTAGAGGGAACATACCTCAACACAATAAAAGCCATATGAAAAACCTAAAGCTAATATCATCCTAAATGGGGAAAAACTGAGAGCTTTTCCTCTAGAGTTAGGAATAAGACAGGGATGTCCACTCCCACCACTTCTATTCAACATAGTACTGGAAGTCCTAGACATAGCAATCAGACAACAAAAAGAAAGAAAATGCATGCAAATTGGCAAGGAAGAAGTCAAACTTTCACTATTTGCATATGACATGATATTATATATATAAAACCCAAAAGACTCCACCAAAAAACTGTCAGAACTGATAAACGAGTGCTTCAGCAGCACATACACTAAAACTGAAATAATACAAAGAATATTAGCATGGCCCCTGCACAAGGATGACATGCAAATTCATGAAGAATGCCATATTTTTGAGGCTTTGACAGTTCTAGACAGACTTAGGTGCTTTCTGGAGATAAATTCTTAAATGTTTTGTATATTTTCTCAATTAGATCCCTTTTCAAAAGTGTAGAACAATAAAAATCTTTGACTTGCGAAAAAAAAGAACTGATAAATGAATTCAGTAAAATCACAGGATACAAACTAAATGTACAGAAATCTGTTGCATTTCTATGCACCAATAATGAAGCAGCAGAAAGACAAATTAAGAAAACAATCCCATTTACAATTGCACCAAAAACAATAGGCACCAAGAAATAAACCTCACTAAAGAGTTAAAGACCTGTACTCTGAAAACTATAAAAAAAACTGACAAAAGAAATTGAAGAGCACAAAAAGAAATGGAAAGACATTCCATGTTCATGGATTGCAAGAACAAATATTGTTAAAATGGCTATACTAACCAAAGCAATCTACACATTTAATGCAATCCCTATCAAAATACCCATAATATTATTCAGAGAGCTAGAATAAACAAACTGAAAATTTGTATGGAAACACAAAAGACCCCAAATAGCCAAAGCAACCTTGAAAATGAAAAGCAAATCTGGAGGCATCACAATTCTGGACTTAAAGGTGTATTACAAAACTGTAGTAATCAAAATGATATGATGCTAGGGCAAAAACAGACACATAGATCAATGGAGCAGAACAGAAAACCCAGAAATGAACCCCTATCTATATGGTCAATTAATCTTCAACAAAGTAGGAAAGAATACCCAATGGAAAAAAGAATGCCTCTTCAACAAATGGTGTTGGGAAAACTGGACAGCAACATGCAAAAGAATGAAGCTGGGCCACTTTCTTATACTACAAACAAAAAATAAATTCTAAGTGGCCGAAAGGATTAAAGGTGAGACCTAAAACCATAAAAAACCTAGAAGAGAACACAGGTAGCAACTTCTTTGAAATCGGCCACAGCAACTTTTTTCTAGACATGTCTCCTGAAGCAGGGAAAACAAAAGCAAAAATAAATACTGGGACTACATCAAAATAAAAAGCTTCTGCACAAGAAAGAAAACCATCAACAAAACTAAAAGGCAACCTATGGAATGGGAAAAGATAATTACGAATGACATATCTAATATCCAAAATATATATTAAAAAAAAAATCTAAAACTCAATACCCAAAAAATAAATACTCCGATTAAAAACTGAGCAGAAGACATGAATAGACATTTCTCCAAAGAAGATATCCGGATGGCCAACAGACCCATGAAAAGATGCTCAACATCACTCATCAGAGAACGAAATGCAAATCAAAACTACAATGAGATTATCACCTCACAGCTGTTAGAGTGGCTAAAACAACACAAGATCATCAAGATAAAAAGCTTCTGTACAGCAAAGGAAACAATCAACAAAATTAAGAGGCATCCCATGAAATGGGAGAAGATATTTGCAAATGATATTACACATAATGGGCTGGTACCCAAGATCTATAAAGAACTTCTCAAGCTCAACACTCAAAAAACTAATAACCCAGTCAAAATATGGGCAGAAGACATGAACAGACACTTCTCTAAAAAAGACTTACAATTGGCTAACAGATACATGAAAAAATGTTCAATATCACTAGCCATCAGGGAATTACAAATCAAAACCACCATGAGATACCACCTTACACCGGTTAGAATGACAAAAATTAACAAAACAAAAAACAACAAATGTTGGCGAGGATGTGGAGAAAGGAGAACCCTCTTGAACTGTCGGTGGGAATGCAAGTTGGTACAATCACTCTGAAGAACAGTATGGAGGTTCCTCAAGATGTTAACAATAGTACCCTACCACCCAGCAATTGCACTACTGGGTATTTACCCCAAAGCTACAAACATATTGAAAAGAAGGGGCACATGCACCCCAATGTTCATAGCAGCAATGTCCACAATAGCCAAACTATGAAAGGAGCTAAGATACCCTTCAACAGATTAATGGATAAAGAAGATGTAGTACATATACACAATGGAATATTAGTTAGCCATCAGAATACCCACCATTTGTATTGACATGGATGGAACTAGAGGGGATTATGGTGAGTGAAGTAAGTCAAACAAAGAAAGACAATTATCATATGGTTTCACTCATATGTGGAACATAAGGAATAGCACAGAGGACCATAAAGGAAGGGAGGGAAATCCAAAGGGGGAGAAATCAGAAGAAGATAAACCATGAGAGACTATGAACCCTGAGAAATAATCTGGGGGTTTCAGAAGGGAGGAGGGTGGGGAGAGGAGGTAACAAGGTGATGGGTATTAAGGAGGGCATGTGCTATGATGAGCACTGGTGTTCAATGAATCATTGAACACTGCATCACGGACTGATTATGTACTAGACAGTGACTAACTGAACATAATCTTAAAAAAAGATTAACAGAAGGCGATATGGCAGATTTGTAATTACTTCCCTAACAATACTTTAAACATAAATTATTGTAAACACAAAATAAATTAATTAAATAAACAACACAAGAAACAACAGGTGTTGGTGAGGATGCAGAGAGAGGGGAATCCTCTTACACCATGGTAGGTGCAGAATAAACTGTGTAGTCACTCTGGAAAACAGTATGGAGGTTCCTCAAGAAGCTAAAAATAGAACTACCCTATAATCCAGCAACTGCACTACTGAGTATTCACCCAAAGGATACAAAAATACTAATTCAAAGGGAAACACACACCCCGGTGTTTATAGCAGCATTACCTATAATAGTTAAAGGATGGAAACAGTCCAAGTGTCCATTGACTGATAAATGAATAAAGAAGATGTGGAAGATAGATATGATGGAATATTACTCAGCCATAAAAAGGAATGAAATCTTTCCATTTGCTATGACATGGATGTAGCTGGAGAATATTATGCTAGGCAAAATAAGTCATTCAGAGAAAGACAAGTACCATATGATTTCACTCAAAAGTGGAATTTAGGAAATAAAAGAAGCAAGCAGAGGGAAAAAATAAGAGAGAGACAAATCAAGAAACAGATTCTTAATTATAGAGAACAAACTTAAGGAAAGGTGGGTCGATGGTGGGTGTATTGAACAGATGATATAAGGATTAAGGAGTGCACATGCTGCAATGAGCACAGGGTGATGAATGGAAGTATTAAATTACTATATTGTATGACTGAAACTAATGTAATATTATATATTAACTAACTGGAAATAAAAACTTAAAAATTTTTAAATAAAAAACAAAGTGAAATAGGGTTGCCTGGGTGGCTCAGTCGTTTAAGCATCCAACTCTTGATTTCAGCTCAAGTCATGATCTTGAGAGTCATGAGATTGAGCCCCATATCGGGCTCCACACTGGGTGTTGAGCCTGCTTAAGAGTCTCTCTCCCCCTAATGATGTACTATATGTTGGCTAACTAAACATGATAATAAATAAAAAGTAAAATTAAAAAATAAAAAAGTAAAATTTTAAAAGAAGATTCTCTCTCTCCCTCTCGCTGCCCCCCCCACACAAGCACGCTCTGTCTCGAATGAATGAATGAATGAATGAATGAAAGAAAGAAAGAAAGAAAGAAAGAAAGAAAGAAAGAAAGAAAGAGAAAGAAACAAAGAATAACTAGAAAGCTATGGAACTATCTGGATTTTCTTCCCAGACCTGGGAAGAAGAGGTCCCCAACATAGTTTCCATAGGGAAAAGGTAAAGAATAAGTTGCTTTCTTTTAGACACCATTTATATCAGATCAGTAGAAACTGAAATGAAGAAAATTGTTCAAATTCCAATTTGATAATGCTCCACAATTACATGACGTGCCAGAAGTCACAGTGAGGACTACAGGAGAGCCATAAAGCCATCCATGCTGTAATATTTGCCATAATGTGAGAGATAATAACACATTGTGACTTAACTCTCTACAAATATATTTTTCTAGTACTTTCTCAGAGTTCTTTGAAATGACAAAAAAAAAAAAAACCCCTTAGAACCCCAACATGTCTCTTTACATCAGGAAAACAGTACAAATGTGGAAACTGGTGTATGACAGAATAAAGGCCTCCTCACAATGGTGGGCCTGGTTTGACTAGGTAGCTGAAGCTATGGTGAAATTAACAGCCGACAAATACCAAGTGTTTTTAAGAGGGCTTTAAATAGGGTGCTGGGGGCATGTAAGTGACTCAGTGTTTAAGCGGCTGCTTTCAGCTCAGCGATCCTGGGATCAAGCCCCGCATCTCCCTCTCCCTGTACTTGTGATATTTAGTATCAGGAGTTGTACTAAGGCTTTATATTTATAACCCCATTTCAGTTTCACACATAGTGAGGGCCGTGAAATACCTCTCACCTATGCTAGAGAAAACTGAGGGTCAGAGAGATTAGATCTCTCTCTCACTGGCACAGAATCAATAAACAATAGGTGTCAACTGGGAGTAAGAAGAAGTTTTTCGATATTCAGAAGTTGGGGGTTGTGATTATGATTCTAGACTGGGTTTCTAACCACTTGGAAGTGACCGTAAGACAGGTTATTTAAAAGTAAGCAAATAATTGCTGGAACTTCCTGAGATTTCTTCCCATACGTAAGAAGAACAGATCCCCAAGCCAGTTTTCACATGGAAAGAGAAGTTACTTTCCCTTCATGAAGGTAACCTCAACAATAACACAATTACAGTCACGGCGAACAAATTCCCATCAGAACACACTCCCAGTCAACTGGACAGGCGGGTCGTCATAGTGAGGACTGTGGGAAAGGACTCCATTCTGGACTATTTGAAAGCCCAAGGCCGGAGATTACATTATATGGTGACTTCTCAGCTAGGAACAAACCTACCATTGTAGTATTTTTAATTAGACATTGAAAATATGAAAAATAAAGAGGCCCCCTGAGAAAATCCATTAGTACAACAAATTCCTCGGCTTCACACTGGGAGGAGAATTTCACACTGGAGATGATCTTTCAAGAATAAACAGAGGGCTTCTAACCCAGAGAAGAGCTGAATGCAGTCACTTGTGTCGCAGGCTGTGCATGCAGCCTGGTGATCCAGAGAAAGACGGAGTGAAGGGACGCTGCGTTTCACCCACGTGACACCCACTATGTCTTCCTGGATTTCTCCCAGTTCAACCCACTCTTCTCCTGCCCTTCCCCTTTTTGCTTGTTGTCTCTTTTTCCCTATGCCTCTCGGATTCTCATTCATTATGCTGAGTAATAGCTACCAAAAAATTCAGTGGTTCTCACACTGACAACTGGATTCCAATCGCAAGGACACTTTTCTAACAGTGGCCGGGCTAGGAAAATCCTAGAGGAATCTATTTCCACATACTCATCTTCCGTACGTTGTTTCCTAAATTAGATCTGCCCTCAAATGACCATGGAACACATCCAGGTTCTCCTCCCATCCTTTTCACTATCAACTTGTCCCATTTAGCCTGTAGAATCAACTGTATTTTTCCAAGAATTCACTCCAGTCTTAGAAACCTCTGGAACTAAGAGGTTAAAAATTTCATCAAGTAAATTTGTCAAAAGCAACTGACATGTTGAATGCCCACTCCATGTAGGAGCTGACACCAGGGCTCAATCTAAGATATCTGACACGTCACCACCATTTCATTGCATTTCATTCAAGTGTGATTTGGGATAAGATATCTGACACGTCACCACCATTTCATTTCATTTCATTCAAGTGTGATTTCGTATCACACTTCCTACCTGGCCACTGGACACCTAACATGTCATGACCCAGAAAACAGTACGAATACAAATAGGGGGAAATGGTTTTTTGCAAAACTCCAGGACCACACATGGTTTGACTAGGCACCAGAAGCTACAGTGAATTCAAAAGCCAACAAATACCAATCTTTATAGGGGGCTTTAAAAAATATAAAAGATGCTCTCAGAGAATAGCCACTAGTCTAAATACCTTACTTGATCATTAATAGAAAGGAGATAATCCAATATAAAATTCTGACAACAACCAGAAGACTTCTAGTCCAGGGAGAACAGAAGGAAGTCAGTATATGGCAGGGTCTGTGTACATGTGGACATCTCACAGAATTATGGGATGAAGGAACACTGGCTTGCCTCCACTTTTGAAATATGTAAAGTAGGTAAGAAAATGTACCCACAGTACCTACAACTAAGGGTACAATGAAATAAAGGGCTATGAGTCAGGCACATATCTGAAAGTCTGTCTTGAACTGAATATTGAAAGCAACTCATCAGAAAGGTGATTCTGAATGTGCTACAAAAACAGTCTGAGGAGTACAGATTTCAACAAGGGGGTCTAAATCTCTTGATCCTCCTCTTGTCATTAGCAATACAGATGTGACCAAACAGGCCTGAAACACGGGGCTGGTCATAGATAACCAGCTGATCTTCGTTCCTTGTCCTCCAGCACAGCTGGCAGGGCCAAGGAGCTGAGTGCAAACCCTCCCATTGGGCATTTTCCCAAATACAACCGTCATATCATTTCTTCTTGTTCACTGTACTTATGGACCTCAGTACATTCTGCATAACCTACTGCCCCTCATCACCAAATACTTTATCAGTGAGATATGCTACTGTCCCTACATCCTGGTCCATACTTGACTAGCCAACCCGCAGGATCATGCCTGTAGTTTTCCAAAAGGGCACTGTGACCTCATCAGCCTCCAGGAAAAAGGAGTTTAAAATCCCATGGAGTCAATCTGCCAAAAACAGGTGGGACAAAGCCTGATGTAATTTTTCCTCTTTTATAATAAGACAAACTGATGGATTTCTGCAGCCCTACTGTAGCAGCAACTGTTCTCTCAGGAACACAGAATATTTAGTTTGGGAAAGACAGCCGCTGTCCTCCAGCTACATGGGATACAGTGTGTAAAACCACCTACCTGCCTCAAGTATCATGACTGGCCAGTAAGCCCTGAATTTTGTTGCAGATTTTAAGTCTCCGAACTCGGTGGGGGAGGGGGGGGAGCATCCAAGGACATAGAGAATAACACCTTCAAATTGCCAATCAACAAGATATCATAATACCATGAAAGCATTCAACATCAAGGAATTTCTTTCCCTGATACCATGTGAATATTCACAATTCAACACAGAACACATTATAATACCAGTTACATGTTAGTACACAGAGCAGATGGTGAATCGACTGGGCTCACAGGCCTCTCGATGACAAAATCACTTTTAACTTTTCCTCTTTTCACAAGTTCTCTCAGCTGCTTTCAGGCACTTTCCACAGAAACAGAGACCATGGATATTTTACGCAGACACCACAGCAGCAGCCTCCTGGAGACCATCTACTCAGCTCATAGTATATATAATGAGGAAGAAAATGTACATATTTCTTCCATATAACCGGAAGCCCAGGATATAAAGGGGAGGGGGCCCTGTGGTGGGAGCAACCGGCACTAGTAAGCACCAATTACACATACTTTCAGCCATTCTCTGGCCTTGTAAAAACAATTAGACACCATGGAGCGCGGGGGTGGTTCAGTGGGTTAAAGCCTCTGCCTTCAGCTCAGGTCATGATCTCAGGGTCCTGGGATCGAGCCCCGCATCGGGCTCTCTGCTCAGCAGGGAGCCTGCTTCCCCCTCTTTCTTCCTGCCTCTGCCTACTTGTGAGCTCTCAAACAGCACTTCTAACAGCTGCGGCAAGAACAGCTGTTTTCTGTGGTCCACACGCAGACTGCACAAGTGATGGGACTAAGATTGTCTTAAACATAAAGCACCTGGGCACCTGGGTGGCTCAGTCGTTAAGCATCTGCCTTCGGCTCGGGTCGTGATCCCAGGGTCCTGGGATTGAGCCCCTGCATCGGGCTCCCTGCTCAGCAGGGAACCTGCCTCTCCCTCTCTCACTCCCCCTGCTCGTGTTCCCTCTCTCACTGTCTCTCTGTCAAATAAATAAAATCTTTTTTAAAAAAAATTTTTTTTAAAAGTAAAGCACCCAAGAGGGGCACTTGGAGAGAAAGAAAACCCCAACCCAAGGGAGGCCTACAAAAGCCAGAGTGTTTAGGGGAGTTTAATGTCCAGAGAGAAGCTGCACTCATGGTACCTTCAGATAAAGGGACACAGGCACTAGTCTCTGACACAGGATGAGGAGATATGGGTAGAGCTGCCCTGCAGAGGAAAGGTCTATGTTTTCCAAAGTCAGTATGTACACACTGAGAAAGTGATAATGGTGGGCATTTTCTCCACCTTCATGAGGACAGGACAAAATTACTTCCTCTTACTTAATCAAATATAAACAAGCTTGAAGAAGCTCAACTCGTGTCTTCTTCCGTTAGCCGGACACCAGAACTAATGCCTGACCCATGCAAAGAAGTCAGGAGTCGAAGGCTGGAAATGTCCAGCTGGAAGCTACAGTAAGAGGGCTGGACTAAAGGAGAACTATACTACGACCACAGGCACAGAAGGAGGGTGGTTTCCACGACTGACATGAGAACCCTGTACAAGTGAGTATACCAGGCTGTCTTAAAAGGAAGGAACCAAGGTAGAGCACCTAGAGAAGTAATGACCCCATCAAAATGTGGGTCACAAGAGACTAGGGGCTAAGGTGGAGTGTAGGGGTCAGTTAGAGCAAAGGCAGGAGCCAGCAATTTGAGGTCCCTTTAAGAAGCCCCAGATGTTGGGGCGCCTGGGTGGCTCAGTCGTTAAGCGTCTGCCTTCGGCTCAGGTCATGATCCCAGGGTCCTTGGATCGAGCCCCACATCGGGCTCCTTGCTCGGCAGGAAGCCTGCTTCTCCCGCTACCATTCCCTCTGCTTGTTCCCTCTCTTGCTGTGTTTCTCTCTGTCAAATAAATAAAATCTTAAAAAAAAAGAAGAAGAAGCCCCAGACGTTAAGAAGAAGAAGAAGAAGAAGAAGAAGAAGAAGAAGAAGAAGAAGAAGAAGAAGAAGAAGCAGCAGCAGCAGCAGCAGCAGCAGCTCCAAATGTGCCAAGGAAAATGTCAGCTCAGGATTTCACTGTTCACAGCCCCAAAACCACATTACAACTTTAGGGACCATGCCAGGGTGTGCTCTTCTCCACATAGCTCTCCCCCTGGAGATCACATCTAGAGTGGTGATCAAGGAGTAGAGGGAAGAGCGAAGAGAGGAGAAGCAAAAAGAAGTACTATATCCATCCTATGAACACATATCAGTTTCTTTAGTATGATGCTGATAGCACTAGCAACCAAATCAAAAATAACTAAGCAGTAAATTATCAAAAATTTTTAAATTTGGTGTCAAAGAACAGTATCAAAAAGTGAGAAGATGATCCACAAAATGAGAAGATATATTTGCAAATTATATCTTATAAGGATGTAGTACCCAGACCAAACAAAGAACTCTTAAAACTATAAAAAAAGACAATCCAGTTAAACAATGAGCCAATATATGAATGGACATTTCTCTGAAGACAATATAGAAACGGCTCAAAATGCACATGAAAAGATGCCTGACCTTGTTAGTCATTAGGCAAATGCAAATCAAAACCATAAGATACCACTTCACATACAGTGGTAGCTGTCATCGAACACATGGACAATAACAAGTGTTTGCAACCATCTGGAGAAATCAGAATGCTTGAACATTACTAGCATGTGATGGTGGAACGGCTATCGAAAATCCTTGAAAGGGGCCTTAAAAAGTCAGTTACCATACGGTCCAGCAATTCCAGCATAGGTATACCCAAGACAACTGAAAAATATGTTCACACAAAAACTTATCCCCAAATGATCATGGCATTATTCATAACAGCCAAAAAGTGGAAGCAACCTCAATGTCCAACAGCTGAAGAACAGATGAACAAAATGAGCTTTACAATGGAACATTACTCACCCATAAAAAGGGTAAAGGCAGAGTACAGAGGATTTTTAGAGCAGCAAAAATAATCTGCATGATATTATAATGATGGATATATGTCATTATTAATATGTCCAAACCCATGGAATGTACTGCACCAAGCATGAATCCTAAGGTGAACTAGGGACTTAGGGTGATCATGATGTGTTAGTGTAGGTTCATACTCAGTAAAAATGTACCATTCTGGTGAGTCATTTTGATAATAGGGAGGCTATGTATGTGTGGGGGTGGGTGGTATATGGGCAATCTTTGTACCTTCCTCTCAATTTTGTTATAAACCTAGAACTGCTCTAAAAACAAGATCTTTTAAAAAGAGAAATGAATGATTAACTCATGCTGCAACACGGAGGAACCTTGAAAATATTACAATACATATGTGAAAGAAGTCATTCCCAAAAGACTACTTATTGTATGATCCCATTTATAGCAAATGCCCACAACAGGCAAATCCTTAGAGTCAGGTAGTAGATTTGTGGTTGTCAGGTGACACAAAGTAGAGGGAACTAAGAGTGATAGCTAAAAGGTATGGAGTATTATTTGGAAGCAACAGAAACATCCTGGAATAAGATAGTGGAAACAATTATGCAACAATAAAAAATCAATGGATGTATGTGAATTATATTTCAAAAACTGCAAAATTAAATAGTCATGAACATTTATCAAACTCACTGTTTGTGTGGGTCACAAATTCGGGAACTGCTGAGCTGGGTGGTTCTGTCCCAGGGCATAGAATGAGGCTACAGTTGAGAGGTTGCTGGGGCTGCTGCCATCAGAATCTTTTGGAGCTCCAAGATTTGATTCCAAGGAGGTTCAGTTACAGGGGCTGCAAGGTGGTGCTGGTAGTTCATGGGAGGCCTCAGTTTCTTTCCATATGGGTCTCTCCACAAGCTATTTTAATGTCCTCATGACTTGGTGGATGACTTCTAGAATGAGAGAGGGACAAATGTTGCTATCTCAAACAAATGATAAAAGGTTTCAGAAAGCTTGTGTCTCCTATAGGTTGAAGATCACAGGAACTAGTGTCTAACTCACACAAGTAAAGTCTAGAGGCTGTGGTTGGAACTGTTCTTAACAGATGGGACAATAAAATGACAGCATTAGATGTAAACTGAACTGCAAGAAAATGGAGAAAAATCTATGTTTCAAGAACAAATATGGACCCCACAAAAGACGGTGGCCTTATTGTTATAAAAGGAAAAGCAGGGGTGCTGGGGGTAGATGGATTGAGCATCTCCTTCAGCTCAGGTCATGATCCCAGGGTCCTGGGATGGAGTCCTGAGAAGGACTCCCTGCTCAGCAGGGAGTCTGCTTCTCTCTCTCTCTCCCCTTCTGCCCCTCCCCCTACTCATTCTTTCTCTCTCCCTCTTACTCACCCTCTCAAATAATATTTTTTTAAATGAGTAAGTGGGGGAAGAGCAAGATAGCAGAGGAGAAGGAAATCTAAATTTTGTCTGGTCCCAAGAGTTGAGCTGGATAGTTATCAAACCATTCTTAATACCTACAAACTCAACAAGAGATCGAAGAGAAGAAGAGCAGCAATTCTAGGAACAGAAAAGCAACCACTTTCTGAAAGGTAGGACATGCAGATATCCAAGGCGATATCTGGGAAGACAAACCATGGAGGGAGGGATCCTCCATCAACCGGCTCCTGATAAGTGATAGAGCACCAGGGCACAAAATCAGAACTGTTAGAAGTTGGCTCTGCGGAGGGACATCCATCCAGTGGCTAAGCAGGGGATGGAGCCCTTGCTGGAACAGGGTGGTCTCGGGACCCTCAGGGTCACAGAAAGACCAGGGGTGTCTGAGGGTGGCAGAGCCGTCAGGTATCAGAGAGGGGAAGCCACCTGCAGAGATGGAGCCAAACAGTGGGCGATCAGCTTGGGATTACCTTAAACCAGGATCCAAGGCACAGTAGGGCCACTGCTCTTTGGGCAGGGATCCCACAAGTGGCAGATCAAGGGGGACTCACCTTCCTCCTGCGGGAGGAGCGGCACAGGAGCGCGCTGCAGGAATCTGCTGGGGTCGGAGACTCCAGACAGGGCTGCACACGCCAGAGATAGAAAGACTCAGTCAGAGGCCGACTATGCTGGGAGTGCAGCAGGAGACCAGGGAGACGGGAAGGACTGACTGCTTTTCTCCGAGGGCACACTGAGGAGTGGGGCCCTGAGCTCTCGGCTCCTCCGGGGCCGGAGACTGGGAGGCCGCCATCTTCACTCCCCGCCTCCAGGGTGGTACGGAAAGCGCTCAGGGAACAAAAGCTCCTGAGAGCGAACCTGAGTGGATTGCTTGGCCCAGCTGCTGGCAAGCGCGGTACAATTCCACCTCGGGCAAAGACATTTGAGAATCACTGCAAAAGGCCCCTCCCCTAGAAGATCAACAAGATCACCCAGCCAAGACCAAGCTCACTGATTGATAAGAACTGCAAAACTTCAGAGCTACAGGAATTCAGCAAAAAGAAATCATGGCTTTTTTCCCCATGATTCTTCAGTCTTTCAAAGTTAATTTTTTTAATTTTCTGTATTTTTCCTTTTTCTATTTTTTTAATTTTTCTTGTTTTCTTTTTCAACCAATATCTTATCAATTTCTTTTTTAAAATCTTTTTTAATTTTCATTTTTACAGTCATATTCGATCCCTTAATTATATTAAACCTTATTTTTTGCATATATATACATTTTTCCTTCTTTAATATTTTGGGATACAGTTTCTTCTAATATACCAAAATTTACCCTAAATCTAGTGTACAACTTTGTTCTATCTAGTCTTCCACCTGATCACATTCTTTTTTTTCTTTTTTAAAATTTTTCTTTCTTTCTTTCTTTCTTTCTTTCTTTCTTTCTTTCTTCTTCCCCACTTCTTATCAATTCTTTTTAAATATTTTTTTAATTTTTAACTTTACAGTCATATTCCATCCCATCATTGTCTTTATCCTTATTTTTGTATATATATAATTTTCCTTTCTTTAAAATTTGGGAGCCAGTTTCTTCTAACAGAACAAAATACACTGAAAATCTAATATGTGGCTCTGTTCTATTCACCAACCCAAACATATTCTTTTCTTTTCTTCCCTTCTTTTCCCCCCATTTTTGGGTCTCTTCTGATTTGTTTAGTGTATATTTTCCTGGGATTGTTGTTATCCTCTTAGCATTTTGTTCTCTCATTCATCTATTCTTCTCTGGACAAAATGACAAAACAGAAAAACTCACCTCAAAAAAAAAAAGAAAAAGAGGCAGTACCAACCTCCAGGGACCTTACCAGTACAGACATTAGTAAGATGTCAGAACTAGAGTTCAGAATAACAATTATAAAGATACTAGCTGGGCTCAAAAAAAGCATATAGAGAATCCCTTTCTGGAAAAATAAAAGAACTAAAATCTAACCACAAGTCAAAATCACAAAGGCTACTAATGAAGTGCAATCAAAAATGGAGGCTCTAGGGGCGCCAGGGTGGCTTAGTGGGTTAAAGCTTCTGCCTTCATCCCAGGTCATGATCTCAGGGTCCTGGGATCGAGCCCCACATAGGGCTCTCAGAGCCTGCTTCCTTCTCTCTCTCTGCCTGCCTCTCTGCCTACTTGTGATCTCTCTCTTTCAAACAAATAAATAAAATCTTTTTTAAAAAATAGAGGCCCTAACTGCTAGGATAAATGAGGCAGAAGAGAGAATTAGTGATATAGAAGACCAAATGATGGAGAATAAATAAGCTGAGAAAGAGAGATAAACAACTACTGGATCACAAGGGGAAAATTCGAGATATAAGTAATACCATAAGACAAAACAATTAGAATAATTGGGATCCCAGGAGAAGAAAGAGAGAGAGGGGTGGAAGGCATATTGGAGCAAATTATTGTAGAGAATTTCCCTAATTTGGCAAAGGGAACAAGCATCAAAATCCAGGAGGCACAGAGAACCCCCCTCAAAATCAAAAAAATAGGTCAACACCCTGACATCTAATAGTAAAACTTACAAATTTCAGAGACAAAGACAAAATCCTGAAAGCAGCTCAGGACAAGAGGTCGGTAATCTACAACAGTAGAAATATTAGATTGGCAGCAGACCTATCCACAGAGACCTGGCAATCCAGAAAGGACTGGCAAGATATATTCAGGATACTAAATGAGAAAAATACGCAGCCAAGAATACTGTATCCAGCTAGGCTGTCACTGAAAATAGAAGGAAAAATAAAAAACTTCCAGGACAAACAAAAACTAAAAGAATTTGTGAATACCAAACCAATATTTCCCGTAGGAAATATTGAAAGGGGTCCTATAAGCAAAGAGAGAGCCTAAAAGTAACATAGACTAGAAAGGAACAGAGACAATATACAGGAACAGTCACCTTACAGGCAATACAATGGCACTAAATTCACATCTTTCAATAGTTACCCTGAATGTAAATTGGGGCTAAATGCCCCAATCCAAAGACAAAGGGTATCAGAATGGATTAAAAAAAAAAAAGACCCATCAATATGCTATCTGCAAGAGACTCATTTTAGACCCAAAGACACTTCCAGATTTAAAGTGAGCAGGTGGAAAACAATTTACCATGATAAAAGACATCAAAAGAAAGCAAGGGTGGCAACCCTTATATCAGACAAATTAGATTTTACACCAAAGACCGGAATAAGAGATTAGGAAAGAAACTATATCATACTTAAAGGGGCTATCCAACACTAAGATCTAACAGTTTTAAATATCTATGCCTCTAATACTGCAGCAGCCAATTATATAAGCCAATTAATAACAAAGTCAAAGAAACACATAGACGACAATGCAATATTAGTAGGGGACTTTAACACCCCTGTCACTGAAATGGACAGACCATCTAAGCAAAAGATCAACAAGGAAATAAAGGCTTTAAATGACACATCAGACCAGATGGACTTGACAGATATATTCAGAACATTCCAGCCCAAAACAACAGAATACACATTCTTCTCTAGTACACATGGAACATTCTGCAGAATAGATCACATCCTGGGTCACAAATAAGGTCTCAACTGGTACTGAAATATTGGGATCACTCCCTGCATATTTTCAGACCACAGTGCTTTGAAACTAGAACTCAATCACAAAAGGAAAGTTGGAAAGAACTCAAATACACAGAGGCTAAAGAGCATCCTACTAAGGAATTAATGGGTCAACCAGGAAATTAAAGAAAAAAAATTTCATAGAAACAAATGAAAATGAAAACACAACTGTTCAAAATCTTTGGGACACAGCAAATGCGGTCCTGAGAGGAAAGTATATAGCAATACAAGCCTTTCTCAAGAAAGAAGAAAGGTCTCAAATACACAACCTGACCCTACACCTGAAGGAGAGAAAGAACAGCAAATAAGGCCCAAACCAAGCAAGACAAGAGAAATAATAAAGATCAGAGCCAAAATCAATGAAATAGAAACCAAAAGAACAGTAGAACAGATCAACAAAACTAGGAGCTGGTTCTTTGAAAGAATTAATAAGATTGATAAACCCCTGGCCAGACTTATCAAAAAGAAAAGAGAAAGGACTCAAATTAATAAAATCATGAATTAAAGAGGAGAAATCACAACCAACACCAAAGAAATACAAACAATTATAAGAACATATTATGAGCAACTATACACCAGCAAATGAGACAACCTGGAAGGAATGGATGCATTCCTAGAGACATATAAACAACCAAAACTGAACCAGGAAGAAATAGAAAACCTGAACAGACCCATAACCAGTAAGGAAATTAAAGCAGTAATCAAAAATCTCCCAACAAAGAGCCCAGGGCCAGACGGCTTCCCAGGGGAATTCTAACAAACGTTTAAAGAAGAATTAATATCTATTCTCCTAAAACTGTTCAAAAAACTTTAGAAATGGAAGGAAAACTTCCAAACTCATTTTATGGGACCAGCATTACCTTGATCCCAAAACCAGACAAAAACTCCGTCAAAAAGGGAGAATTACAGGGGTGCCTGGGTGGCTCAGTCATTAAGCATCTGACTTCAGCTCAGGTCATGATCCCAGGGTCCCAGGATTGAGCTCCACATCAGGCTCCCTGCTCTGCAGGAGGCCTGCTTCCCCCTCTCCCACTACCCCTGCTTGTGTACCCTCCCTCACTGTCTCTCTCTCTCTCTCAATCTCTGTTAAATAAATAAATAAAATGTTTTTTAAAAAACAAGAGAAGAATTACAGACCAATATCCCTGATGACTATGGATGCAAAAGTTCTCACCAAAATACTAGCCAATAGAATCCAACAGTACATTAAAGGATTATTCACCACAACCAAGTGGGATTTATTCCTGGGCTGCATGGGTGGTTCAACATCTGCAAATCAACCAATGTGATACAATATGTTAATAAAAGAAAGAACAAGAACTATATGATACTCTCAATAGATGCAGAAAAACCATTTGACAAAGTACAGCATCCTTTCTTGATCAAAACTCTTCACAGTGCAGGGATAGAGGGTACATACCTCAATATCATAAATGTTATCTATGAAAAACCCATAGCGATTATCATTCTCAATGGGAAAAAACTGAGAGCTTTTCCCCTAAGATCAGGAACATGGCACGGATGTCCACTATCACCACTACTACTCAACAAAGAACTAGAAGTCCTAGCCTCAGCAATCAGACAACAAAAAGAAATAAAAAGACATCTGAATTGGAAAAGAAGAAGTCAAACTCTCACTCTTTGCAGATATGATAATTTTATGTGGAAAATCTAAAAGACTCCACCCCAAAACTGCTAGAACTCAAACAGGAATTCAATCAAGTGTCAGGATACAAAATCAATGCACAGAAATCAGTTGTATTTCTATACACGTACAGCTAGACAGAAGAAACAGAAACTAGGGATTTTTATATTTTTTTACATTTACATTTACATTTACAATTGCATTTTTAATGTAATTTTTAATGTACATTTTTTAATGTAAATTATGTTTACATTTTTACATTTACATTTACAATTGCACCCAAAACCATAAGATACCTAAGAATTCTTTGCCAAAGAGGCAAAGAATCTATACTCAGAAAACTATAGGGGCGTCTGGGTGGCTCAGTGGGTTAAAGCCTCTGCCTTCGGCTCAGGTCATGGTCTCAGGGTCCTGGGATCGAGCCCCACATCAGGCTCTCTGCTCGTAGGAGGTCCTGTTTCCCCCTCTCTCTGCCTGCCTCTCTGCCTACTTGTGATCTCTCTCTGCCAAATAAATAAATAAAATATTAAAAAAAAAAAGAAAACTATAGAATGCTCATGAAGGAAATTGAGGAAGACTCAAAGAAATGGAAAAACATTCCATGCTCATGAACTGGAAGAACAAATATTGTGAAAATGTCTATGCTACTTAGAGCAGTCTACACATTCGGTGCAATCCCTATCAAAATACCATCAACTTTTTTCACAGAAATGGAACAAATAATCCTAAAATTTGTATGGAACCAAAAAAGACCCCACATAGCCAGAGGAATGTTGAAAAAGAAAACCAAAGCTGGTGGCATCACAATTCCAGACTTCAAGCTTTATTACAAAGCTCTAATCATCAAGACAGGATGGTACCTGGCACAAAAACAGACACATAGATCAATGGAACAGAACAGAGAGCCCGGATATGGACCTTCAACTCTATGATCAACTAATCTTCAACAAAGCAGGAAAGAATGTCTAATGGGAAAAAGACAGTCTCTTCAACAAATGGTATTGGGAAAACTCGACAGCCATGTGTAGAAGAATGAAACTGGACCATTTCCTTACACCACACACAAAAATAGACTCAAAATGTATGAAAGACCTCAATGTGAGACAGGAATCCATCAAAATTCTTAAGGAGAACAAAGGCAGCAAGAGATTTTCATAGACATTTCTCCAAAGACAATGTACAAGTCATGAATAAGCACAAGAAAAGTTGTTCAACATCATTAGTCATTTGGTAAATGCCAATCAAAACCACCATCAGATACTGTTCACATCCACTAGGATGACTATAACCCAAATAATGTAAACTACCAGCTATTGAATAGGATGTAGAGAAACCACACCCATCACACATTGCTGGTATGAATGCAAAATCATACAGCTGCTTTGGAAAACACTATGGCAGTATTTTTAGAAGTTCAACACAGAGTTACCATATAGCCCAGCCATTACAGTCTTATATATACACCCAAGAGTGCTGAAAACAATGTTCACATAAAAACTTGCACGAGGGACACCTGGGTGGCTCATTTGGTTGAGCATCTGACTCTTGATTTCAACTCAGGTCACAATCTCAGGGCTGTGGGATCAAGCCCTGGGTTGGGATCCATGCTCAGTACAGAGTGTGCGTGAGATTCTCTCTTTCCCTCTCCCTATGTCTCTCCCCTGAATCACACTCTCTAAATAAATAAATTAACAAAATCTTCTTTAAAAAAAAAACTTTGTACAAGAATGTTCATAGCACCATTATTTTGTAATAATCTAAAAGTATAAACAACCAGGGCACCTGGCTGGCTCAGTTGGTAGAGCATGCAACTCTTAATCTTGGAGTCATGGGTTCATGCCCCACATTGGGTATGGAGATTAAAATACATAAAGGAATGAATGAATAAATAAATAGATAGATAAAAGGATAAACAACTTAAAAACCCATTAATTTATGAGTGGGTAAACAAAATTAGTACATCCATACAATGGAACATTATTCAGCCATAGAAAGGAATGAAGTATCACTGCATGCTACAACATGGAAACCATTAAGCTTAAATGAACGAAGCCACACACAAAAAGAAAAATATGTGATTCCACTTTATAAGGTACCAACGGTTGTCAAATTCTGAGATGAAAAGTAGAACAATGGTTTCCAGGGGCTGAGGGGAGGAGAGAATGGAGAGTTATTGTTTAATGGGTATAGTTTCAATTTGGGAAGATGAAAAAATCTGAAGCATACTAAAAAACTGTGGCAATGAGTGCATAACAATGTGAACGAGCTTAATGTCACTGAACTATACACTTAGAAATGGTTAAAATGCAAAAACAATGGTTAAAATGATATTATGGTAGGTATATTTTACCACTATAAAAAGACGAATGAAGTACCAGTATATGCTACCACACAGATGAGCCTTGAAAGCATTATACTTCAGTGAGAGAAACCAGACACAAAGGGTCACACATTTTAAGATTCCATTTATACAAATATGAAATGTCCAGAATAGGCAAATCTATAGGGAGAGGAAGCAGATTAGTCACTGCCAGGGGCTAGAGGGAAAAGAGGAATTAACTGCTAAGAGCATAAAGTTTCTTTTGGGGGGTGATGGAAATGTTCTGGAATTAAATACTGGTGAGCACAAAGCGCAGCATGATAACTATGCTAACAACCACTGAATTATACATCTAAAATTTTTAAATTACATGTTTTATGAATTTTCCTTCAAAAAAAGTTTGGACAGAAAGTCTTCCCCCAGAATGAGTAGTCTAAGTGCAAGACAGAAACTATCCTTTTTATGACAAGCCTCCGAAATCACAAAGCATTTCTCCTGTCACATGCATCACAAGTGAGTCCTAAGTCTGGCCCACATTCCAACTCAGGTTTTACATTTATATCATGAAACTCATATCATATCAGTTTTACGACATAGGGAAGGTGTTAATGCCTCCTATCCGCAGATGCAACTCAGGCTTAGAGAGGTTAAATATGGTTTCCCAAGGCCACAAGGCCAATAGGTGGCAGAGTTCAGACTGGAACGTAGACACGGCTGACTCCACAATCTGTGGGCGTACCCTCCATCAACAGTGGTTCTTAACTAGACCTGCCATTTGTGAAGCCAGAGCTGCCTGGGACCCCCCTCGAAAGGACCTCTTGAGTAATCATTTCTAGGGCTTGGTCAGTACACTTGAATGTGTTTAAGCTCCTCAGGTGTTTCTGAGAGAAACTAGAACCACCCCCTCCGTGACTGATAATTTGGTATTATTAATATGGGCAGCTGACTCCAGCTGGATGATCAGTGCCCTGGGGGCAGGGCCCCCACCTCAGCTCCTTTGTGACTGCCGCTATGACAGCACAATGTCTGCCTACATGAGGCAGGAGCTCAGGAGAGATGATTGGACATAAGGATTCAGAGCAACTGCCACCCAGAATGTCGGCTGCCAAGGAGTTCCAGTGGAGCTAAGGGGAGCACAGTTTGTGCCTGAGAGCTGGCCGACCTGGCCACTCTCTCCAGTGGGCAGGAGGGTCACTGGGCCCACTCGGTGGGCAGCCCCTGCTGCCAACTGGGGCACCTCAGCTCAGCCTAGAACAGAGGTGTCAGGAAGTAACATTCTCCTCAAGCTTCCTCTCCCAGTTCTCAAACTAGGAGGCCCAGCCTAGGGCCTAGAATTCACTGAGGCTTCGTGGCTGTTTGTCCAGCAGTCAGGATGGAGCACCGAAGCCGACCTCGGGGCATAGGCCTGAGCCGAATCCCTGGGGCTCAGTCCCGAGCCTCTCGGATCCCACTCCCCTTCCATGTGGAACAGGAAGCCAGGGAAGGAGAAGAATATGAACAACGAGAGCAACCTCGTCAGAGGACTCCTACCTACGGGCCTCCCGAAAGTGAAGACTTGTCAGACAACGTTATGGGTAAGGACAAGCTTCCCCCCACCTCAGAAAAAGAGAGGTAGCTTCATATTTTCCTCCTCTGCCCACAGGGAAGAGGTGTCAGGAAACAAAAAGCAGAGCATAAAATGGGCAGGACTGGGGTGAGAGAGGAGTCTGAAAGGGAGGTTTCCTATTGCCTCAAAGGGCTGTCACAAGGAGCAAGGATAAAATTTGTGAAAGCAACTGGAAGCTAAGACAGGCTGTTGGGAACATTAGGTGTCATTTGGAAAATCAAGTGCTTATGATAGCGAACGCTCACAGCGTGCCAGGTGCCTTGGGAAACAAAGATGAATTACATATCGATTCCAACCCTAGGGAGCTGCTAGTAGAAGAAAGACAAACTGTTAGGTTGGCTTTTGCAGAATTCAGAAAAATGACAAGAGCTCCGGAAGGTAGAAAGGATGGGGGCGGGGCATAAAGGCTGCCAGTGGCCCTGGTCTTTCTGGTGTGTATCTCTCCCTCCAAGTCTCACCCGCCATCCTACCAAATGGGCGTACGATGGGGTTAATTGTCAGAAGATGGAACAACACTGTGCTGGGAGAAAGGGTTCTCTGGGAACTTATCAAGTCTTAATTTTTAAAACTTATACACACCTTGAGACAGTCTTAAGTCATCAAACTGACTTTCCTGCTGGAAGAGTCCTTTCACACTGGAAGAGAATAAATGGTCTTCAGATATTGCTTTTCAGGTTAGACCTTTCTTCAAGTTTTCCCAGGATGTAAAAGGAATACAACGGAGAGGAGAGTCGTCGCTGTTCACCGGCTCACTGCAAGGAAAAGGAGGGTAAATGTTAAAAGTATAAAATGCAAGCCATTCTTGGGCAGAATGACTTGTTTGAGCATTTGGTGGGGAGGCAGGATGGCATGCACTAGCGAGGCTTCGGTCGAGAGGTGGGCACCCAAGGGTGAGAGGATCTAAAATAGGGCTGAGTGCAAAATACCAGTCACCAGCAAGGGCCAGAGGCCATCTCCAGAGAAGCTCTGTAGAAGAGATGGGCCTGCAAGGATGAGCAGCGTCTAAAACAACGCCGAGGGCGGGCGGGACGCGGTGGACGCCACACAATGGTCTTCCTGGGGTTAGCAGCCACATGGCCTGCCCTGGTCTGGCCTTAGAGCGCAGGCGCAAATACCCGCAGGGCAGCGGGAGGACCTGCGGGCCTGAAGGGAAAAAAAAGAGGGGCTAGGGTGCCAGGGACGTTCAGCCCTATTCCCATCAAACTCTTCTAAGGTATGCAATGGGCTGCACTGGGGTAAGGGTTGAGTTTGGGAAAACTCGGGTTTCCTATCTGCTTCAAAGAGTTGTCACAGGAACAAGGATATAAAATATGAAAGCAACTGGAAGCTAAGACAAGCTGTTGAGAACATTAGGGGTCATTTAGAAAATCAACTTCTTAGGATAGCAAATGCTCAGACTGCCAGGTGCCTTGAGAAAAAAAGATGAATTACGCAGCGATTTCAACCCCAGGGAGCTGACAGTCTAATGGAGGAAACAGGATGACTTTGGCGAGATTCAGAAAGAGTACAAGAGCTCACAGGAAGCTAGAAGGAATCCTGGGGAGCGTAAAGGCTGCGGAAGGCTCCTGTAATGTGAAGGGGTGATTATCAGAAGATGGAGAAACGCTGTGTTGGGAGAAAGTCTGGTTTTCTGGCAACTTTTCAAGCTTTAAGTTAGAAAAAGAAAACCTTTGGGACAGGCTTAAGTCACCAAACTGCCTGGTTGCTCTTGCCTGCTCGAGCAGAGTAAATGGCTAGACCTTTCTTCTCCAAGTTTTCCGGGGACTTAGAAGGGCTGCAGCTTGAGCAAGTAGTCCTGGCACTTTTCACACACATCGCTTCAAGGCAAAACCGAGAGAAGTACAAAATTCAAGCCACTCAAAGGCAGATAAGTTAGTTTCACTTCGGGGGTGGTGTGCGGTGCTAAGGCTTTGTGGAAGACACAGGCGTGGAAGGATATCTAAAACTGTACAGAGGGTGTCGGCGCTTCTGGCCACTCGCGCGGTGCCACCGGGCGGCTTCCGCTCACAGAGTTGGGCTAAACTCCGCGGCCCTGGCGCAGGCGCAAACTCAAGCAGAGGGCGAGCAGGCGGGGCTGGAGCCCACGTGGCGGGGGGAGGGGGCTTGGGAGGAGCAGGGAACAAGGCGGGGGCCGGGGCGGGGTGGGGGCGGAGCGGGTCTCGCGAGGCCGCGCCCCGGCTCACGCGGGCATCGGGCGCGCGGTTGTAGCTCTCTGACGGCGGGAGAAGTCGCGCTCGCGCCAAGAGACGTGTGTTTGCAGTCGCGTGGTCATGGAGGCACCGCTGCAGCCGCTAGCCGCTACGACTCCGGCCTCTGGCCGGAGCCGAAGGCTGCTGATGCTGCCGCTGCTGCTCTTCTTGCTGCCCGCCGGAGCTCTGCGAGGCTGGGAGGCAGAAGAGAGGCCCCGAACCCGCGAAGAGGAGTGCCACTTCTACGCGGGTGGACAAGTGTACCCAGGGGAGGCGTCCCGGGTTTCAGTCGCCGACCACTCCCTGCACCTCAGCAAAGCCAAGAGTAGGTGGTGCCCCGCCGAGGGGGTGGGTGTGGGATGGCCGAGGGAGGCGGGAGGTGGAGAGGGCCGGAGACACGTGTACCCTGGTCGTACCTGGGGGCCTGGCTTGGGCGGCACCCTCTGGGCGGCCTTGGGCCCCTGGGCGGGTCTGCCTGGGGGGCGGGGGTAGGGAGATGGAGAGGGGTTCCACCTGTGAAGAAAGGGATGGGTTCCACCAATCCGATTTTGGAAGAAGTAGTGGTTACCGCAAAGCCGCAGATGAGGGTAAGAGGGTGGCCCCGGCCCCGAGTTTGTAAGCATCAGGATGTTGTGCAAACTGAAACACTTCCTCAGATATCAAAAAGTGCCTGCAACACATCGCGTCTATTTCCAAGTACTACTACAGGGAAGAATACATGGAAAAGTTCAATAATGGTTCACAGAGAGTTGAATTAAACAGATAAGTGGCTAACCGAAATGCTCAGGAGGGCAAACCGCTCGTTTTTCTTTATTTTTTGGGGGGGGGGGGTGTTGTTGTTGTTGCTTCTGATAAAAAGACTATTAGAAGCCGCCTTCCCCAAAACCTGTATAGTTAATGGGTATTCTTTGTGTTTCTCAAAAACTTCTTACAGGGTGTACTTGCGAGGCTCCCTGTAAGAAAATGGGGGGGTGGAGGGGGTTGGAAGTAATGCATTTGGGTTGATGATAAACCTAGTGGCAAATTTGAGTCCTGCCAATTTGGCCTTCGGTTATTTGCATTTCTGTCCAGTGTACACAGCTAATGGCCACTTTCAGGAAGGACACGTCAGACTAGATACTGAGAAAGTTGTGGCCTACTCCATCTGGATGTTAAGATTAGCCAAAAAGAAGTGGCCAGGGGCTAAAGGATAAAAATTATCACTTGCTTGCTTTTAAATAATCAACTTTTCCTACAGATCATTTGGCATTATGTAGATATATATTTGGTTCAATTACAGCATGTTCCCTGCCTGTATTCAGTAACAAAAGTAATACTTCACAATTATGAATCCCCAGTGTTAAACAGGATGTTATAACTTCGGATGCAATGGGAGCCATAAATGAGAAAAACTGTTTTGCCTCCTTAGACATTTGCAGTTCTTTCCTACTGAAAGTTAACTGGAAGATACTTTTAGACTTTTGTTTTTAAAGAGCCAGTCTTGCACTTTAAAAATCATTGTATTTCCAAGTCCCGTTGCTTTTACTTGGCTTGGAAAGATATTTTGAAATATGGCAGCCATTTAAGTATTTACCGGCATCACATAAATATCCCATAAGAAACAAATTCCATCCAAATCTGCTCATGGAAGCAAAAAAATAGTAATAATAGATTTCCCTTTACCGGCAAACCTTTTCAAAGTTTAGATATCTGCTACATTTCTGTGTCACATGTAGGCTTATCTAGAATTAAAGATATGAGGACTTTTATTCATAAAAAGGAATATTACAGAAGCATTAAATTTTAAATAATTTTAAATAAATTTTAGTAACCTGAAAAACTGTTCATGATTCACTCTTCCCCCCCTTTTTCACTTTTAATTCCAGTGTAGTTAACATACAGTGTTACATTCGTTTCAGGTGTACAATACAGTGATTTAACAGTTCCATATACTACTCAGTTCTCATTACTGTTCCCTTTTTTAAAATGTGTGCAACGTGATCCAAATTTGTGTGTTTAAGAAAAAATGAAAGACTTCAAAATGTTAACAGTAGTTAAGTTGATGGGAGGGGCGGATATGGGAAGAAGGGATTTAAACATTCTTCTTTACTGCTCTGCATTTGCCAGAATCTTTGTTAACTCTGCTATTTATATTTGGGACAGTTATTTTTTTTTTAACAGATGCAAGGGGTTGCTTTGGGAATTCCACTTATAGCTCTTAATAAAGTAATTGCAGTCTTTTTACCTTATAAATGATGAGGTTAGGTTTTTTTTCTTTGAATAACACTTCCAGTATTTGCAGGTGACATAATACTATATATAGAAAGCCCTAAAGACTCCATCAAAAAAACTATTAGAACACTGCAGTTCTTTTTTTTTCTCTCGAACACTGCAGTTAAGTCAAAAACCCCAAATTTCGAAAATCACAATTTTCAGAAAAAAATTATTTTTCAGAGTTGGTTTTTCCTGTATGCTAAAATCACTAAGGAGTGTCATTTTTTTTTTAAACATTTTATTTATTTGACAGAGAGAAACACAGCAAGAGAGGGAACACAAGCAGAGGGAATGGTAGCGGGAGAAGCAGGCTTCCCGCCAAGCAGGGAGCCCGATGCGGGGCTCAGTCCCAGGACCCTGGGAACATGACCTGAGCCGAAGGCAGATGCTTAACGACTGAGCCACCCAGGCACCCCACAGAGAAATTCATCTTAACTTTGTCTTTATTTTCAGAGTGATCAAAAATGCTAGCTATTGTAAGCCTTACTTTCTAGGAACCTTAGTCAAACTTGGAATTGGGTATTGACTTCAATATATGTAATTATTCTGAAAGTTTAAGTGCCATGTGAATATGTTAACAGAAGATCAAGCTACATTATAATGAAAGCATGTTGGCTAGAATTACAGCATGCCCATGCAAGAGAACAGCATGAACTATTGTTTCCATCAGGTCACTTGAAACCTATTCAAGGGGTCTCCTCTTTCAGAGCCCCCCAGGAAAATAATCCCCTGGTCTAGGATTTTAAACTTCTCACCTGACATTTGCAGATTTCGTACAGCTTGAGTATGGCAGCAGGGCTTCTGTGTGAATGTGAGAAACTGGACAGACATTTAAATGAGTACATCTAGAAGACTGTCATTAGAGGAAAATCTCCCTGGGGCAAATAATACATTATATGTTAATAAAAAAAAAAAAGAGGAAAATCTAATTATTTGAACTGTAGGAAGTTGATTAACTTGAAGGGGTTATAGTGAAGTATCCAGTAGGATTTAGTGCAAGGATGGAATAGGGTCTGTGAACATGCATAGAAAAACAAAGTCTTTATTTTCACTAAACTACAACTGAAATTTAGAGTTTCCTTCCATTATGAACATGAGCAACAAATCACACAGCTTCAGCAGTACTTGCTTTCACCTGTAGCCAAGAGAATCACAGATACTTTTATGCCACATAATTGCAGGTATCCTGCAACAAAATTTACACTCATCACTGTCTTGGACAGTTACTAGACCACTGCTGGATCTTGCAGTTTTAAAGATTTTATTTATTTATTTGAGGGAGAGAGAGGGAGCACGCACTCACTCACGTGCTTGCCTGGAGAGCCAATGGAGGGTCAGAGGGAGAGGGACAAGCAGACTCTGCACTAAAGGCAAAGCATGAGTGGAGTGAGGGGGCCTTCACCCAGGGCTCCGTCTCACGCCCTCAAGCCCAGAGATCATGACCTGAGCCAAAATCAACAGTCAGCTGCTCAACTTAGCAACCCAGGCACCCCATAGATCTTGAAGTCTTAAAGTGTTAATAAAAGGGCACATGTATTACTATATCGCCAGTTTGTTTTCCATTATTTTGATAATTACATTTCAATATATTTGGCTTCCTTTGTAATTCTATATATTTTGTTTTATGCATTCAATAACACTATCCAAGAAAAAGTCCACAAGCTTCACCAGACTGCTGAAGAGATCCAAAGGTTTAGAATCCTTAATTTTTAGTGATTTCCTAAAGATATTTTTCTGTCATCCCACCAATTTTCTCAGTGTTTTAGAACATTACATATTTCTCTTTCTTAGTTTCCAAACCAGCACCTTATTGGGAAGGAACAGCTGTGATAAATGGAGAATTCAAGGAGCTCAAGTTGACTGATTATCGTGGGAAATACCTGGTTTTTTTCTTCTACCCACTTGATTTGTGAGTAATACATGTACAGGTCCTAAAACGTCGTCAGTCATTATCAATCATTATTCAAGAACATTAAGTACAAATTATTTTATTTAGCTCTTGTTTCCTAAAAGGCAAGCTGAGATGAATTTTTTCAAGAAGGTGACATCTACTATATATTTCAGAACCAAAACCCATTGTCCCCAATACTTTATACTTAAATCTACATGATTGTGTTGTAATGTCATCATCAAAGAAAGGAAAGCTACAATTATATTAAGCTATACCTGCTAAGGCAAGAAAATGTATATTTTAGAAAGCATTTAATAGCAAGACTTATGCCACAAATCTGTTTATCTTAACTGGAAAATTAGCTCTTTACAATGGTGATGCCATTTAACTGTGGTTTTATCATTTTTATTCTTTGCTGCATCTATTGCTTTTCTGTGGTTTGAACATTTTCCTGAAAATACTACATATGCTTAAGAAATAATGCCTATTAATATAAATTATGCTTATTGGGGGGAATTTTCTCTTTAACTCTGATAGTGAGCACTTTAGATAAAAAGTTGACTCAAATAAATACTCTTGCAGCTTTAGTCTTATCAAGGATATAGTTTTATCTGGAGTGTTTCTCAAATTCCATGGAAGTGAAAAGATAAAAGAGACTTATCCTGACTTTTATCTTTTTTCTATTTGGATATATTTCTTGGTTATAAAAAAGAGAAGTTTCTTCTATTTTGCCACTGTATATGAAGGTCTTTTTTCCATTAGGACTAACCCAGAACTGTGTAAATAAAACCTTAAACTTGTAGGAGGATATACATAAGCTCATCTGTATAGATTGTCTCTGTGCCAGAGGTCAGCAAACTTCTTCTGTACAGGGCCACATAGTAAATATTTTTTGCCTTGTGATATCTATCGCAACTAATCTACTTGGCCATTGTAGCACAAAAACAGCCAGAGACTATACACAAATGAATGAGTATTGTTTTCTATTGAAAGTTTATTTACAAAAAATAAGATAGGCTGGATTTGGCCTGTGGACTGAAGTTTGCTGACCCCTACTCTAATCCAAATAGGAAAAATTCTCAGAAAAATTAGTTCATTGAGACTAAACCAAGTCACAAATGTGGATAATACATAATCTTTTAAATTAGTAAAAACTTCCTTCTTTCTAATCCACTTGTACTGTGGCCTGACTAGCTGAAATGTATGATATAACTTAATTTCTAATAGAAACCAGGAGTACAAATTTTAATATATAAAAATGATAGGCCTTCTAAATTCATGTTGTTATAAAACCAAAAATTTAACACATCAGTTAAATATACAGGACACTAAACATGAGTTGTGAAATTAGTCTAATATAGTAGAAAAATATCCTGTTTCTCCCACTGTTACTTAAAACTCCGTAATGAATAAGACATAGCTAAAGAATGATGTCACCAATGGCCTCCCGGGGCAAGAAGCTAAGATCGCTTCTTTCTGTTTCTCTGAGACTGGGCCTGGTTAGAAAGGAAGAATTCTGAGGCATTTGCCACAGTCTGCAAGTACGAAAGTCAAAAATGTAACCCTTTAGTTTTCTGCCAGAACCTTTTTTTCTGTCTTCACTAAGAAGTTGGATTAATGTGTCTCTAGGTAGCATTTGTTGGAATAATAGGAAGGCAGGCAGGGGCTGACCATTCCTACCTTTGGGAAAATATTGAAAATACATATCATAGCCCAGGTTTCCAGGGATATAATCTAAGATTAGAACTGTCTGCCTACATGTGGCAGTCCTACATGTGAACAACTGAAACCTTTGAAAAGCCTGTATTGGGCTGCAGTAGGAATTTGTCCCCTAAGTCTGTGTTCTTCTGACTTTCTTGACCATGACCCGTACACAGTACAAAATCCATTTTTTATTGCCACCGAATACACTTAACATATACATACAGGGTAACGTTCAGTCTGTAAGCACCAGTACAGCCGTGATGATTAAAATCCTGAAACACTTCTGTACCAAATAGTAAATAGCCACTTTCGCAACCTCCTCGCCAAGTTGCCCCCCTACCCTTTTCAGAAACCTCCAGAGCTAAAGCCAACTTTGAGTTAAGGTTGTTCAATACTTTTAGTATCACTCCTGAACACACACACATAGATATGCATGTGTATGTATGTATATGTTTCATGACTTACCCTCCCTGTATATAAAGTATTCTTGTATTTTTTATTCCACTTGTTTGAAATGTTAGTTAGAACTCGTAAAGTGGCATAAGGAGTCCATCCGATGGTTTGGAAAATACTACCCTAAGGTAATATTCTCTAAACATGCCCTTCTGACAACAGGAGTGGGAGACAAGGTAGAAGAGGACATTATCAAGAAAGGGAGGGGGATGGAAGAGCATTTTCTCATCTCTGAAATAAAGATCAGTGCATCTAGCTCATAGGGGTGGTATAGGAATATTAAAAAAAATAGTGGAATGATGGAAAATTTGTATAGATCCTTTGAGAGCTGTAAAGCACTATGTAAATATAAAGCATTGTTAAATAAAAGCTAATGAAATAGGACAAGGTGCTGCCATAACAGAGAAGGGAACATTGGTTGACCACAGATCCATTAAGTTATAAAAATAACAATTTATTGCGATTTAATTGTGAACTCTGTAATATACATCTTTAATTAAATGATATTTGATCAAATAATCTTCTAGACAGCTACATCGTGACAATGTTCATATATAAAATTGTTCTTAATATGCATTTTTATATACTAAAGGGGTTTGTAAAAACTAAGTCATTTGAAACTTCAAGCAAATGCATATTTTGAGAATACTGAAATTTTTTTTTTTAACTTTCAGCACTTTCGTGTGTCCAACTGAAATCATCGCCTTTGGTGATAGGATTGAAGAATTCAGATCTATAAATGCTGAAGTGGTAGCATGCTCTGTCGATTCACAGTTTACCCACTTGGCCTGGTCAGTATCTTACACTTAGATTTGTAGGAAGGAGAATGGATTTATTTTTCAATTTTAAGCAGACAGCTCTCTTTGTGATAGGAATATAGGGGGTTTTTTTATTTTATTTTAAGTAGGCTTCACATCCAATGGGGGGCTTGAACTCGTGACCCTGAGATTAAGACTTGCATGCTCTACCAAGTAAGCCAGCCTGACGCCCTAGAATATAGTTATCAGACAGTTGGGAATAGATATATCTGAGAGCTACCAGTTCAATGAAGTAATGGCAAAAATGCTTAAGGATTTTATAGGACATTTCTAAATTGGGAAAAAAGCTCACTGCAAAAGACATAATACCCATAGCAAACACCACTGAGTTGTATGATTACTTTATTACAATAAATTGGGTAGCCTTAATCTGGAGGGAAAAAATTCTTTAAAATTCCATTTCTGTGTTACATAGTTGTCTAGTATTAAATCAAACTCAGAATAGCTTTTATAATTATTTTTCAAGAAGCATTGATTTTCTTAATTTTTAAATGTTTTTTAAACTCATTAAACATGAAAAGATATTTCACCTGATTAATTGCCAAGAACTGCAAATTTAAATGACAAAAGATGCCAGTTTTTCCCTGATTGGCCAAGATTTCAAATATTGAAAAATTTCATCCAGTGATGACAAAGGTGTGAAGAAACACATACAGTTAGTTAAGCATTTCTGGAGAGCAGTTAAGCAGTTAAGCAGTATGTTTCAAAATCTGAAATGTGTGTGTTGATGTGAATTTTTCATGTCCACATTCTGTGCACAAGATTGTATGCACAATAAAGATGGTTCAGAATTATCTTAGTTTTAAAAGTTAATATTCATTTCATTAAAGTAACAAATTCAAAACAACTTTATCCATTTACAATTATATATAGATATCTATATATGACAAAAATTTTAACTGGTGAGGAGCTACAATTTAGTTTATGTTCTCTTAAGTAATTAATTTTCTCAAGTATTTTTAAATGCAGTTATATATTTATTTGATTTCCTTTAACTATCTCAATTTTCAGATAAAACATCCAAGAACTTAAGTAATTCTGGCAAATCTAATAGAAAAATATGGTATGCCTTAAGTCCTTTAAAAATGTTTCCTTACTATTTATAAACTGAATAAAATTTCACATTATACATTTTAAATTAGAATCACAAAGTGAAAACGATGGGTTTAATTTTCTTCGTCTCTTGTATAAGTCATTCTAAATCTTTGAAGGATTATAACATAAATCCACTAAGGAAAAAGTTATATCCTCCCAAATGATTTGGGATTGGCTTCTCAAGGAATTTGGGGGAATGCACTCTGAGCTGGGTAGGTTACGTATCAACCAGAGATTTCTACTTGGATATCAGAGCTGGGGCTGTGGACACCTGGAGCAATATTTCCCTGTTTGCTGGCTGCTCTGTCAGTGCCCTCCCACCGGGACACCCACATTCCCTGGTTTCAAGTAAAAGAATGCTTAAATCTGAAGACTGATGTATCTGAGATTATACCTAACTTCCTTCCCTGCTTCAAGTGGACTTTGCATTCCTTTGTCTCAGAATATTAAAATATCATCCAGTTGTATTCTATCTCTCAAGGCTTTGTCTTGTGATCACAGCACTAAAGTTAGGGTTATGACAGTGCATATCCTTTGATCCATCAATTCCTCATCTAGGAATTAAGTAAGTATGCATAGTTGAGAATACATCGATGTTTCCTGTGGTGTTGATAAAAGCAAAAGAAAAATGGAAATAGTTTAAATGTCTAGCAATAGAGATTGGCAAAATAAATATAGTGTTAATACTTTTAAAATGTGATATGTATCTCCATATTTATTTAAAGGAAATGAATATATAAAGTCTAGAGTAAAGGTGAAAAATAGAATATGTATTAGCCTGTTTTTGTTAGAGAAAAAAATGTGTGTGTTTTGTGTTCATTCATATGTGTGTGATAGAGACAAACAGTGCTTGTTGAATACATACATTTACTTCTCTGAATGGTAAATGTTTTGTTTGTTATAGGATTAATACTCCTCGCAGACAAGGAGGACTTGGGCCAATAAGGATTCCACTTCTTTCAGATCTGACCCATCAAATCTCAAAGGACTATGGCGTTTATCTGGAGGACTCAGGCCATACCCTTAGGTAACCTTTCAGTGGTTTTATATTATGACAAATCCAAATATATTTGTAATCCTCCCTGAAATGGAGTTAGAAGATACAAGGTTTGATCAAGAAGGATTATTTGCTCTATCTGCAAAAATGTCATAGATACTGTTTAAAATAATTGTTGAGTGCCCTACTAAAATTATGTGAGTATTGTAATCTGTTAAAGCTGGGAGATTATTTAGAGGTCTCTGACTAACCCTGTCATTTTACAGATAAACAGATTATAGAATTCCATGAATTTAGCCAAAGTTATATAATCAGTTAATGGCAGAGCCCACACTTGAACCCAGTACCCAAACTCCTTGCCTATTTCTTTTTCCTCTTTTCTAAAATGACTCCAGTAATTTAGCAAACTTGTATTTAGCAAACTTGTGCCTTGGGGAATGGGACATATTAAGGAAGTGCCATTAGAACTCTTTGATAAAAGGAAAACTTTAGCTTAAAAGAATTGTAATTTTGTTATAATTATATCATCAATTTGCTTTACAGTGCTAATAGTTTCTTCTTTAAAATGTTTTATGTGAAGGTACCAGTATTTTATAATCCTATGTTTTTTAATAACTGCTTTATTGAGATATAATTCATGTACAACTCACCCATTTAAAGCGTACAATTCAGGGCACCTGGGTGGCTCAGTGGGTTAAAGCCTCTGCCTTCGGCTCAGGTCATGATCTCAGGGTCCTGGGATCGAGCCCCACATTGGGATCTCTGCTCGGCAGGGAGCCTTTTCTCTCTCCTCTCTCTCTCTCTCTCTCTCTCTCTCTCTCTCTCTCTGCCTACCTGTGATCTCTCTCTCTCTCCCTGTCAAATAAATAAAATCTTTTAAAAATGGATGAATAGGGGCGCCTGGGTGGCTCAGTCGTTAAGTGGCTGCCTTCGGCCCAGGTCAGATCCCAGGGGTCTGGGATCGAGCCCCGCATCGGGCTCTCTGCTCTGCAGGAAGCCTGCTTCTCCCGCTACCATTCCCTCTGCTTGTGTTCCCTCTCTCGCTATGTTTCTCGCTGTCAAATAAATAAAATCTTTAAAAAAAAAAAAAAA
>CM053612.1:86628722-86663775 GCA_028646535.1 Procyon lotor | reverse complement strand
AAAAAAAAAAAAAAAGAATGAATAAATAAATAAATAAAGCTTACAATTCACTGGGTTCTAGTATAGCCAGAGAATTGTGCAACCATCACCACAATCAATTTTAGAATGTTTTCATTTAGAATATTTTCATTTCATTTCTAGAAAGAAACCCCACACCCATTAGCAGTTACTCTCCCTTTCCCCCATTCCCCGTACCCTTGCCCTGGGCAACCACTTACCTATTTCATGTCTCTCTGGTTGCCTATTCTGGTCATTTCATTTAAATGGAATCCTACAATATATGCTTTTTTATGATGAACCTTTTTACTTAGCATAATGTTTTCAGGGTTCATTCATAATGTATCTTGTGTCACTACCAATAGTTTCTTTTTTTTGTACTTGCCAAGTCTTTAATGTTTTCTCCTTTCATAGAGCCTATGACTAATTCCCAAAGAGTAAATATGCCACTATAAAGACTGAAGCTTTTTTAAAATTTGGAATTATCTGAGCATTAACCAAGTAAAACCAAGTAACCCCAAGATCATGACCTTAGCTGAAATCAAAGGTCAGCTGCTTAACTGACTGAGCCACCCAGGCACCCAAGGCATATTTGGTTTTGTGTGGTATATGTTGGTATGATGTGTGTTACCAAAGTAAGTTCAAATTTTCACATCAGACTCACTTGAGAACAGGCTTCATCTCAGTTGACAAACATTTTCTACTGTAAAAGTAGCTACATAAAAGAACACCCATATGAATAATAGTTAACAGTTTTGCCCAAGTTTGGCCAAGTTGACCTTGTCCAAGGAGAGTGAGTGCTAGTTAGTTCAGACATCATGGTGCTCATCAAAAAAATACATTGTAAGATAAGCAGGAACATTTTAGTAATGTTTAGTATGATTATAAAACAAAATCTCATGTAATAGATAGGTAATTCCATGTATTTCTATTAAAAATAGATCTCATTATTATTTATAATACTTGTACTCAAGCAATTAGCCCAAGTCCCTGAGCTCTTTTTCTAAACCAAGTATTGGGTTGAAATCCATATTGACTGAAATAAAGACAGTAAAGTCCTTTGGAAATTTTGTTTTTCTCTGGTCTGCTTTAACTCTTGCAATGCCATTCTATCTCAAACTACTCCATTCTGCCCTAGGCCAAAAAGTGAATCACACGTACACAGATTTAGAGGGAAAGGTAACTTTGCTTGTATTGGGGACTTTGTCTTTTCCACCTCTGAAAAAGGAAATACAAAGATGTTCTAAACGGCCAGTGATAGGAAAGACAGATCTCTCCTTCACCCAGAGGAAGACTTTGCTATGTAGATTTATCATTTCATGAACAGTGCAGTAAAATCCCAAACCTAGTGCTCGTAAAGATTTAAATGGAAATACAACAGGACATTGCTTAGATAAAAATAATTTTTTAAGCTACCATTTGACAATGATAATCCCAAATAATACGGCAGATAAGCGTGGGTATGGGGGTGCGGGGGTGTTTGCCTATGTGTGTACACCAGTCCAGCAGGTGGGTAGTGTGTTGTTGGTTCTGTAGGACATCCTTCTCTATGGACAGCTCAGGGATTAGATTAACTAATGTTTGTCTTAATAGAGATGAAATGACCTCACCTGTACCACTCTTGTGTTTTACAGGGGTCTCTTCATTATTGATGACAAAGGAATCCTAAGGCAGATTACTCTGAATGACCTTCCTGTCGGTAGATCAGTGGATGAGACACTGCGTTTGGTTCAAGCATTCCAGTACACTGACAAACATGGAGAAGGTACCCTTTCCTTCTAAGCATCTTAGCCTTCTGATTTTTTCATTTGAGAGATGATAGCATGATTAATTTGGTTTCTTAGTCAAAAAGTAATTTGGATGGAAAAAAAATTTAAAAAAAAAAGTAATTTGGATGGTTTCAAAGTCCTCTGATTATTTTCAAATTATTACCTGATCTTCTTAGCAGATACAATTATTATTTAAAGTGCTTTTAACAAAGTATCACTAATATATTCTACTTACAGAATAAGAAGCAAAAATATTCATTATTTGCACAGTCCACAGAGAAAAGTTTCTGCTACTCTAATTTTTCAAATTATGTTTCTTTAAACTTAAAATGTGCCAGTCTGGCAATATTTAGTCATACAGGTTTTATTTGCATGTGTACATCATTTGACTTAGCTTTTTTCCTCAAAGCTGTTCGGTATCACACTAGTAATCTATCAGTTCGTCCTTTCACTCCTAAGTTTTTGCAACAGCTAAATGGAAAAGGTCTGATTTTGCTAAAACAGAACACATGTTATATATTCCTTTCAAAAGTGTAACTCGGTGCCTGAGTAAAGGTGCATTCTAAATAACGGGGAAATGCTACTTTCCCAGCAATTTTAAACTCTTATTTGACAAACAGCACACTGTGGCATCAGTACACAATACTGCAGAAAACGGAAGATAAGCTTATACTGGAAGTTTACGTCAATTCAGAGATTTTGCCATGCCCCGACCTGTCAGTTCACCAGATTCCCAAACCTTCCAACTTTATTAGGGGGACACTCAACTTGGTTTCTTCTTTTGTACGTATAACTAGACGTAATTGGCAGCAATGGACATAGATTAGCTGCTTGCTGATAAACTCTGTGACTGGAATTCTCGGTGCAAGCAGGCAAGCGAACAGTAGTCAAGTGTTAGGTGGCCTAGAAATGTTCTCGTCGTTATAGGCTCTTTTCAGTTTCATTTTGGAAAAAGAAAAACCAAGAGTTACTGAAGAGAACTGCAATCTGTTTTTAAACTGTCTTTTTGCCAATTTTGTTCCTTTCAGTCTGTCCTGCTGGTTGGAAACCTGGTAGTGAAACAGTAAGTCAAACTGATTTTTCTGTCAACGGGATAACTGGGGCCAAAAAATGCCAACCTTAGAATAATCTTTCTTTGTAATAGAGCTATGTTGATTTTGTAAATGAAGCAAACATTACTAGACAAAAATCATAAGAGTACAGACAGTCTTTGGACCATAGAGAGGGTAGCTGAAACTGAAGAAGGCAGAATATGAGACTTAATGCAGTGAATTTTAAAACCAAGTATTAAGAGAAATACACCATAAGGAAAAAAATAAACAAACAAACACCAGAGGAGCAGTGGAGACCTGATAGAATAAAGTCAGAGGTCTTAGGGATCATGTATGGACTTCCTTCCTATATTGTGGGCCAAAAAAAGAGTCACAAGCAAAACCTTTCTGTGTATAGTAAATTTTTGAGAAAAATCTGGCTTAATTAACATTGAAGCTGATGATTCTCTCCTTAGCGTTTGAAGGAAGATAGAAACAGGTATACCCTTTCATTTAGGGAAGCTGTATAATTTATAGGCAATCTCTGAAAATAGTCTCTGGCCACAATACAATTTGGAAACTTGCTTGAACCTTTTTTAAATAATACATTTATCTTCTAAAAATCAACAGTTCTATACAAACTGTAGTTAGGAAATTGACAAATATTAGAGCATTGGAAGAAGAAATCATTATCTTAGGATAAAAGAAAAATACAGATTCCTAAGACTCTCTTCTTTAGCAAATCAACAAAAAAATACCATTAATCATAGTCAATGAGAGGTAGAAATTCACTCTGTAACCTAACTCAGATTGGGGATTGGGTAAAGTAACATTTCACTGATTTTGAACCAGTTTTTAATGAGTTTGCAAAACAGCTTTGTCTTTGTGGGTCAGAGTTAAGGTAATAGTACAAATTTATTTACCCCTACATAGATCTGATGGATCTCAAAGATAGATATGAAGGTAGGCAATAAAGGTACTTTGAGCGCTAGGTACTTTAAATTATACATGAGTCATTAGGTTAGCCTACAACTATTGACTGTGAGGCTTCCAGATAGAAATACGAGTCAGAAGCTGCAGGCATCGCCTGAGAAGCCTTAGAAGGCATTTCTGGATGGGTCTTCAAAGTAGGGGGATGTTCCCCTAGAGCTGTAGCAAAACCAACAATGAGAAATGAATAACCTCACCATCAATCAAATACTTATACTGAAAGAAGAGCAAGAGCTTGCAAGAGGTACAAATTAACTACAAAGGGTACTAGAGGATGAGTGTTTTACATGTCAGAAAACATATTGACTATCCACTTGATTAACTTTTAGGGGGGCCACAAACCCCTTTGAGAATCTGATAAAAAACCATGAATCCTCCCACCAAAAAAATTCACATACTGTGTTTGGGCATTCCTTTTCTTGTTCTCAGCTTTTTTGAGGTATGAATAGATAAACAGAATTATAAATACTTAAACTACAGTGTGACGATTTGATCTATACATTGTGAAATGATTACCACAATCTGATTAATTAATAAATCCATCACCTCACATGGTTCACTCTTTTGTGTGTGGTGAGAACACTTAAAATCTACTCTTCTAGCAAGTTTCAAGTACACAAAACTGTATTAACTGTAGTCACTGCGCTGTACATGACATCCTCAGAACTTACATCTTAAAACTGAATGCTTGTACCCTTTAACTGGCATCTCCCCATTTCCCCCACCCCCATTCCACAATTCTACTGTTTCTATGGGCATTCTTCCAACAAACATTTCTTGACCACCTGCTATATGGCAACTATTCAAACTGTTACGATAGGAAGATGGTATTTATCAGTGAATACCACAGCCAAGGTCCCTACCATCAGAGTTACATGCTAATTCTAATTTTAGATTGTGGCAAATGGTTGATGAGAATTGGTGGGATAGTGCCTGGGGTGAAGGATTAAGTGGTCAGGAAAGACTTCTAAGATGACATTTACGTTGCAACCTGAGTGGAGAGAGGGAACAAGTCAAGCACAGAGCAGTGCAGAAAGAAAAACAAGGGCAAGGCCTTGAGGCCAGGAACCAGCCTAGCACATTCGAGAAGCGTCAAGAGGGCCCGTGTGGCAGGAATAGAATGAGCTATGAGGCGGGGAATAGGAACGCCAGTGCCATGCGGCACGGAGAGTAGGGGCACAGTGAAGGAATGGAAAGGCGAAGTCTTTGGTGACTGCGTGAGGGGCAGCAACTAGTTTGGAGGAGTTTGAAAATAGATCTGCTTCACTTCTGTCCTGTATATTGCCCAGGCCTCCTGATTTGTTGCCCTGACCTCCATTTCTCTCCTCTCTAGAGCATGTCACTCTGCAAGCCAGGATCTTTTAGCAGCCCTCCAGTACTCACACGACAAAATCCAGATACCTGGCACAGCTTTCAAGCCTTTGCACTGTGTGTATCTACCAAGCTCTCCCAGGTCATCTTCCCTGCAATTCACACACGTACGCACACTGTGTTCCCACCGAGTCCCATGGCTTACTTCTCCCCAAAATAAGCCCTGCTTTTTCACACCTTTGTGCCTTTATTTGGGTTTTTAGCCTGGAATATCTTCCTCTTTCTCTAAATTCTACTCATCTTTCAAGACTAACTTAAATGTCACCTCCACTCTGAGGCCTTCCTTGATGCTATCTCAGCTCCATTTAGGCACAGCCTGTGTCACACATGATCATATTGTGCATTGCGTCGAATACTAGTGTACACGTATGTCTTCCCCACATGCTTGGGCAAGTCTCAAAGACAGGGTCTTGAGTGTGGTTATCCTTGTACCCCCTCACTGCCCAGTACAAGATACTCCATAAGTATTTGCAAATTGAATTGCAGTGCAGAGAGATTATAAACTGGCAAAGACAATACTCCTTGAAGTGATACCTGAAAAATTGTTATATTTATTATATGCTGAAGAAAAATTCGAAAGAAAATGCATAGAGAACTATCATAAACTGATTACAATAGGTACAATAGGTTACTGTTTATATATGGGGCAGATGTACTTTACCTATAACTATCAAATAACATAGTTAATGTGAGGTCTCTGCAAGCCAGTAGTACTGGCTTGCAGAGTATTTATTCCAATAAATTTATTTATTGGAGGATTTGTTTATTCCAATAAATCATATTGGAAATTTTTTAAAATATAGGGTTCTGTTAAGGAGGGAGCAAAAGAGTGAATGAACAAATACACAAAAGAGTGTTTGTTCATTCACTAAACAGTTATTGAACGTACTGCTACTTCATATATGTATTTTTTTACTTCTCAGTTTGAGATGAAAAGATTGTATTCTGGACCTCCAAAAAATCCATTTAATGGATAAAGAAGATGTAGTATATATACAGTGGACTACTACTTAGCCATAAAAAGAATTAAATTTTACCATCTGCAGCAACATGGATAGACCCAGAGGGTGTCATGCTAAGTGAAATAAGTCAGAGAAAGATAAATACTGTATGATTTCACTGATATATGTATCCTAAAAAAAAAACAAACAGAAACAGACTCATAGATACAGAAAACTGATAGAATGGGAGTAGGGAGATAGACAAAATACATGAAGGGATTTAAGAGGTACAGTCTTCCAGTTATAAAATGAGTAACTCATGGGGATGAAAAGTACAGCACAGGGAATATAGTCAATAATACTGTAACAGCTTTGTATGGTGACAGATGGTGACTGGACTTATTGTGGTGACATTTCATAATGTACATAAATACTGAATCACTATGATATACACCTGAATATAACACAATATTTTATGTCAGTTATTTTTAAATAAATAAAAATCCATTTGCACACACTGCTGCCTTTCAGGTTATTGTGGCATACCAACATTTCATCAGCAGATAACTTTAAAAATACATTAACATCTGTAGCCATGCTCTCTTAATGTGTTTGACTTAATTAGATCAAACCTGACGATGTCATGAAAGCCTGGTGGCCAAGAGAAGAGCTGTAAGTAAATTTTGGGATGCTTGAATACAGATGTTAATTTATTAACAAATTTGTCTTTTGGGATAGGTGAGATTAGTAAGTAGAACAAATCCAGTTTTTCCTGTATATATGATATAATTTGGGACACAAAAATCATTTTTATCTTCTTTAGTCAAGAGATGGGCAACTAATATCAGACTACTCCCAATATACTTTGGCTTTTAAATAATTTGCAAACATCAATTTGAAGAGATATGTGCACCCCTGTGTTCAGTGCAGCATTATTTACAATAGTCAAGATATGAAAGCAACCCAAGTATCCACCAAGAGATGAATGGTTACGAAAATGTGGTGTATATACATGATGGAATATTACTCAGCCATAAAAATGAATGAATGCTTTCCATTTGCAACAACATGGATGGTCCTAGTGGGTACCATGCTAAGTGAAATGAGTCAGAGAAGGACAAGTACTATATGATTTCACTTATATGTGGTCTCTAAGAAACAAAACAAATGAACTAACAAAACCAAACAATATTAAATATAAAAAACAAAGTGGTGGTTGCCAGAGGGGAGGTGGGTTGAGAAAGGGAAAAATAAATGAAGAGGATTAAGAGGTACAAACTTCCAGTTATAAAATAAATCGATCACAGAGATGGAAAGTATAGCATAAAGAATATAGTCAATATTGTAATAACTTTGATGACAGAGGAGGACTAGACCTATTATGGGGATCATTTCAGAATGTGTAAAAATATTGAATCACTATGATATATACCTGAAAATAATATTATATGTCAATTATACTTTTTAAAAAATTAACATTTTTTAAAATGATTAATTTGCTTTTTTTTTTTTTAACAGATAATTCCAGATCCAGCTGGAAAACTGAAGTATTTCGATAAACTCAACTGAAAAATACTTCCTCAGGTTTCAGTGCTTGAAAGTTCTCAATAAAGTTCACCGTTTTAATACCATACTGTGTAATAATAGTAATTTCTTAAAGAATATAAAACTCCCTGAGGTATTTAGTGTTCAAGTTAAACACCGATGCCAAAAGATAGACAGTTACTCTTCCCAAAGTAAGAAATGTCAGATTGAATCCAACTAGTAACAAGAGTAATCAATATTTATGTAATACATGTCACGTGCCAAGCATGTGTTAGGTGATTAGCTGCATTATTAGATTTAATCCTCAAAGCAACTCTTTGAGTTATTTTTTTTTAAAGATTTATTTATTAGAGAGATGGAGTTGAGGGGGTGGATAGTCTCAAGCAGACTCCATGCTGAGCACGGAATCTGATGCAGGGCTCTATCCCATGACCCTGAGATCATGACCTGAGCCGAAACCAAGAGTCAGACGTTTTACCAACTTAGCCACCCAGGCTCCCCAGGCTGTATCTTCTTGATTAATAATTTCCATTCCAGGGGCACCTGGGTGGCTCAGTGGGTTAAGGCCTCTGAGTTCAGCTCAGGTCATGATCTCAGGGTCCTGGGATCAAGCCCCGCATCGGGCTCTCCGCTCAGCAGGGAGTCTGCTTCCTCCTCTCTCTCTGCCTGCCTCTCTCTGCCTACTTGTGATCTCTCTGTCAAATAAATAAAAAAATAATAATAACAATTTCCATTCCATTCTATCAATAATTTTCTAGCCTCTGATTCAATTTAGGTGTGTTTACAAGGAAGACAGTTCAGGTTTGTTCCAAAAAGCCAGTCGTTAATGTTTCATTCAGTATTTAGCAACTTTTGATCACCTCCTCTGAATACCTGGCATTTATCAAGTAACCAAAGACAAATTTCTGCCCTCAAGGAGCTTAGTATTTGATTACTGAGGCAGGTGCTGATAGAGTAGTAACTGGGGGGGGGGACCTAAAAATAAAAACAATACATGCTGAGTCACCACTTTCTTATTAACTGGATAATGTAAATAACCTATGAATAAAATAGCATTAAATGCACTCCTTCTCAGTGCCTTTTATAAATTATCCCTTTAAACAGCTTGCTTCTGAAAGTCCACAGATCCAAAATTATATCCTAAAGATGATCTCATGTGGCCAATTACAGAAGACAGGAAAAGTAGTGTTCAGAAAGGAGAGTCCCGTGTCCTACTGGAGAGGGTGGGCCCTGGGCCCGACTGGGGTGCAGCTACAGAAAACCCATTTCCAGAACACCCTGACCTACCATAATCTAGAGCAGGGGCTCCTAACTGGGGACAATCTGTCCCCAGGGAACATGGTAATGTCTACAGATATTTTGGGTTGTCACAACTGTCAGAGTGCCACTGATGCCTAGTGGGTAGAGGCCCAGGGTAGTGCTACACATATTACATTACACGGGACAGGCCCCACAACAAAGAGTTGTCAGCCCAAGATGTCAATAGTAGTAAGGTTAAGAGACCCTTCTCTAGACACAGCTGCCAGGTACTTCAGGAAAGGCGGCCAGTGTGGTTCGGTAGCTGCCTGCCGGCAGAACAGACCGTGCCCTCACAGCTGCAGCTTCTCCACGATAATATGTCAAGAGGGAACTTCAAGCTTCTATGAAGTACACTAGGCAATGTCTTTCAGGGCACTTGCACAAAGAGGACTCCTATAATTCCCCGAGTCGCCCTCACGTGTCTGCCCTTCTGTCAACTATTTCCCAGCTAAGCCTTACCAGTGTTCTGAACTTCACAGTGATAGTGGCAGACTGCTCTGTCAGGGACTTTAGTCTCCAGAATCTCATGCAAGGATTCCTTCCCTACTCCCATCATTTCTTCTCTGTCCAAGGACATCTCTAATCCTACACCCTAAACTTTCCATCTCTCAGTAAACGTCCAGGTTGTATATTTTATTGCCAAATACATTAACCACTATTTTATTATTTAATGATTTTGTACCCTAACCCCCTACCCATGAACTTGCATTTCCTACTCCTTCACTGAAGGCCATACCACCTACAAGTGTACTGTCCTTTAAAACACACACACACACACCAGTATTTGTGACCCAACCTCAAGAGAAGAAGCAATAACTGGTTTTCCTCTCTCATGATAATCTACCGGGAGAGAGCATGTACTTTAGAGTTGATCGGTTGGGGTTAGAGGTGTGTGGCCAAGGTTACATGGAAGTAAAAATTTAATCTCATGAACTTCAAGCTCTGGCCATTTGTATAGCTCAGTCAGGACATCAGAAACTGGATTTACAAGTTTTCTATTAAAGGTAGTACGCTGCACCGTAACCAAACGGCCACCAGATGGCGCCAGGCACCCCGAAGTGGCGTAGCGACCTGTTGCGTCCTAGAACCCTGTCAGGCTAAACTAAATGGGGTTTTTTGGTTATTGTTGTTTGGGTTTTTTACAACTCTAATTTAAAAAATAAAACTTGAGCACTGGGTGTTATACACAACTGATAAATCACTGAACACTACATCTGAAACTAATGATGTACTATATGTTGTTTAATTGAATTTAAATTAAGAAAAAACTTAAAAATTCTGACCAATTCAATATAAGTACAACTCAAGTAGGCATCTTAATGTGTACTGAGTGTACACCTTCCACCAGTTACCATGGCCCAATGAGTACACGTTCCACCGTGCCCTAGTAGCCCTGTAAATGTATGCACCGTGAACACACAGAACGAGTTCCACACGACACTTACCACCAGTGGGCATGATATGCACTCTAATCTTTTATTTTTGTAATGTTGGTCACAACCCACTAAATGTCATGACCCAGAGCTTAAAAATTAAATAAATAAATAAGTTTTCTTATTTATATAAGATAAATAAGTAAATAAAAAAGATAAATATAAGTTTTCTTAAAAACAGTTTTCTTATAAATATATATGATAGAGGTACGTATAAAATCAGGATAAAATAAATGCCTGGAAGAGCACTACCTTGCCATGTGTAACTTTCATCTTACTTCCATTAGGGTTTTATTCGTATGTTTTAGTCTTACTATTCCCTCTATTAAAGGCGTACAATTTCTGTGACACAAACCAAAATATCTTACTCTTTTTTTGGTTACTCTAATCTTTTCTCAGAGGTATTAATTTCTCAATACATCTGGATTACTGAATGGTTTTCAGAAGAGTCTGCTTTATTCTACAGGCTCCATTTTTTAGCATATACATCTTAAATAGAACTTGATTTTTAAGATGATATGCAATATATTCATTAAAATAGTTCACTAACCTTGGGGCACCTGGGTGGCTCAGTCGTTAAGCATCTGCCTTCGGCTCAGATCATGATCCCAGCCCCACATCGGGCTCCCTGCTCGATGGGAAGCCCGCTTCCCCCTCTCCCACTGCCCCTGCTTGTGTTCCCTCTCTTGCTGTGTCTGCCAGATAGATAGATAGATAGATAGATAGATAGATAGATAGATAGATAGATAGATAGATAGATAGAAAAGTAATCTTTTAAAAAAGTAGTCCACTAACCCAAAAGCTGAATCAAGTGATAGAATAGAGACCTAAATCAGGGGACTGTGGAATGAGGAGAGTGCCCCTCCTTTTATGGAGTAGGAAACAGAACTCAAAGACATGAATCCCCTAGCACACTCCCAGAAAAAGCTAGTTGCAGACCTGTAGGCAAGAGCTCAAGGGCATGCACATTCAGGCCAACACCACTTCACCCAAATCACATCACACTGTCTTCTGAAACCCACACAATGAATATAAGGACCCTCTCCACCTCAGATTGGTCCCCTTGGACCAAAACAATTTTATGACAATAGTTTTGTCTAGAAGCAATGCAATGAGTCAAGGACCCTTAAATCCATTTGAATTTGCTAAATCCTTAGATTCAATTCCTCTTTCCTGTTACCTATCTTACAGTAATTCATTATTTGTTGCTGGGGTTTAGGGGAGGGATTCACAAGTCCATTTAGAGAATCAATCACAAACATGTAAAAATTTATTCTATAAGGGAATTAAATGCCAAAAATATTTCAGCCATCCCCTCATGGATGGAGACCTGACTGTATCCTGAGATATATTTTATACATAATACATACACATAAATATATAATCAGTCCTTAACCCTTTATCATAACAGCTGTATGAAATGCGTAAAAGGGCAGCACTCTAGACCAGTCAGGACTTTCACCACCTGTAGACAATTACAGATGGGTTTTGGGAAGTCACTTTCTTCATCTGGAAAATGTAGGTAACAATGATAGTGATTTCAAAAGGTGACTGTAGGGATTAAATGAGAAACTACGTTTGAATGTTATTAGTACAGTGTCTAACCCATAGTAAGACTCCAATGTTAGCCATTTATAAAAATTCTTATTTTCTGATGATTACATCTTGTCACTGATTTTTTGCAGCACTTTACCAACATACAAGTTGCCACGGAGAGGAAATAAATGTTGGTGAGGCTGAGGAGAAAGGGGAACCCTCTTACACTGTTGGTGGGAATGCAAGTTGGTACAGCCACTTTGGAAAACAGTGTGGAGGTTCCTCAAAAAATTAAAAATAGAGCTACGCTATGACCCGGTAATTGCACTACTGGGTATTTACCTCAAAGATACAGATGCAGTGAAAAGAAGGGCCACATGTTTCCCAATGTTCATAGCAGCAATGGCCACAATCACCAAACTGTAGAAGGAGCCGAGATGCCTTTCAAGAAACGAATGAATAAAGAAGATGTGGTCCATATATACAATGGAATATTATGCCTCCATCAGAAAGGATGAATACCCAACTTTTGTATCAACATGGACGGGACTGGAAGAGATTATGCTGAGTGAAATAAGTCAAGCAGAGAGAGTCAGTTATCATATGGTTTCACTTACATGTGGAGCATAAGGGAAAAAATGGAGAACATTGTGAGAAGGAAAGGAAGGGTGAATTAGGGGAAATCGGAGGGGGAGATGAACCATGAGAGACTGTGGACTCTGAGCAACAAACTGAGGGTTTTGGAGGGGAGGGGGGAGGGCGGATGGGTTAGCCCTGTGGTGGGTATTGAGGAGGGCACATATTGCATGGAGCACTGGGTATTATACCCAAACAATGAATCTCAGAACATTACATCAAAAACTAATGATGTACTGTATAATGACTAACATAACACAATAAAATTTTTTTAAGTTAAAAAAAAAAACCAAGTTGCCATGGGGTTCTGTAACCAAATAAAGAACCCCTAATTACTCCCAAATGTTTTCGTGTTAAAGCATAAAACCTTAAATTTCAGCTTGAGGCTCTGGCCCAGAAACAGAAATTAGTAACAAACTTGTATTGTTGGTATCAAAATGGAAGAAAATGTAAACTAATCTTCACTGTCCCCCTCTGGCACTTCCTTTTGCCTCCCTCTTCCCATCTGTAAGGAGGCACAATGCTACAAGGTTATTGTTCAGAATTTGTTGTAAATTTAAACACGTGTCCCTACAAGTTAACATTTTCTACCACATCAGCAGTGACAACAAGCAATTACACTCCCATTAAAAGCAAGACTGCCAACCCTTGAAAGCTGGAAATGTCAGTCAGATCTAACATGAGATCCTACATCTGGTTTTAAGGAACATAACAGTAATATTGGATTCTTCCTAGCAAAAGAGGGCATAAAGATTTACTCTTTGGACAAGATACTACACTGTTTTTTTCACAGAACAAAATAGAATATAGAGTATGATCCCAACTTTATACATTATAAAAATTCTTAGTGTATGCAATTTGTTAAAAGCTATTTTTTTTAAGATTTTATTTATTTGACAGAGAGAGAGAGCCAGCACAAGTAGGGGGAGTGGCAGAGGGAGAAGCAGAATCTCTGCCCTGGGACCATGACCTGAGCTGAAGGCAGATGCTTAACTGACTGAACCACACAGGCGCCCTTGTTAGAAGGTTTTAAAAAGAAAAAAGACCATGGTCAGATAAGTTTCATGAAAGCTGATTAAACAAAGTTAGACAGATGTTCTTATGGGCCTACTTTTCAAAGAGTCTTTTGTAACATAATATGCATTAAAAACTCCCAGAGGAGGGGTATCTGATGTAGCATTTCCCAACGGGACTTGCCGATAAAATGTCTTTAAAGGAGTATCTCATTAGCACCAGCGTCTGAGGACTTCACCCAGGTAAGAGAGCAGGACACTGGGCATGACTCAGCCCTTTCCCACCCAGCTCCAGTCACCATCACATTTTGAAACTTTTTTCTTACTGGTGACCTCTCAGTCACCCCACTGGTGGCCTTTACCCAGTGCTCATCTTTGTCAACGCCCACGACACAACTGATCATTCCCTCCACAGACATGGCTTTGCAAGGCAGGAGGATGGCACAGTTGGGATCTGAAAATCTGGCTGGCTGCTCTTGGAGCCCTCCAGCCAGCATTTAAAAAATCCAGCCTGGGGGCGCCTGGGTGGCTCAGTTGGTTAAGCAGCTGCCTTCGGCTCAGGTCATGATCCCTGGGCCCTGGGATGGAGCCCCGCATCAGGCTCCTTGCTCAGCAGGGAGCCTGCTTCTCCCTCTCCCACTCCCCCTGCTCCTATTCCCTAACTCGCTCTGTCTCTCTCTGCCAAAAAAATAAATAAAATCTTAAAAAAAAAAAAAAATCCAGCCCACCTGTTTACAGGCCTGGTCAGCCCTCACCAATTCCAGCCGCCCCAGCTGAGGTGGGGGACATTCCGGTCCCAGACCTGCTCCCAGCTGAGCGCCCCGCTGCACACAGCTGCCTAAGTGACATGGAACAGCCAACACCATATGAAAAGAACCTTCCAGGTGGGCCCAGCCATCCTACAGAATCAAATGTCTTTGGTGGGCACCCGGGAGGCTCAGTCACGTAAGCATCCAACTCTTGATTTCAGCTCAGGTCATGATCTCAGGGTCATGGGATCGAGCACCGCACTGGGCTCCATGCTGAGCACAGAGCCTGCTTAAGGCTTTCTCGCTCCCTCCACCCTTCCCCCATCCCGCTCGTGGGCATGCTCTCTCTCAAAAAAAAAAAAAAAAAAAACAAAAAGCAAAAACACATGCTTTTAGAAAGCTAAAAGTTCTTTCTCTGCACAAACTTACAAAAAGAAAAAGAAAATGTTGAACTCCCTGGGCTGACAGTGTGGGAAACACGTGAGTTCTTCAGCAGTCAAGCTCCTGGCCCTATTCAAAGAGATGAGAGAAAGCAGATTATATCCCAGAGAACACAGGGAGCAAAGAGAACACGCATAGGGTTCACATTCCGCAAGGAATGGGTCCACAGCATCACACAGGTACACACAACACAGTGCAAAGCATACTACCGTGAACTCTGCCCCAAAACCCGCATTAAAGATGCCATCCTTAGAGACTACCCACTGAAAACACCTAAGCAAAAAGAAAGAACATGGTGATAAATAAGTAAATTTGGGGTATCTCGGCACAGACAACTCTGTACAAAACGGTGCTGAATTCCGGGCTAAACCCATAACAGTGCTGGGCTTAGTTAAAAACTCACTATTCTTTTTAAGTCTTGTTCTTATTCTGTTTTTTATTTTATTTTACTTACTTACTTATTTATTTGAGAGAGAGAATGAGAGCGAGAGAGACAGAGCATGGAAGGGGTGAGGGTCAGAGGGATAAGCAGACCCCCTGCTGAGCAGGAAGCCTGATCTGGGACTAGATCCTGGGATTCCAGGATCATGACCTGAGCCGAAGGTAGTCATGCAACCGACTAAGCCACCCAGGCACCCAAAACTCACTATTCTTTAAAGAGGGACAGAACACGGCTTAAAAAAAGGAGGGGGAACAGAACACTAAATATATAGAGCCTCCTGTATGTCCTTTGTAGTTTGCTTCATCTGATCTTCTTAAAGTCCTATATTAAAAATTAAAATTTTTCTTATTTTAATGTACCTGTTGGCCTTCTCCGGAAAAATGTCTGCTTGTGTCTTCCATCCATTTTTTAGCTGGATTATTTGGTTTTTTGGGTGTTGAGTTATATAAGTTCTTCACATATTTTTGGATACTAACCCTTTACCAGATATGCCATTTGCAAATATTTTATCCCATTCTGTAGGTTGCCTTTTAGTTTTGTTGGTTGTTTCCTTCGCAGTGCAGAAGCTTTTTATCTTTATGAAGTCCCAAAGGTTTTCACTTTTGTTTCCATTGCCTCTGGCAACATGTCTAATAAGAAGTTGTTAAACAGCCAAAGGTCAAAGAGGTTGCTGCCTGTGTTCTTCTCTAGATTTTGATGGATTTCTGTCTCACACTTAGGTCTTTAATCCATTTTGAATTTACTTCTATGTGTGGTGCAAGAAAGTGGTCTGGTTTCATTCTTCTGCATGTGGCCGTCCAGTTTTCTCAACATCATTTGTTGAAGAGGCATTCTTTTTCCCGTTGGGTTACTCTTTCCTGCTTTGTCAAAAATGAATTGACCATAAAGTTGTGGGTTCATTTCTGAGTTTTCTATTCTATTCCATTAATCTATGTGTCTGTTTTTATGCCAGTACCTTACTATCTTGGTGACTACAGCTTTATAATATAACTTAACGTCTGGAATTCTGATGCCTCCAACTTTGCTCTTCTTTTTCAAGATTGCTTTGGCTATCTGGGGTCTTTTGTGGTTCCATACAAATTTTAGAATTGTTTGTTCTAGCTCTGAGAATTGTTCTTATCATATGAAAACCTATATTGGGAGATTACAGATGTTAAGATTCTGATACCTAAAATTACTTGAACTAGGGACACCTGCGTGGCTCAGTCAGTTAAGCATCTGCCTTCGGCTCAGGTCATGATCCCAGGGTCCTGGGATAGAGTCCCCAGAGAGTTGGGCTCTCTGCTCATGGGGAACCTGCTTCTCCCTCGGCCTGCTGGCCCCCGCCCTCTCTCTCTGAGAAATAAAATCTTTAAATAAATAAATAAAATTACTTGAACTAGTAATTTAACTAAAAAGATAGTAATTTTTTAAAGTTCAATCTCAGAATTCAAAGAAAGGCCATTCATGAATGTCATTTATCACCTATCAAAATGGCAAAGCTGTTTAAAAAAAAAAAGGATAAAATTTGGCAAGTATTAGGGAAATTGAGGAGTAAATGAAGGTGTCCAACTGTTCCGGAAGGTTATGTGAAATGCATATTCAAAGCCTTCAATGTGTGTATATTATTTGGACCTAGACAACACTTCTCTACAATTTTCCTAAGGAAGTCATTTCAAGGTTAAGTATTTCAGCTATTTAGGATATTTAGTGCAACACTGCTTAGAATAGCAAAAGTTCTAGAAAGACCTTCAGTGAATAGAGCAATAAAGGCTTAAATGTATAATGTATGCGACATCATACAGTAGGTCTCTTAACTGAACTGCACTTACCACATTCACACAACTCCCAGGGTCACCGAGTCACAGGTGAATAGACACAATGCTGTACTGAAGAGCCCAGAGCAGCTCAGGACGGTAGCACAGGTAGCACAGACAAACAAAAAGCAGAGCAAGCAAGCTACTGTCCTGCAGCCTAGACTGCTCTCCAGGAGTCAACCAGCACGCCTCCTGGGGGGCTGGCTCTGTTTCCCTGACCACACCACAAGTGCCTGCTCCTATTAACTGTGATTCCAGGAAGTATTAACATAATATTGGACAGCCATAAATGGAAGAATGAAATGAAACTCGAGCATTCTCTTACACTATACACAAAGATAAACTCAAAATGGGTGAAAGACCTCAACGTGAGACAGGAATCCATCAAAACCCTAAAGAAGAACATAGGCAGTAACCTCTTCAACATCAGCCACAGCAACTTCCTTCAAGACACGTCTCCAAGGACAAGGGAAACAATAGCAAAAATGGACTTCTAGGACTTCATCAAGATAAAAAGCTGCTGCACAGCAAAGGAAACAGTCAACAAAACAAAGAGGCAACCCACGGAATAGGAGAAGATATTCGCAAATGACACTACAGACAAAGGGCTGATATCCAATATCTATAAAGAACTTCCCAAACTCAACACTCAAAAAACAAATAATCAAGTTTTAAAAATGGGCAGAGGACATGAACAGACACTTCTCAAAAGAAGACATACAAATGGCCAACAGACACATGAAAAAATGTTAGTTGTTAGCCATCAGGGAAATTCAAATCAAAACCCAATGATACCACCTTACACCAGTTAGAATGGCCAAAACTGACAAGGCAGAAAGCAACAAATGTTGGAGAGGATGTGGAGAAAGGGGAATCCTCTTCCACTGTTGGTGGGAATGCAAATTGATGCAGCCACTTTGGAAAACAGTGTGGAGGTTCCTCAAAAAGTTAAAAATAGAGCTACCCTATCACTCGGTAATTGCACTACTGGGCATTTACCCCAGAGATACAGATGTAGTGCAAAGAAGGGGCACATGCACTCCAATGTTCATAGCAGCAATGTCCACAATAGCCAAACTGTGGAGGGAGCCGAGATGCCCTTCAACAACAAACGGATAAAGTAGATGTGGTCCATATACACAATGGAATATTACTCAGCCATCAGAAAGGATGAATTATCAGCTTTTGCATCGACATGGATGGAACGGAGATTATGCCAAGTGAAATAAGTCAAGCAGAGAAGTCAATTATCATATGGTTTCACTCATTTGTGGAACATAAGGAATAGCATGGAGGACATTAGTAGAAGGAAGGGGAAAATGAAGGGGAAATCAGGGGGAGACGAACCATGAGAGACTGTGGACTCCAGGAAACAAACTGAGGGGTTTAGAGAGGAGGTGGGTGTGGAGATGGGTGAGCCTGGTGATGGGTATTAGGAGTGCACGGATTGCATGGAGCACTGGGTGTTATACGCAATGAATCTTGGAACACTGCATCAAAAACTAATGAGGTACTTGGGGTGCCTGGGTGGCTCAGTGGGTTAAAGCCTCTGCCTTCGGCTCAGGTCATGATCTCAGGGTCCTGGGATCGAGCCCCACATCGGGATCTCTGCTCAGCAGGGAGCCTGCTTCCCCCTTTCTCTCTGTCTGCCTCTCTGCCTACTTGTGATCTCTCTCCTCTCTGTCAAATAAAGAAATAAAATCTTTTAAAAAAAAAACAAAAAACTAATGAGGTACTGTATGGTGACTAACATAACACAATAAAATAATGTGAACCTTTTTAAAGATTTATTTATTTATTTTAGAGAAAGAGCAGAGGCAGAGGGAGAGAGAGAATCTCCAGCAGAACCCCCACTGAGTGCAGAGCTCAATCTCACAAACCTGAGCTATGACCTGAGTTGAAATGAAGAGTTGAGATGCTCAACCGAGCACCCCAGGTACCCCATATGAATTTTTTAAAAGAAATCACTCCAGCTTATTCTGTGGCAGAACCAAGTTTGTGATCACTGATCCAGAACCCACACTAAGGACTGCTTCCTTCTTAGGAGCACCTGCTCAGGGAGGACTCTTCTGTACTGCCTGGGTTTTCTTTTTTTTTTTTTTTTTATTTGACACACACAGAGAGATCACAAGCAGGCAGAGAGGTAGGCAGAGAGTGAAGGGGAGGCAGGCTCCCTGCTAAGCAGAGAGCCCGATGCGGGGCTCGATCCCAGGACCCTGAGATCATGACCTGAGCCAAAGACAGAGGCTTTAACCCACTGAGCCACCCAGGCACCCCCTGGGTTTTATCTCTTCTGGACTCAGCCAACCTCCTGTCCCATGCAGGAAGACACTGTGTCTCAGCTAGACTCATGGGAATACCTCCCTTTGGGTTCCTAGGTGACACTGTGATATTGGCTACAGACTCCCTTGCTAGATTCCCAGGGAGCAGTAGTGTTCTGGTAAGAGTGCCCCCCACCTGGCTCTGAATGCCAGCACCACCACTTATTAGCTATGGGGCCATGAGCAAGTTACTTAACCTCTCTCTGCTTCAGTTTCCTGAGTGGACTAATCTGAGGAGGTTTCAGAACCTACCTCTAACGTTGGTGGAAAAATAAGTGAGCGAATACATGTCAAGGGCAAGCTTTCAGTAAGCATCCGCAGCTGTCATTATTACTGCTCCTCTTTCTGAATCAGACATATCCCGGCCAGCTCCCGGCCGAGTGTGCTGAAGAGCTGCCTGGCGAATGGAAGAATGAACATGTGGGTCCTGTGCGTCCCCAACCGCATCATCTCTGAACACCTCCTCTTGGGATGCCTTTAGATCTAAAGCTTCCCACAAATCCTTCCCAATGCCTTACCTTTTGTTGGATCCCTTCACCCGGACTTTCATCTTCCCTCTGCTAACAACAAAAGCTGGGAAGCAGGGAGAGGCAAAACACAGAGGAATCGTGTAGGGTTGATGGGATTTAGACAACACAGGGAAGCTGCAGCCAAGGTCAGGCTTAAGGGATGCCCTCGAAATGCCTTGGCAGAAGAGAGCACATATGGATAGTTTAAGAAATGTTTCCAACTGCGTATAAAGGCATTCTGCCCTAATTTCTTTACCACACAGGAGGCAACATGGTAGGGTCACAATTTAAATTGTCTTGAGAGTATTTATTGTTTAATAACTCCTCCTCCTCTGTGCCACCCAGCTACCCTCTCGGTGTACTTTCTGATCATCCTAAAGGCTGAATACATTCTTCTCTCAGGAGGATGAGAATAAACACTGAAACCAGGACACATGATCAGGCCTCAATCGGGCACTATGTCAGTGGGGCGAGTTGCTCTTCAACAAGCACAGTTTTCCTAGGGCTCCACAAGGTAGTTCTTTCTCAAGTTCACCGGTACACTCATGGAATTGAAATGCCGCTGCCCATCTAAATACAACATGGACTCTGAAACACAGAAGAGAGAACCGTGAAGAAACCCGTGGAACCTTACAGAGTCATCAAACAAACATGAGACTACTTGGGAACACAAGGATAGCAACAAGCGTGCAAAAGTGGCCCTGGGCATGCCCCGTGGGGCCAGGCCATGCAAGGCTGCTGAGGGAGCGGGCCTCCACTGGCACCCTCTCCGTGGGCCGCACCTGTCTCTGACCACCAGCGGCGCCGACCCTCAGACAATAGCCAGCTCAGGCAGGGCAGTGATGGCCACCCGCAGGCCGCGGCCCCTCAAAAACACAATCTTCTAAAAATATGCTCCAGAGCTAACAGGCATCGGTATATATCGTACAAGAATTTAAAAGAAGGAAAATGTCTCTGAAACTTCTTCCATTCATTAGGGACAAGCAGACATTGCCGCTCACCTCCATATGTTCTGGGGAAAACCAAGGGCACTTCTTTTTCCGATACGAACGTGAAATGAAAGACATTTGTGGTCATATGCTCTTTACTCTCAAGGGAGGCTACTTCACTGTGTACTCGGATTTGAATGTACTTGTCCTGAGTAAAGCAAACCTAGGAGATTTAGACATGACAGTCAGTCAAGTGCATTAGCAAGGCAGAGAAAGGAAGTCATAAGATAAATGGTGGCTTTAGAAAAACTTCTCTTCTAGGCCCAAACAATAAAAAATTGTGTTTGTCTCACATCGCACACCTACCTGCGAAGAAAGAAACAGCAACGATCCAATATCCACAGGTTTCTGAAACAGGATATCGTCCACTGCTACTACAGATGGTCGGGAGCCACTAACGGACAAAGGCAGAATTGGGGTCAACCACAAAATCCAGATGATCTCTATTTCTCCCCTAACAATGAGCTGAAGCAAAATTTCAATGATCAAAGAATAAACCTAAGGAAGGGGGAAATAATCCCACCACTGAGAAATGGTAAGTGATGCCCTTGAGACCAGACCACTCCTCTACCTTTTCCCTCCTGCCTGTCATCACCTCTTCTCAGGTCTTTAGTGTACTAAGTGACAAAGGCAGAGCAAAAGCCTTTGAAAAAGTAATACCAAAGGCAGGTAGTATCACTGTAATATGTCTTTAATAACAGAGTATATGCCCCAACACATCCAGGCTGCTCCAAAATGTTTCAATTCAGTGGGGTAGTACACACTGCTTCTCAGAAGTTAAAACCACCTTCCACCTAACTCACCCAAAGTTACAAGCAGTAGCCCATCCAAGTTCATATGCTTTCCTCATCAGGAAACCACCAAAGATCCGATTGAAAATGTTGCGCTCCTATTGGACATAAAATAAGGATGAACAAACACAAGCTTACGGCCACACTCAAAGACATAAGCAAGGAAAGAACAATGCTGCAGAATGGAGGTCAGTTTAAAGGTGTGTCAGATTTTACAGAACCACGAATGCAAGTTATCCTATTTAAAGGATTTTTCACTAACTTACGATACCTGCGGGTGGCAAACTTCCAAGCTCTTCAGTTTTGAATTCTCCATCCACACTGCATTGGGGGGCAAAACTCGACTCCGAAAACTTATGGTCCTATACAAATGGAGATTTGGTAAACCCTGTTAATACCATGGCTTTGCTGCCGAAAAGTAAAATATGTACAAACAAGTCCCAGTATGCTGAGGCAGGCCTAACTGTGGAGAGGGCCAGAGTTTAAATGCTTTCACAACCCGCAATCTCACCATGCTAACTTACTTTGGATCCAGTGTGTTAAGAAACATCTCGTGGATGGTAGTCCTCTCCTCGGCACTGGGAGCCATTTTCAGTAATGACTTGGCAGTGAAGGCAACCCTTCTCCCCTTGTTCACTGGAACACAGGACAATAAGGAGCTACGATCAGGGTGGGGGGTCACACTACAGCACTGAGGTTCCTGACCTGGGCTGCAATGGACCCTACAAAGGCAACATTTCCAGATTTCGAAAAACCCACGGGCAATTATACACATATCCCAGAGAAGGCTGCTGAGGCTGCGTAAGCTGTCTGGGAACTCTTGGCCTCCAGATGGAAATTGTACTGGCTCAGGGTGGGGCCGGGTCCAGACCACCCGTAGGGACCAGCCCCGCCTAGAGCCCCACCCGGCAGTTCTTTCACTGATCCACTTCCTGTTTTATTACAAAATGAGAAAGCAAATTATTTCACTTAATGAATATTGTCTAACTGATAAAATTGCTGAAACTATGGACTCCAATGGAAAAAAAAATAAGGTATTTTTAGTTTCAATAAATTCTCAGCATGAGAAAGACACGTGACTGGTATGAGGAGTCCGTCCATACTCTTCCACAACCTCCTGTGCAGTGCAGTTAATGAGCTTTTTAAATTTTATCTTTACATTATAAACAAATTAATATACATTCTCCTTGTCTAAAGAGCTCTTCTTCCTCTGGGCTTTCAGGGATGAGTGGATTTACAAATGCCGGCCTAAAGAGAAGAAAAGAGAAGATTACAGTTTAAGAGGTGTCATGACCCAGTAAATATGGAAGGTGACCAATCACCCACTCATTTCAAGAAATCTTTGCTGCTGGTCTTGGGTAATGTTGCCTGACTGCTTCCCTAAAAACCCTGGAACAACCGAGCAGCTTTCTGCTTACGGACTAGTCTATATACTAGAAAGTTCACATTTATAAGAAGGATACTGCCTCTTGCCAAAAAAATTGCACCTGATTGCAGTAATGAGGAAACAGTCAAAAATAGGCTGTAGAACATTCTACAGGATACCTGGCCTGGACTCTTCAAAACATGTCAACGTCCTTAATACCCAGTGATGGGAACTAAGGAGGGCACGTGTTACATGGAGCACTGGATGTTATACACAAACAATGAATCATGGAACATGACATCAAAAACTAATCATGTACTGTATGGTGACTAACATAAAAAAAAATAAAAATAAAAATAAAAAATGTCAACATCTTAAAAGACAGAAAATGGTGGGGGACTCTTTAAAAAAAAACATGCTAACCACATGCAATACATGATCCTTGAGCAGATCCTGACTCGGGGAAAAGGCTATAAAAGACATTCTAGGGACAAGCGGCAAAGTTTGAATATGGATCATATATTAGATAGTATCGCTGTACCACTTAAATTTCTTGGCTATAATAAAGGCATTGAGGTTATGTAGCAGAATGACCTTATTATCAGGAGGTACATGTTGAAATAGTCTCAAAACTTACTTCCAAGTGATTCAGGGAAAGAGTTCTATGTATACTTATAGAGAGAGGGCCAGAGAATAAGGCTGGCGGCAAAATGTTAATCGGTGAATTTAGGTGAAGCCTAATGTGTGCTCACTGCATTATCCTAGCTCTCTATAGGTGGCAAATTTTTCAAAATAGAAACAAAGATGGAGGGGCACCTAGGTGGCTCAGTGGGTTAAAGCCTCTGCCTTCAGCTCAGGTCATGATCTCAGGGTCCTGGGATCAAGCCCCGCAACAGGCTCCCTGCTCAGCGGGGAGCCTTCTTGCCCCTCTCCCTCTGCCTGCCTCTCTGCCTACTTGTGATGTTTTTCTCTATCTATCAAATAAATAATAAAATCTTAAAAAGAAAGAAAGAAAGAAAGATGGAAATAAATATACTGAAATAGCAGCTCAGAAAATTCAAAAGCGTCAGCTGTGAAAGAGTTTAAATCCTGCCCTTTCCAGGGTTGGCAAGGAGGCCCAGACCCGCCAGCAGCAGCAGGTCAGCCGGACTGGGGGGAGGAGTGAAGAGCAGGGGGCTGCATTCTATGCTCACATCAGTCACCAGAGGGCGGTTTGATCGTAACTCACTCCTCCAAGTCAGCTCTCCATGCAGCAGGAAAGATTTCTCACTGCAGACTCTTCTTTCAAGTTTCCAATACAAATTAGACCCCCCACAGACCCCTAGACTGTCCTGTACCAACAGCAATCCCACTCCATTCCCTCCCACCTCAGCACTTCCCCTACAGTCTGACAGTGTTTCTCCGTTTCAGTGCCTTGGATATGACTCCTGTTAGGAACCAAAAATACAACTTAAGAGGAAAAAAGTATAAAGCCAAAGAAGTTAAAATCTGTAAGTTCAATCTGACTTGGAATTGATGTTATAAACTCATGAGGTTGGGTGTGCGTTTGTTGCTTTTTAACATGCATCCTAGCTCTGTGCACTGAAAAGGCTTAGAGATAACGACAAATGAGAAAAAACAGTTCTGGTGCCCAGATTCTGGTCTCTAAATACCAGTGCTGGCTAAGAGGAACCCTTGGGCTTCGTGGAGAAAGGGCTGATTCCAGGCCCGAGGCAGGAAATGTGTAAGATGAGCCCAAATATCCCACTGTACCAGAGAACAAGAAGACTAGTGGAGAAATATGAAAAGGGCTTTTCACAGGAGCAAGCTTAAAGGGGCTCCCATTGCCCAAAGATGGTATACTCTGAGCACCAGGAAGAACAAAGACTGCAATTTACTGACATACATACCATTAAAACCCATGAATTCACAATGATGCTTTTGTAAAAAGCCGAAAAGTAGATAAACCATGTCATCACTAGCTAGTCGAGCAACTCATTATTAGGAAAATGTGTAAATAAAGGGCAAGAATGAAACATTCATCCTGACTTTCCTTCACAAACCAAACTGCCCTAGTTAACAAAGGAAAGTTCTTTTTTCCAGAACTCCAGGTAGTAAATATAGAAGGAAAGACAGGATATACCGTAATGATTACAGCAATGATCAGCAATGGACATTCAAAGCACTGGAGGAAGACTGATAGGGAGCTAGCTATTCACATGGTGACAAATGACACTCTGGGTGTACCCTGTACCCTACTAGAGCCTGCAGATTATTGCTGATCGTAAGAGGATCAGGTGAACCCTACAATGAAAAGACCAGTTCAGTCAGTACTGAACCGCCACACACCAATCTTGGCATCACTATGAGTGGGACAATGCGTACCTCCTGATACGATATGTGAGATACAATTTGAGATACAAAGATCTCATCACCTACAAGATGCTCTCATCAAATAAGCTGAACCTGAATCTAATCAAAGCTTTAGATCTAACTTCAGTTTACAGAAAATACTAGGGATAGAGAAACAAGTAAAAAAAAAAACAAAAAACAAACCCATGAGGGAGCCATGAGACAAATCCAGAAAGTTGGACACCATACAGAAGAACCCATCTGGCCTTTTAACAAGTTGATATGAAACATTACAGGGGCAATGAGGACACACAACTGTTCTGGATTAAAAAGCCTTAAGAGATCATAGAATTCTGTGAATACACTGAAAGTCATTAAATCATACACTTTCAATAGGTGAACTGTATGGTATGTGAACTATATCTCAACATAGCTATTAACAAAAATAACAGGCTTAAGGGACATAAAAATCAAATATAGTACCTGGACTTTGTTTGGATCCTGACTCGAACAGATCATTAAAAAGACATTTGAATATGAGATGACCATGAGAATATATCACAAACTTACTTTATTTTTGTTAGGCACTCTAATGGTAATGGTTTTTTTTTTTTAGGAAACTATCCTCATCTCTAAAGAGATGCCTACATAAAAGTATTCAGAGGTGAAAGGTCATTTTGTCTGGGATTTGCTTTAAAATATAACAAAGAAACTAATATAGTTTGGAAAAGACAGAAGAAGCAAATATGGCAAAAAATGTTTAAAAAATTCTAAGTCTAGTTGATCGGTATATGGAAATTCATTATAGTCTTCTCTCCAGTTTTATGTCTCTTTGACATTTTCAAAATAAAGAATTAGGAAAAAAGAAGAGTTACCCTTTATTTTCAGAATCACGAGCCACCATTACAAATGTTGCATCCAAAACAGGACAAAATTCATTGCCATATAACTAAAGAACAATGGAAAGAAAATACAAATGTAAGAAATGCATTTACTAGGTAGACCTACTGCAATTCTAACAGCTAGCACGCATGCTCTGAAAAAGGCTGCAATTAGAAAAAAGAAAAGCGCATTCATTAACCACCATCTGCTGAGCTGCCAGGCACAGAACTAAGCTCTGGGTGAAAGGCAGCATGACCACGGAGCCTGTGGTCTGGAGGAGGAGAAAGACTTCCTAAAATTCAAACAGCATCCATGCGAGAAGGGCTGGGATGGCCATGACTGATGGGCTCTGGAACCGCGTGTGACTGAGACTCAAGGGCAAGGGCCACAGAGGGACCATCCTCATCAGCATCATGTGACTGTCCGGCAGCGTGCAGGATTCCGGCCTTCTCCACGCCCACCTGTCCTCAGGATGGCACACGGAGCCGGGTGAATGGCCCACTGCTCTCACAGAAGTTAGTGTTTTCAGTGTGCCAACGACCAGCCCATTTGGGGTTCCTTAGCTGAGCCTGGGGGCTCCCAAGAAGGGGTGAGGATCAGTGATAATTCTGTGGATGGAGTGACACATTTACAATGCACAAGGCTTTGAGGTTCTAAGGCATTTCTCATCCCCTAGGATATGGGGAGGGAAGTTCTGTCGTCAAGTCCATCATCAGCGGGGGATACACTAGGCTTGCTCGCCAACAGACCTCACCCCTCATCCTCCTCCCTGCTGCCCATTCAGGCCCCATCACCCTCCCCCTCAACCTTCTTCTCGCATCCGCTCTAAGCCCACAGGCACTATATGTAAAGCCTTCCACAACCCGGCCCAGATTCCTCTCTAGCTGTTCGCCGAACACCCCCTCACACCTGCACCTTTTGCCCGAGCCACGGGTGACAGCTGGAAGGTCCTGGAATGTACTGAACTTGTCCAGTCCATGCCTGTGCCTGATGCCGTCATCACAGCCGCCCTCCTCAGGACACTTGTCCCCACCACTGCCCCATCCCTCCTCCCCAGGCAGAGGTCATCATTCCCCCCTTGGTTTGCCAAGAGAATGGAAACGAAATCCTCCTCTGAAAGTGGTTTTCAATATAACAGAGATGGATACCACCCCTACTGGGAGCGTTTGGATATGTGTAGGAGAGGTTTTGGTTGTCACATGACTTGAGGGACATCATGACATCACTAACGGGGCAGGGGTAACCAAGGAGCTGAACACCTCACAACACAGGGGACTGTCCTGCATAACTGAGACTCTTCCTACATGCAATGCCAATAGTGGCTCTGGAGAAATGCCGCACGATGCTTAAATACTATAGACCTCCCTCGATTTACAATGAGATTACATGCCAGCCAATCCACCATAAATTGCAAATATCATTAAGTTAAATACACATAACCTACAGAACGTCACAGCCTAGTCTAGCCTACTGTAAGCATGTTCGAGAACACTTGTGTTAGCCTACGGTTGGGCAGAATCATCCAACACAAAGCCTGTTTTATAACAAAGGTTGACTACCTCAGGGAATTTACTGAATACTGTTCTGAAAGGAAACACCGAACGGCTGACCAGGGACAGGCAGGTTGCAAGCGTATTAGTCATCGCTCCTCACGATCACGTGGCTGCCTGGGAGCCGCAGCTCACAGCTGCTGTTGTGTTACCTATCACTCGCCCAGGAAGAGATCAAAATTCAAACTTCAAAGTACAGTTTCTACTGAACACCGTTTCACACCATCATACAGCTAAAAAACCAGAAGTCAAGCTTTCCTAAGCTCAATCATTTCCTGCCTTAATTCATACATCAGCACTTAACTGCTATCTGTCAGTGTTTGTGCTAAGGGCTAGAGATGCAAACGTGAGTAAAAACGGTCTTGGTCCTCAAGGAGCGCATGCATTGTGAGGTGCTCAGCTCCTTGGTCACCCCTGCCCTGTTAGTGATGTCGTGATGTCCCTCAAGTCACGTGACAACCAAAACCTCTTCTACACATATCCTCGTCTGAAAGTGGTTTTCAATACAACAGAGATGGCTACCCCTACTGGGAGCGTATGGAGGAGGATCAGGACTAGAGAAGAAGCTAAGGTACTCAGTTTGTACCACACTGGATTTGAAGCAGCAAGAACACGTGTAGGAGGAGAGATGTAACAGGCACTCGAAAGGTAGGCCTGAAGGTCAATCCCAGAAAAGACTTGGGACCACCTCCACAGGAATGATAATAAATTAACATCATTGCCAACATGGCATTAGTGGTCACTGTGCAGGCAATTGTGCCAAGTAATTAAGACGGTTGGGTTGTTTTTTTTATCATCCTTACCAAACAATATAACATGGTACCGCTTCCATGGTACACTGGAGAAAACAGAAGCTCAGAGAAGGTAAGTAATTTACCCAAAGTCACATGGCTAATAAGCAGCAGAACTGGGATTTGAACCTACTGGTACCCAAACCAAGGGCAAAGCACCTACCACCAAGCTTCCTCTCTGAAATAGAAAGGATCACTCAGGTCTTGAGTTATTAGTCAAAATGGCCAATGAGAAACACAAACTTAAAACAGAAGTTTGTACTTGTCTGACATTAATTTTCATTGGCTCTCTCCTTGCAATAACTCCTGCATGTCTTTTCAACCTATTTGGCCAAGATTCAGATTACCAAGAATCCTCCAAAAAGCAGATCCTACGGCAGGAATCAGAGCAGGAATCAACCATGAAGGTGGCTCAGTTGGTTAAGTGTCCAACTCTTGGCTTCAGCTCGGGTCATGATCTCAGGGTCCTGGGATCCAGCCCCGTGTCGGGCTCTGTGCTCAGTATGGAGTCTGCCTAAGATTCACTCTCCCTCTGCCCCACAAATAAATAAATCTTAAAAAAACACACACACACACATTGGAGAGGGTATGTGCTGTTAAGTGCTGTGAAATGTGTAAGCCTGACGATTCACAGACATGTACCCTGGGGCAAATAATACAAATATTTAAAAAAAAAAAGAATAAAATGAAAATTCTATTTAGCAAAACACACACACACACACACACACAATAGTGTGGACAAATCACAGCTATATCCCCTACAACCTTACTGTGTTTTGTTCTAAAAACAGTGTTACTGTCAGTTACAGCAACATGGGAGTTAAAGAATCCAACTGCTTATATATAGCATCAAATAAAAAACTACTTAACTATTCTGAAAAAAACTATAATTACTGCAGAGCAAGAGCAAGCTTCAGACTTTTCTGAAAGATGAAAGGCTTCATCATTTCATACAGAAAAAATGTATCTGAATAATGGGACTACTGAATACCTTGGCATAACTGAAGAAGCCATTCTTTTTCTCTCTTATTCTCTCTTATTATTTCTTTTTGAGTCAAGTTGACACACAGTGTTAAATTAGCTTCAGGTGTACAATACAGTGACTTGACGTTTATCCATTATGCTATGCTCACCATTCATACTCTGAATTATCTCATTTCTGTGCCACTATCCTCTTTGAGGGACCTTTCCTTATCAAATGTCTTTATTTCTTTATAATAGCTACTCTGAGTTCTGCTCATTAGAGGAGCTGTTCCTAACTGCTCTATGGGTCTAAGCGACTGTTATGGGTTGAACGGTGTCCTGGAAAAAGATATGAAGCCCCACCTCTCAGTACCTGTGAACATGACTTTACTTGGAAGTAGCATGAGGTCACACTCCAGTAGGGTGGGGCCTTACTCCAATATTATGATGTTCTTGTAAGAAGAGAAGAGGGGCACCTGGCTGGCTCAGTCAATAGAGCATGTGACTCTCAATCTCGAGGTTGTAAGTTGGAGCCCCACACTGGGCATAGAGATTACTTAATTAAAAAAACAAAAAGAAGAAGAGACACAGAGACGTGAGAGGGAAAGGGTATATGGCAAGGGAGGCAGAGATTGAAATGTCAGAGCTGCAAGCCAAGGAATGCCAAGGACTGCCAGCAAACCACCAGAAGCCAGGAAGAAGCAAGGAAGGCTTCTCCCCCTACAAATGTTAGAGGGATCACGGTCCTGCTGAGGCCTTAATTTTGGACTTCTAGCTACCAAATGGTGAGACAATTTGTTTGAAGCCACCTACTTTGTGGTACTTTGTTACCGCAGTCCTAGGACACTAACAGAGTGACCAACGCCATTCACACCTAACAGAACTGAGACTCTTGTGAAATTCTCTGGGGTAAATAGCTATATGTGATTTGAAAGTAATACACACTGAACGTTAACACCAACTAATGTGTCAGTCTTTATACAAGAGGAGGACGTTAATAACCCACCATTTACGGGGCATGTGGGTGGCTCAGTCAGTTGACCACCTGACTCTTGATTTTGGCTCAGGTCATGATCTCAGGGTCCTCGGATGGAGCTTCTGGTTGGGCTCTGGGCTCAGCAGGGAATCTGCTTGAGATTCTCACTCTCCCTCTGCCCTTCCCCACACTCGCTTCCTCTCTCTCTCTCTCACTCTCTCTAAAAATAAATAAGTAAATCTAAAAAAAACTAACCCACCGTCTGCATGACATGAACTTACAATTATTTTTTCCAGAAGTGGTGAGCTGTGTACCTGTCTATTCATAGATAGGTAAATACGCTTTTCTTTCACCAGGCCTGGCCACTCATACTGGAACAAGTAGGCAAACTTTAGATGCATACACACCTGAAACATCTGCATCTTCACTTCCATGGATGTCTTCCCAACCCAGCTAACATGGCCACTGAACTTAATGTCCTGTTCTGGGCTTAAGCTCACCTTACACATGTCTACAAAACAGAAAATCAAACTGAGTTCAGACCATACCCAAAATTTTCTGTATTACAACTGGAAAATTTCACTTGAAAGTCTAGCAAATTCTACATTTCCTTTTTTCTTTTTTTTTTTAGTCTTCAAAACTAAAACTTTTTTGACCTACAAAAGAAATTTGTGTATCTTTTTGAAAACTGCAGACAATGCAAACAATATAAAAAATAAAATGGAACCATGCAAAACCCTTCCACTCAAAGAATTTTACAATAAATACGTATCGTGTTATATAGCATTCTAGACACTTTCCTATGTATATATACACAAAAATTTCCCCATAAAAGGAAAATATTTCCTCTAATTTCAGTAATCTCTTGTAATTACTGAGAATTCTAATTACACACAGAAAATAATATCACTTACCAATCTTGTCCACCAGGGCTGTAACTATTGACAAAGGAGACTTCTTAGCTTCATGAATTCTGGTGTGCATGTAGCAAATAAGAACTATTAGAGAAGAGAACAAAATAAAGGAAAAACAAAATTATTTCTCAACATTTACAACTGATTCCCTGAAATTATCTTGTTTTTAAGACCCAACCCCCCATATCCCACTAGTGGTCTTATCTGAGGACTAAAGACTTTTCATACATTGAAGAGATTTGGGGATTCTCTAATCTGACTGCCCACTCAATTTCAGATTTGGTGAAGAAACCGAAGCCAAAGCCCAAGCCCACCAGGTGGCCTGTCACCGCTGCACAGAGACACAATGCCTCAATTAGAGAAAGACTCCAGTACATGAGTCCAACAGCATCAAACATCTTCAGAAAAAAGAAACAAATCACAAAGACTCAGCTATCTATTTTCCCTGACTCTTTCCTAATCATAAAGCAATTATTTCACTTAAGTTTTTCCTCCTTCCCCATAACACCCTTGACTCCAACACTACCCTGTGGCTGTGTACTTTCCATATCTTAATGAGCTTAGCATGGCTCTATGCACCTTACAAATAACAACCCATTTAAAGTTGCATTATACTCCTGTGTTTGGTGGCCTCACTGCTTCCCCATGATTCATTCAAACTTGTATCAGTAGCCCTCAGGACCAGGGTCTGCACCCTATAAATATTAGTTAAGTGACAATAAATCCTTCCATCCATGCACCTTCTAAAGGATGCACTGGGGGAATGAGAGGCTAAAGGCAGGAAAGTCCATTTAAAAGCCTCTGTGGTACTCATAAATTGCATGTGGCTGACCTATGGCAGTATCAATGGAAATGAAAAGATCCTAGAGTTAAGAAGAAGGTACACTTGACAATATTGTAATAACCCCAGGTCTTTAGCTTGCCTGAGTGAATATGGCACACCATTCACTAAAAAAGAGAATATGAGAAGAGCAGAATGTACTATTTTCAACATGTTAAATTTGAGAAGCCTCTGACATATCCAAATGGAGATGTCCAGGAGGACAAATGGGTCTGGAACTCAGAAAAGCAAGGCAAGAAACAAAGCTTCCTAAGTATTCCATATACTGAGAACAAGTGAAGCACTGGGAGTAAATGAGATTATTTATAGTGAGTGTACAGATAAGCAAAAAAGGGCAGAAGACAAAACCCTGGGCATAACCAACATTCAAAAGATCACTAGAGAAAGAGGAACCCACAAAGGAGACTGGGAAGGAACAGCCAGAGAGGCAGGAGGAAATGTCCCCAAAGCCCAGGGGTGAGTTTGGCAATATTAGGAGCCACAAAGGGGTCAGGTAAACCATGAAAAGCACCCATTAGATCATGAAATAAGGGGGACAATGGGGGGCTTAGTAAAAGCAGTTCAATGGCAAGGAAGAGCAGAAGCCAAACATGTAAGACTGGGAAGTAAATAGGAAGTCAAGACATAGAGGAAATAAGAGCAAATGACTTTTTCCAACTCATTCCAGAAAGTTAGCTCTGAAGTAGGGGAGAAAGTTCAACAGTGTTGTAAGGGAAGGGGGTTTTACCTACTTTTCCTTGTAGGATGGAAGAACCTTGAACATGTTTATAAGCTGAAGGAAATGTGAACTTGAGAAAAGGCTTGAGATATGAGAGAGAAAGCAAAGGTGATAAGGCAAGTTGCTGGAAGAACTACAAAGAACAGAATCAAGTGAACAGGTGAAAGGAATGGCCATCAACAGAAGCCAGGGAGCAGGGAGCCCGAGGCTCAATCCCAGGACCCTGGGATCATGACCTGAGCCAAGGGCAGATGCCTAACCGACTGAGCCACCCAGGTGCCCCTAACCAGGTTTACTTAATCTGAAGGAACAAGCAGCTGGGTGTTAAGCCCAACAAGGGACTTATGTCTATATTATAGAAGTCATTAGAGCCTTTCTTTAAATCCTTTCCCAACAGTTCAGTCCAAAAGTCGTTAGTAAGAGCAAGCAAGGTAGCCCAGAGTAGGATGCTGAAGCCCAAATGGGGTCAGGAGGACATAAAGAGAGGAGGCAATAAGAGCAATGGCCCAGCATGTTCATGTTGCAGGCTGAGCACAATGAGGATGGTGACCCTACAGAAGAGGACCTAGTATGAATCCCAGTGAGAGGAGGGGACCATCCATGAGGGGTCTGTGAGGGGATGGGGTGGCAGAGGTATGAAATTAGCTTCATGCAGCAGAAACTGATCAAGTAAGTAAATAGATTTGGAATAATGGAGCCAGCTGGAAAGGGAATTACAAATATGAAAAGGGAAGAAATGAGTGAACCTGTGGTGCTGAACCAGAACTGGAACCATCAGCATGAACCCATCATTTTCATAGACAGATAAACAGACAGACAGAAAGACAGACATAGATGTAAATGTATGTGCATGTGCATAGATTCCCCACCTCGTCCACTGAAAGGGCATGGGAGCAGTGACACCCCAGCAGCGGAGACCACTCCCAGCACCATTATCTTGGTTTCTAACTACCATTCTCCGCCAGAAAGAACCAGAGTTCCTTGGAGCTTTGGCTGATTCTGGGACTAAGTCAGGGAAAGTACAAATGAGCCTAGAACGTCTTCCTGTGCCAGAAAGTGAGGACATGCATGCTCAAAGAATGACAGGGACACATAAAAAACAAAAACAAAAACAAAAAACACAGGCCAGTATGAAAGGACTGGGACAGTCCCAGCACAATCTGAGCACCACAAGACAAGAAAGTGACGTATTATAATCCACTCAATAAAATAGGAATCCCTGAGTCCATATTGATTTTAAAATAATAAATTGGAGGTCTGACAAGAAATGGACTGTTTATAAGGTCTGAATTTACCTGCCTACATGGTATTTACTCATTACAAAGGGGTAAAGAGTAACTGTACAGTGAAGAAGTTTGGCTGAATAATATTCCATCAGAAATGATGAATACCCACCATCTGCATTGACATGGATGGAACTGGAGGGGATTATGTTAAGTGAAGTAAGTCAAAGAGAGAAAGACAATTATCATATGGTTTCACCCATATGTGGATCATAAACAATGGCATGGAGGACCATAGGGGAAGGGAGGGAAATCCAAAGGGGGAGAAATCAGAGAGGGAGGAGAACCATGAGAGACTACCTGGGAAACAATCTGGGAGTTTCAGAGGGGAGGAGGGGGAGCGGGTAACCAGGTAATGGGTATTGAGGGCACGTGCTGTGATGAGCACTGGTGTTAATATTTAACTAATGAATCACTGAACACTGCATCAAGGACTAATTATGTACTATAAGGTGGCTAACTGAACATAATAAAAAAGAAGAAGAAGAAGAAGAAGAAGGCTGGCAGACACCACCTTCATCAAGGAATCAAAGTTAACATCCCAGTAATGAGACAAATGAGAATTATGCATCAGTTGATGAGATGCAGTAAGAATACACCATCCTTTCTGTGATGTTCCAGCCAAAGATGCACGTCTCAAATCTAATCTTGGGGAGGCATCAAATAAACCCAAATTGAGAGAAATTCCACAAAAGGCCTACAACCTTCAAAAGAATCAAGGTCATGGATGTCAGAGAAACACTGAGGAGCTGTTTTTGACACAACAACTAAATGCAACATGTGATTCAGACCTGGATCCCTTCTACCACAAAGGACCACTGGTGAAAGTTGAATGGGGT
>CM053612.1:86618400-86628622 GCA_028646535.1 Procyon lotor | reverse complement strand
CATCACCATTATCTTTTTTTTTTTTTAGCCAGATTTTTTTTTTTTTAAGATTTTATTTATTTGACAGAGGGAAACACAGCGAGAAAGGGGAACACAAGCAGAGGGAATGGTAGCGGGAGAAGCAGGCTTCCTGTTGAGCAGGGAGCCCGATGCGGGGCTCGATCCCAGGACCCTGGGATCATGACCTGGGCCGAAGGCAGACGCTTAACGACTGAGCCACCCAGGCGCCCCATCTTTTTTTTTTTTTAAAGATTTTATTTATTTATTTGACAGAGTGAGAGAGATCACAAGTAAGCAGAAAGAGAGGGGGAAGCAGGCTCCCCACTGAGCAGGGGGCCCAATGTGGGGCTCGATCCCAGGACCCCGAGATCATGACCTCGCTGAAGGCAGAGGCTTTAACCCAAAGAGCCACCCAGGCGCCCCACATCAGCATTATCTTATATGACTCAGAGAAGAACAATTCTTTTTACTGTACTAGCAACTTTTCCATAAATTTAAGACTTTTTGAAAAGTTATTAGAAAGAAGAATTAATGAGATTACAACTGTTAAACAGGAATCTACATTTTCAGGAAAAAAATTATGGCAATTCAGAGATAACAGAGACTCTTCTTTTACTCCTCTTTTAGAATATCCTCATTTGTGCAAGTTAAAGAATTAAAAAAGCCCCTCCAGCCAAAGGATTCAATGTATATCTACTTAGAAATACTAAAATAATAAATACCTATTTAGAACTACTAAAATAATACCAGTACCTCCTAAGCTGTCAAGGTCCTCAAGAATCCTGCCAAATCTGTGAAATAAAGAAAATTGTGATTAAATGAAAATCATGATGATCATCCCTTAAAAAGGAAGAACACAGTTTGGGGAGATGAAAGGTTCTAAAATTGATTGTGGTGACAGCTGCTTGACTCTATGAATATATTAAAAACCACAGAACTGCACACTTTATATAACTGAATAGTATGGTGTGGGAATTACATCTTAAAGTCACAGTAATTAAAGGAAATAAAATACAAACAAATAAATGACACCAATAAAAAGAGCACTGTGTTACCTTACGGTGTTCTGAACAGTCAAATATTTCTCTCGTAATTCAGGCTGACTGCCCAAAGGCAAGAGAACCTCAATATAACTGTCTCTCATTCTCCTGGGGGGCAGTCCTTTCTGTGACTCAGCCAAAAAACTCTGAAGTAATTTTCTTTCCTCCATTGCTTTCACATGGTCTCTGAGAAGAAAGGATGCAAGCTTCATGAAACAGAGGCAGTGCTATCCCACATGCCAGTGACATTAAGGCATGTCAGACACCATCAAAGGAGGAAAACGAGGATCTGGACCTACCTCATCTGCTCTTCCTTCCCTCCCTCCCCACCTGATACTTGGTGGAATTAAAATTTTTCTCTTAAAATGCCTTGGGCTTGTAGATTAAAAAAAATAAGTGATAGAGATACACCCAAACAAACCATATATTCACCTCACCAAAAAGTGTATTCAAAAAACAGAATACTTGACATCGAATTAAAAATGCAGTGATGGACACACATATGTATATGGGCTAAAGAACACAGTGGCCACTGAACGCCATATTCCCATTTCTCACCTTGACAATTCTCACATTCTCTGTGCCCCAGATCTCTCTGCCTTCAATTTCAGGAAAGAGAGACAGAGGAAGAAAAATGGAGCATATCCAAAAGAAGTACAGAAGGTAGAGCAAAAGGTAAAGAGGCAAAGAATGTGAAAAGGAGACGGGAAGGGAAGAAAAAGAAGAGACAAAGTAGGAGAGAAGAGAGAGAGACAAGGGGATAAGAAACTTAAATTGTTGACAATATCATTAATTCAGACGTCTTTCTTTTTTTTTTTTTTTTTAAAAGATTTTATTTATTTATTTACTTGAGAGAGAGAGAAAGTGAGAGAGAACGTGAGAGGAGAGAAGGTCAGAGGGAGAAGCAGACTCCCTGTGGAGCTGGGAGCCCAATGCGGGACTCGATCCAGGAACTCCAGGTTCTTGACCTGAGCTGAAGGCAGTTGCTTAACCAACTGAGCCACCCAGGTGCCCTTCAGACACTGTTTCTTTTCTTTTCTTTTCTTTTTCTTTTCTTCTTTCTTTCTTTCTTTCTTTCTTTCTTTCTTTCTTTCTTTCTTTCTTTCTTTCTTTCTTTCCCTATCTATCTATCTATCTATCTATCTATCTATCTATCTATCTATCTATCTATCTGACAGAGAGAGATTACAAGTAGGCAAAGAGGCAGGCAGAGAGAGAGGGGGGAAGCAGGCTTCCCGCCGAGCAGATAGCCCGATGTGGGGCTCAATCCCAGGACCCTGAGATCATGATCTGAGCCGAAGGCAGAGGCTTTAACCCACTGAGCCACCCAAGTGCCCCCTAAGTGTTTCTTAGCTTTCTTTCTAAGCTTCACTTAAGTATTATTGCCAGAAAGTTTTAGCTTACTAAAAATAGAGGGGGTAGAGGAACAAGTTAAATGGCACCAGGTAAATCCTAAATATGGAACATTCTACAGGACAAATGGCTTGACTTCTTTAAAGTGAAGCTCATAGAAAGAAAAAAAAGGAGGGAGGATAATTGTCTACTATTCTAGATTAGGGGAAACCACTAAAGGCAATATACAATCCTTTATTGGATCTTGGTATTTTTTTTAAAGATATTTGGGGAACACTTGAGAAATTCTGAATAGATGAATAATATAACATTAGGGAATTACTATAAATTTACATCTGTAAGAGAATATCGTGTTTGACAGAGATGCATAATTGCTGATTTTGTTACACAAGAGCATATATTTATTTATTGGAGATATATGCTGAAGTGTCATGATGTCATACCTATAATTTACTTAGAAATAGTTCGGCCAGGGGTGCCTGGGTGGCTCAGTTGTTAAGCGTCTGTCTTCAGCTCAGGTCATGATCCCAGGGTCCTGGGATTGAGCCCCCCATTGGGCTCCTTGCTAGGCAGGAAGACTGCTTCTCCCTCTCCCACTCCCCCTGCTTGTGTTACCTCTCTCATTGTGTCTCTATCAAATAAATAAATAAAATCTTAAAAAAAAAAAAAAAGAAAGAAATAGTTCAGCCAATATATGCATACTGGCAAATCTGGAAAAACCTAAGTATCCAATCAAGATGGTAGGGACAGAGGTATTCATTTTTTCTACTTTTCAGTAAATTGAAAATTTTCATATAAACAGTTAAAAAGAAATCCTTAGATAATTTCTATACCAACAATAGATTATTTTATGTCTAGTGACTGCTTTTTCTTTTTATCTTATTTCAGTCTCAAAATTAGGTGCACCAAGAAGGATATTATCCTATTTCACCTGTGGAGAAGCACTCAGAGATCGAGTTAACTGTGAACTGACAAGAAGCAATAAAGGAGTCAGGATGCATGAAATAGAGAAACCAAGAAACTTGGGTTTAAGTCCCAAACGCTAATTTAACTTAAATCATTCAATCTGTCTGAGTTTCAGTTTCATCATCAATAAAAAGGATAGGAACATATGCCATAAGCATGTCACAAGTTTTGCTGAGAATCTGTGAGGTAATATACCTGAATACACTCTGAAAAAGATAGAGTACATGTAAATCACATGATTTTATGACAACAGTGCATCAAATGATGAGTACATTGGAATGTTGGTCTTCTCCCCAAAGTAAAAAAAAAAACCTCTCAACCCATTTCCGAACACAGGGCCCCCTCTGTCCCTATAAAGAGACCATCAGCTGGGCCTAAATACAGTCTCGTCTATAGGGATGAAAGAACGAATGACCACAAAGCGTGCTTACCTCCAGTTTGTGGATGCTCCCACTATCTCTCGCAACTTATCACGAACTGAAATAAAAATAAAGAGGTCACTTCAAGAAACAAAGAAAAATTGGAACTGGATTATGGCAACGAGTTCAAGAACTATGAAAATCAGTTCATGCACTCAAAAGCTTTAAAGAATGATTAATTTCCATTTAATGCCACAACAAACAGCTCAGGGAAGGGATCAAGCCTCTGCTTCCTAAAAGCTTGAAACAACTATTGTCTCCTTAGTGCAGAAAAGAATACTCTGGTGCCAGTCACTGGGATTTATTTAGGCAAACAAAAAAGTATAACTCCAATTACTCATCAGGTGGGGCAGTATCACAGTCAGTAGGAGCTCCTTTATGATGGAGATATTATGACCGAAATCATCACCTTGATTCTTATAGGCAGTAGTAGATCAGATTGCTTAGTGCAGGGACTAACACTGATAGCCAAGTCTCGTTCTGATTTTTTATAATATCCTAAGTGTTAGAAAAGTTTAAGCCACAAAAATGAAGCAAAGACATAAATCAAGGAAAAGCAAAGAAAACAATTTAATTTTAGTTAATGCTCAAAATGTGCGAGAATGAATTAATGCCAAAAAAATTAAGCACTAAAAAAAAAGTTGATACTAATTACCACACATACCGTGATTCACATGTATAGGTGAACATGCTATATGGATAAAGGGAAAATAAATTAGATAAGCAGTGGAAATTGAAGACTAAATAATAAATCTATAAGATGTCATATAATGTGCTAAGTTCATGTTTTTTCTAGCATTTACATGCATTTATATAGGATTCATAAAATATGTATTCCAGCCATAGGAAATTAACTATAGCAATCCTTGGTCCTTCAATAACTAACTGATCAAAACAAAACAAGGTTAGATAAACATGCACTTTAATGAAAAATGGTTGATTTTTCTGTCAACCAATTGTTATACATCATATATTTGGTACAAACTCTAATTACAGCTAAATCATTGGGGCGCCTGGGTGCCTCAGTCAGTTAAGTGTCTGACTCTTGGTTTTGGCTCAGGTCATGATCTCAAGAGTTGTGAGATAGAGCCCCACACTGGGCTCTGTGCTCGGCCTGGAGTCTGCTTGGGATATTCTCCCTCTCACTCTGTCCCTCCTCCTACTCTCTCGTACTCTCGCTCTAAAATAAAATAAATAAAATCTTTAAAAAACAACTTAATCATAGAGAATTGCAAAATATACAGGCATATCCCATGTTATGGCACTTCACTTTATTGTCCTTCACAAACAGTATGTTTTTTACAAATTTAAAGGTTGTGGCAACCCTGCGTCAGTGCCATTTTTCCAACAGCATTTGGTCACTTCATATCTCTTTGTCACATTTTGGTAATTCTTGCAATATTTCAAACGTTTTCACAATTATTACATTTGTTATGCTGATCTGTGACCAGTGAGCTTTGATAGTACTATTTTAATTGTTTTGATATGTACACTGTTTTTTTTAGACATAGCACTATCGCACTTAATAGACTACAGTGTAGTGTAAGCGTAACTTTTAAATGCAATGGGAAACCAACAAATTGATTTGACTCACTTTGTTGTGATCTTCACTTTATTGTACTGGTCTGGAACTGAACCTGCAATATCTCTGAGGTACGTCTGTAACCACTAGAAAACTGGACTTATTTCTGACTTTTTTTCCCTCCTGAGCTCCTTGAATAAAAGAATGGACAGAAAGTATGCCAAACAGTACACTCACTGATCCTCGCTGACATAAAATGACTATTACTAGTTTAGTCAATGTAAGAAGAAAGGTGGGTACTGAGGGCCAAGAAAAACTAGAAATTTTAATTGTGTATATATATAATAAATTTGTACCTTTTCAAGAAGCCATAATTTTAATTATAATGAATACTCCTAAATTGATATAGATATCCATAATTTGCATATCAGACTAGTAATTGAAATTAACTTCAACTAAGCATGGATTAACAGCATCTCTAACAAAACTATAGATTAGGAGCATTTAGTTGCTACAAATGAAGGCCTCATGTCTTACTTATACAGCAGGGGTCTTTTGTCCATGCTTTCCCCTTTAGTACTAATGCAAGGAAGGTGGAAATCATTTACTGAAAGAGCTCTGTCTCCCAGGCTCCCAGGAACAAAAGCTCAAATTCTGAATGTGGTTTCTACTCAAAGCTATACTGATCATTTTATAAATGAGAAGCCTATGAAAGATCTACCTTTAGCATATCTCATTTGTCCTAAACTACCGAGCTATATGCCTCCCAAGTAAGACAGGGTTTTTTACCACGTGGGCCTAAAAGGTAAACACCCATGCTTGCCTTCATGCATATGGATGACTCCCTGTTTCTCCGGATTCTGGGATCCTTGAGTCAGTCCTCTGCCAGGAATAAGCAGCCCCTTGTTCAAGGAACAAAACCTATGAAACAAGATAAAACACACTGGGCTAAGATCCATGGCTTCTTGGCAACCCCAAAGACTACCCCTTCCTCCCAGAACACTTGGCCATCCCACATCCTTAGTATTTACTTTCTTGTAAAGGTCTGTACTTGTTTCTCCAGTGTATGTATATTTCCATATGATGCTATTCTATAAATCATCTCTCCAACTGGAGTAAACCATTTCATGGGAGCAGAGACCAATTAGCTAACAATCTACAAAATAAATAAAAGATATCAACCAGGTTTAATGGATTTACTCTTGCTTTTTTTATTAGCTTCAGAAGCCCAGAATCAATTTGGTGAACAGTTGAGTAAATTAATTACGAACATTTATTATTAAACATGAACGTTTATTTTGTTCTTTATTCTCACACCATAAGTTAAAGCCAATTGTAAGTTAATCAATTTGAAAACAGAATTAGCCCTTTCCAGACTCAAAGAGAATATTTATTGGACTGGGGCAGAAATCTCCTAAACCCCAAACAAAATAAAAACTATTTGCCCAAATGTGCCTAGCCTAGTCTGCCAAAATAAGTTAAGGTGGCTTTAGTTCACTGTTTTAAGTGTTGACTCCTAATCACTCACTATCATATCAGAGATAACACACATACAATATCAGAGATTGACAAAGCAATCTCCTGAATGCACAGCTGAAAAAAGCAAGGCACTGAAGAGGTCAAGAACCCCAAATACTGTTACTCATTCTAGTTCAAATTATTAGTAAATTCTTATTACCTCACGCCAGGACAAGTGAGGACTAACTCCCCCACCACCCCCAGAAAGTTTTTTCATCTGTAAAATGGGGTAGTTATAGTACCTTATCCTACAGAACAGTCATAAGGAGAAACAAGTTCACACACACGTGCACGCATGAATGTATCTGCAGGCAAACTGTTTTTTTCACAATCTCAGGCTACTTCCCTTTTATATATACAGCACTGAGGTGGAGGGAGCAGAAGAATGGTTTAATCACTACCCAACACCTCAGTATCTCAGGGTTACTGGCTGAGGGTTACTGGAACCCTGATAAGCTTTCCGGAGTTTTATAGCGAAATCTCTAGGTAGGCCTTTAGAAGAAACTGTCAAGAGGCTTTGGGACATTCAGACCTAGGGCTCTATGATTGAACTTTTCCAATGAAAGAAGACCAAGGCAGCCAATCTCTTCATGCCTTGCCTAGGAAGTCACAGAAGTCACCTAAGGTGTGAGTAGAAGTGTCTCAGCTCTGTTCTAGGTCCCAAGCTTAGGATAGGGGTCCAGGAAGAGTTTTCAGTACACCCATATGCCACTCATATGCCCTCCACTTTGGGGAAATGCCTCAATTTAGAACCTAAACAAAGGGGACTCTTTGTTGAGTCTGGGGCAAGGGAAAGAAACTACAAAGACTGCCCACTTGTCAGATAACCTAATCATCTCGAACACTTGGTATTCATTTATGAACTCTTCCACTCACTAAACACTAACAGTACCTGCTTAAGGTTCAATAGAACTCACAAGAAAGGAACACAGGTTTATGGGAGTTCAGGGCAAAGAAAGAGACTTCCAAATTGGGGGAGAGGAGATCAAAAAAGGTTTCCTTGGGAAAAGGTACATGGCAAGACCATGTAGCTTTTTTTTTTAAAGACTGATTGATTGATTGATTGACTGACTGATTGATCTGACAGAGAGAGAACCCTGCACAAGCAGGGGGGGCTGGAAAAGAAGAACCAGACCCCCCACTGAGAAGGGAGCCCATAGGGGACTCGATCCCAGGACCCGGAGATCATGACTTGAGCTGAGGGCAGATGCTTAACTGACTGAGCCACCTAGACGCCCCCAAACTGTGTAGCTTTGTGGAAGGCTCCTCACATCATGTCCAATGTAAGCTGAGGTCAACTGTGGCCCTTCCTGTAGTCTAACCCTGTCTGAACAGTGTTAACAAAGCTTTTAGTTTTTAAGTGCTATGAGAGAGAGAGAGAACCTTTTTCAACCAAGAGCAAGATCCACAGGGACAGTGAGAAAGAGAGGGAGGGAGGGAGGGAGAGAGATCCAGGATCCCCAAGAGAAACGATGGAGTTCAGCGTCAGTCCGCACCAGCGTGGGCCACACTGAGTTGGTGCACCTGTAGCGGGATGATTCCAAAGGCTGTAACAGGGTAAGGCCCCTGGGAACCTTGCCAGGCACAAAGAACCTCGGGACAGCTGGAGTGCTGGGGTGAAAGGGGCTGGGGGAGAGCCAGACTTGTCCTAGAGTCTAAGTCCCTAGGCGTTAAATGGGCAAGCTGGCATATGGCGCGTACAAAAAGGCATCCTCCTTGTCCAAGTAGCCTAATCAAGCCCCCCACCTCTTCCCCTTTACTGCTCATTAAAGGTAAAATTTAGATCAGCAGCAAAACCCCTAGGCACGCGATCCTGACTGCGGTCCTGACAGCCCAAGAGGTACCCTGCAATCTCTGCGCACACTGTAATACACTTTACCCAGAGTCCAAGCGGGGCAAGCAGTTAACTCTGAAAATGCTTTCCAAAGGAGGGCAAAGCGGCTGGAATGTTAATGTGGAATCCTAAATGCGAGCTTTCCGACAAGGGGCTACCCCCAAACCACACCCCTGATGAGCAAAGAGAAAGGAATTTCAGGGAACACCCAACTTCCTCCCTTAAAGTGTCCCTTCGCTTTTAATACCAAACTGCTCCAGAAGCCGTTCAGGTGAGGGGCACGGCGCGCCACCCCAGGCCAGACGACACCGGTCCGGTCGCGGACCCTTCCAACCCGGCCCCCCTTGCTGCCCCCAATCCAGCACATTAGTCCCTCCAGCTGGCGGCCGGCTCCCTTCGCCCAGGCCCGCTAGCAGCCCGAAGCGCGAGCGTGGGCGACCCCAGGACGGCGCCACGCCGGCCCCCGCTACCTACCGCAGCGCCGCCCGCCTCATCGCGCTCTGCCGCCGCGTGCGCCACCGGAGACACGGGCCACGCGAGCCGGTCGGCCCGGGGAAGTCGAGGGAACGGAGAGCGCGAGCGCGGGACCCGTCGTCCCTCCTCACGACCGCACCCTCGCGGAGCAGCCGTCCGGGGGCGGAGCCTCGCTCGCGGCCCGGGGGTGGGGGCTCGCGGTCCGTGGGTGGCGCGCGGCGCCGGCAGCCTCTGTCATTGGCGGGAAGCCGGAGTCGGTCGCGGAGGACCTTCCCACTCAGTCGGCACCCGACGTGTTGCTACCCGGAGGGCAGGCCAATCCCCGCCATTATCGATTAAAGGCACCGCGCAGCACGGACAGAGTGTGACGTGGAGGCCAGGGGTCGCCGGAGCTGGTCTCCGTTATCTCACTTCGCCGAAGGCCGCGCCATCTTGACCCCAAAGCCTCGGCTCCCGATCTGTGGTTCTTGCCCTTAGCGGCGCGTCGGAATCTTGCGGGCAGCTTTCCGGAATACTGATGCCTGAGCCCCACCCTCTGGGGATTCCTCTAGAGTTAGGAGTCGGGTCGGGCCTTCAGGAAGTCTAAAGGCACCCCGAGGTGATGCTTAGTTACGTAAGCGTAGAAACCACTGACCTAAAGGGAAAAAATTGTTTCTATTCTAATCTCGGCCTGCCCCCTAGTGTTTGAAAGGTGGAGATTTGGGCTGGCCCAGAGATTTCAAGGCCAGAGTTAATACGTTTTACCCTAACACCTGATTCTCCATTTCATTCAGCAAATTCTTTTCAAGCCGTTTGCAGTGCACCAGACCCTGTTGTAGATGTTGGGCATGCAACAAAATAGACAACAATCCCTGCCCTCACGGGGCTTACCTTAGAGAAAAGGAAAACAAGTCAGCAGGTCAGCAAAGAACATAATTTCAAACGTCGTAAAGCAGTCTAAAGAACAAACAAAACAAGATAATGAGACAGGATCCTTCCAGAATATACACAAATCTTGATTTTCCCCCGAAGATGTTTATTTCCTAGGAGGCAGGGACCATACTGTATGTTTTTTATTATACCTCATGCTTAGTAAAAATGTGTCCATTTTAATTAA
>CM053612.1:86555189-86617900 GCA_028646535.1 Procyon lotor | reverse complement strand
TATTATTATATAATCCCAAAATTTATATGGAACCACAAAAGACCCCAAATAGACAAAGCAATCTGGAAGAAGAAAAGCAAAGCTGGAGGGATCAGAATTCAAGCTATAGTAAAAGCCGTAGTCATCAAGACATTACAGTGCTGGCACAGGAACAGACACAAGATCAATGGAACAGAATAAAAAACCCAGGGGCGCCTGGGTGGCTCAGTGGGTTAAAGCCTCTGCCTTTGGCTCAGATCATGATCTCAGGGTGCTGGGATCAAGCCCCGCATCGGGCTCTCTGCTGAGCAGGGAGCCTGCTTCCCCCTCTCTCTGCCTGCCTCTCTGCCTACTTGTGATCTCTCTCTGTCAAATAAATAAATAAAATCTTTAAAAAAAAAAAAAGAATAAAAAACCCAGAAATGTACCCACAATTATGTGGTCAACTAATCTTTGACAAAGCAGGAAAAAAAAATCCAATGGAAAAAAGACAGTCTCTTCAACAAATGGTGTTGGGAAAACTGGACAGCAATATGCAGAAGAATGAAACTAGACCACTTTCTGACACCCTACACAAAAATAAACTCAAAATGGACCTAAATGTGAGACAGGAAATCATCAAAATCCTAGAGGAGAACACAGGCAGCAACCTCTTTGAACTTCTTACTAGACACTGCTCTGGAAGCAAGGGAAACAAAAGCAAAAATGAACTATTGGGACTTCATCAAGATAAAAAGTTTCTGCACAGCAAAGGAAACAATCAACAAAACTAAAAGGCAGCCTACGGAATGCGAGAAGATATTTGCAAATGACATATCTGAAAAAGGGTTAGTGTCCAAAATATATAAAGAACTTATCAAACTCAACACCCAAAAGACAAATAATCCAATTAAAAAATGGGCAGAAGTCATGAATTGACATTTTTCCAAAGAAGACATCCAGATGGCCAACAGACATATGAAAAGATGCTCAACATCACTCAGCATCAGGCAAGTACAAATCAAAACTATGAGGAGATATCATACTATACCTGTCAGAATGGCTAAAATTAACAATACAGGAAACAACAGATGTTGGTGAGGATGTGGGAAAAGAGGAACCCTCTTACACTATTGGTGGGAGGGCAAACTGGTACAGCCACGCTATGGAACAGTATGGAGGTTCCTCAAAAAGTTAGAAATAGGGGCACCTGGGTGGTTCAGTCAGTTAAGCTTCTGTCTTCAGCTCAGGCCGTGATTCCAGGGTCCTAGGATCCAGTCCCTCATCGGATTCCTGGCTCAGCAAGGAGTCTGCCTCCCCCTCTGCCTCTACCTGTCACTCCCCCTGCTTGTGCACTCTCTCTCTCACAAATAAATAAATAATTTTTTTTAAAAAGTTAAAAATAGGACTACCCTATCATCCAGCAATTGCACTAGGAGATATTTACCCAAAGGATACAAAAATACAGATTCGAAGGGTTACGTGCCCCTGATCTTTATAGCAGCATTATCAACAATAGCCAAACTATGGAAAGAACTGAAGTGTCCATCAACTGATGAATGGATAAAGATGTGGCATATATACACAATGGCGTATTACCCAGCTATCCAAGAGTATGAAATCTTACTAAGTGAATTAGGGCAGACAAAGACAAATGCCGTATGATTTTACTCATATGTGAAATTTAGGAAACAAAACAGATGAACACATGGGAAAGGGGTTAAAAAGAGAGAGGGAAGCAAACCATAAGAGACTCAACCATAGAGAACAAACTGAAGGTTGATGGAAGGAAGTTCATGGGGAATGGGTTAAATGAGTGATGGATATTAAGGAGTGCACTTGTTGGGATGAACATTGGATGTTGTATGTAAGCAATGATTCTTTTTAATAAATTTAATTTTTATTTAATTTAATAATTTAAATAATAAATTAAATCAATTAAATAATAAATTAAACTTTTAATAATTTAATTAAATAATTTAAAAGATTTAATCAATTAAAATCTTTTTAATAAATTAAAAAGAATTTAATAGAATTAAATTCTATCCTGAAACCAGTGTCACACTATATGTTAACTAACTAGAATTTAAATTAAAATTTGGAGAAAAATATAAAGTTTCTATGAGTTATGCTACAAGTAGGCCTTAGCTGTAGTTAAAAGCATTCCTAACTGATAAAATGATCAAGTTCATTATAAGATATACCACCTTTCTTTAGGTGTGTAAATACATTCAATCGGTTTACAATAAAAAATTAACTGTTATGGGATACATTTTGAATATCTCTACTTGATTTCAAGTTTCACTTTCAGAGGCTACCCTAACTTCACTCATTTCTAACTCTACTACCCAATCATGCAATCACCCCAACTGTAAGAGCAAGAGTACCAGGACGCCTAGGTGGCTCAGTTGGTTAAGTAGCTGCCTTTGGCTCAGGTCATGATCCCAGGGTCCTGGGATCAAGTCCCATGTCAGGATCCTTGCTCAGCGGGAAGCCTGCTTCTTCCTCTGCCTCTGCCTGCCTCTCTGCCTGCTTGTGCTCTCTCTCTCTCTCTCTCTCTGACAAATAAATAAATAAAATCTAAAAAAAAAAAAAAAAAGAGCAAGAGTACCTCTGGTTTCCTTTCCCAGCACCCTGTTCTTTCAAATCTTCCCAACTCATGCCAGGTTGTAGGCATTTCTGAATCAAAATAATCTCTTTTACCAAGATAAACAATTTATTTCAGTGCTGAAGGAATCAGAATATAGTTGATGTTATCATTAACAAAAGCTATAGAATTCTATTTGTGGCAGTCTGGATACCACGTTTACTTACTTATTCTTTATCTCATTCGAGTTTCAAGAGGTAAAACAAGATAGTGTTAAGCTTTTCCTTTGGTGGTTTCTTACCTGATAGAGGAAAAACAGTAGTCCTATGTTTCCATTTGTCTTATTTGTTCCTTGTTCATTTCTCCCTCTTTCTCAGTCTTCCCTTGGATTATTTTTTATGAGTCCATCTTATCTCCTCTATTGACAAATTAGCCACACCTTTTTTATTTTTTTAGTAGTTGCTCTAAGCTTTACAATATGCATCTTTAACTTACACCATCTACCTCTGAATGTTATAGCATTTAACATACAATGTAAGAATCTTTTAATGATATACTTGCACCTTATCTCCCCCATTCTTTCTGCTGTTGAGCTCATACATTCTACCTCTATAAATGTTATAAATCCCATAATATACTGTTATTATTTGTGCTTTAAGCAGTGAATTCTCTTTTAAAGATATTAAAAACAAGAAAAATGTCTTTTATGTTACCCACATATTTACCACATTTATTCTTCATTCCTTTGTGTAAATTCATATGTCCATCTGGTATCCTTTTCCTTTAGCCTGAAGAACTTCCTTTAGCATTCCTTGTAGTAGAAGTTCACTATTAAAAAAAAAAAAGAAGAAGTAGTTCACTATTGATGAATTCTCTTGGCTTTGGCTCAACTGAAATGTCTTTATTTTGCCTTCATCTTCGAAGAATATTTCCACCGGGTATAAAATTCTAGGACAATGTTTTTCTTATAATGCTTTAAAGATGTTCCACCATCTTCTGGTTTGCATTCTTTTTGATGACAAACCAGTGATTAATCTCATCTTTAAGATTTTCTCTTTATCACTGGTCTCCAGAAATTTAATTCTGTAGTGCCTTAGCGTGGTTTGTGTTTATGCTGCTTGGGGTTCACGGGGATTCTTGTCTACATTGAAGAGAGTTTTCAATGAATTTGGAATAATCTGGAAGTTAAACAACAGAATTACAAAAATGTACATTGTGTTTCACTGCTAACATGTTGCTAAAGCTAAATGAAGAGTGCTTAACCACTGTTCACAGCTCCTTCACAACTTTTTCTTTTTTTTCTTTAATTTTATTTATTTTTTTCAGCATTACAAGATTTATTGTTTTGCACTACACCCAGTGCTCCATGCAGTACGTGCCCTCCTCAACTTTTTCTTTTTAACCATGGTTTCAGAGACCAGGTACTGAAAAGAAAGTTCGGGAAATTGTTCTGTCTGCTGTCCTGCCCAGATTCTAAGCACTATAATGGCATAATTTCCCTCTATTTTATAGGTAAATACCTGTGAAAAGGAGAAAGGAAAAAAGTTGCATGCATTGATGTATTCTGTAAAATGGCCTTTTCAACATTTTCTATTTTCACTAAGCTGCTTCTTTTCTTAAAAATCTCCAGGTATGGTCTATAGTTGAATATTAATCAGGTCATGGATGCGGTCCACTTCTAAAGTGAGACAGAGTTATAAATAATTTATCCTGGGGATCTGTCCTGGATTGAACCTTGTCTACATGATGACTGGCCAGGCAGATAAAATACTCCAGGCAGAGTACAACAGGGATTACAATACTAATTACCCAGCCTCTGTAATGACTCCTGAGTCTATGACCACTGGAGCAGGCCTCATTGGTTGGCAAATGTTAACAGAATCACTGCACAATTATTATTCATGAGGAAGGTCAAAGCTTCATGAAATAAGAGAATGATCCTGCATAAAGGCAGAATTAAAAAAATATGTTTAGAGATAAATCATTCTCTGTCCCTATTGGACAATTCACAATTATTCTTCCTAATGCAAAACCTGTTATACTTCTTATATCACCAGCCAGACAGAAAAGAATAAACATGGGGCACCTGGGTGGCTCAGTCAGTTAAGCGTCTGCCTTTGGCTCAGGTCATGATCTCAGGGTCCTGGGATGGAGCCCTGCGTCAGGCTCCCTGCTCAGTGGAAAGCCTGCTTCCCCCTCTGCCTCTGCCTGCCTCTCTGCCTACTTGTGCTCTCTCTCTATCTGTCAAGTAAATGAATGGAATCTTGGGGGAAAAAAAGAGAAAAAAAGAAAGGAATAAACATTTAGAGGGTACCTACTTTAAGCACTCTATAAAGGGTTTTCACTAAAACACTATTCAATATTTATAACCATAAGAGGAGGAAATATTTAACTCCATCTTACAGATAAGCACAATTGAGATTCAAGAATCTCCTCCAAAGTCACACAGCTGATAACTGGCAGTCCTGGAATTTGCCTCTAGGTCTGCCTGGCCTCAAAACTTCCTGCTTTTGCTGCCACACAGTGCATTCAGCTCCAGCTTCCTAAAAGTACTTCCTGAGGGGCGCCTGGCTGGCTCAGTGGGAGGAGTGTGCAACTCTTGATCTCAGGCTTGCGAGTTTAAGCCCCATGTTGGATGTAGAGCTTACTAAATAAATAAACAAACAAACAAACTTTTTTTAAAAAATACTTACTGAGCCAACTGCCCTTTGGTTTCATGTCAACAGGCTGGCATTCTCCATGTCACTTGCTTAGATGGAAAAACCCGCTCCTCCTGTTAGATGATGCATGTGTACTCTATCTGGAAGGGAATAACACAAATGAACAGCTATGGACCATTTACAAAGTACTGGGCTAGCACTCACCTTAGAAAGAATGCTGATAGTGCCATACCCCAAATTCACTGGCGAGATGTTCAGAGGGGAATCCTCCATGAACACAAAGCCCTATGGCCTCTGGAATTCTCCTGTGAAGAAGTCCAGACAGGGATGGCCGCTTGCAGCCTCATAGGGTGGCATGGATCTCCTAGCATGTTGATTGTTTACTTGTCTCAGACTGTAGGTGTTCCTGATCCATACTGCAGAGTCCTATTTATCAGTCCCATCCTTGGGACAGGGGGCAGGAGCAAAAGGCAGAGGAGGAAGGCTTAGGAAAAGGAAGAAATTGAGGAGAGGAACTGTCAAGACCAAACTTTCTTCACTGTAATTAAAACAAGGCATGTGCTAATGAAACTTAATTTGTGAGAAATGGTCCAGTGTGTGGAATGTTCACAGTTTTCTGCCTGAGCTCCACCCTCAGGACAGTATTTAATACACCGTCGGTCTTTTAATTTTCCACTTTTGCTATAAGATCTATGAGGTATAGTAAAAGATCTCTTGACTTAGAATCAGGAGACCTAAGTTGTATTTCTGACTCTGCCACCTTCTAGCTGTGTGACCTTGGACAAGTACTTTACCTTCTCTGAGCTTCATTTTTCTTAGCTATTAGATGAGAAATTTGTACTAGTGAATCACCACCATTCTGTGCTTCTATGATGACAGAAATCTCAACAGTAGAGGTTGGAGAGCTTTCAAGAAAAAAAAAAACATATTATTCCAGATTACATTCATCCAGCATAGCTTTATTTAAATGGCTGATTTCATTCCCAGTTTTCCCTAAAGCTCTGAAGTGGAAATGTATAATTAACGTGTTTTTGAAGAACAACAACAAATATCTTTTTAACTTAATAAATCTAGATGACAAAACAGAACATATGTTAAAAATAATCAGTTATAATACACAGTAATCAAGAAAAAATAAAATCACATCGGCGAAATGCCAAGCAAGGCATGCCACTCATAATAGGCACTAAGAAAGTCTAGTTGCAGATCTGGTTTCTTCCTCGCCTATATACCCTCCTATAATTAATCTTTTAAGGAGACCTTAAAATGTATTACAATTCTCTCAATCCTATAGTCCTGGGTCCCCTTTTGATGTTCTTGTACCCCTTCTCCTACCTCCTTCATCTCTTCAAAAGGAATGACTCGCCCCCTTACCCTCTATCTCCAGAACCAGCACTCAGGTAATAACCTTCACTGTCTCTAGCACAATATGCCCAACATCCGCTCACGTAAGGGCCAGAACGTGGGTCTGTTCCTTGTTCCTCAAGTCAGACAGACACTGCCCGGGTGGAGTTCACTCCCTTGCCCTTCCTTCTCTGAAGTATCCTCTATTTTCCGGGATTCACAGTTAACACCTACTTGCCAGTTTATGAACGGTACCAAGATTGGTAAGCAGGATTCTGAACTTGCAAATCTACTGCATGTACCCAGGGGCCACAGGGAAAAGAGGGGGTGTCTTATACTTTGTGCACTAACAGGCAATTATTTCCTATGATCTTCTTCCCGAGGAACCTCCACGCCTAGATTCAAAGAGCTGATCCTTTGGGCGGCCTAGGGACGGTTGGCTGCACTTTGCAGGTTTCCTAAGTATTATGAGGAGTTCGAGCCTTGATCCCTGAGCGGAGGGGTTGGCAGTAAGCAGTCTTCCCTTCAGACAGGACTTCAGAAGGGGAGAGAGGGGTTGTGGCCTAGAGGAGGAAGGTGACACTGACTGGGAGACAGACCGTGTGTCTGCCCCTCCAGTTCTGGCTGTTCCTGTCCCTTTTCTCTAGGAGGCTGGATCCCTTCCATCCATAAGTAGAACCTGGAAATTTAACTGTAAGGCCCTGGCGAGCAGGGACTTGGCCACGTTTCTTTCATATTCCCCAAGCACAGTGCTCGGCTGGAAACAGAACTCAATAAATGTTTGTTAAATGTTAAATAACAAACGGGCTCTTGCTGGCCTTTCAATGCGGGCTGACCTGAAGGTGGCCTCCGTGACCCTGCCTCCCGTCGCTCACACTTCTGCGCACACCTCTCCCACCTGCGCCCAGGCAGCCCCTGTGACTTGTTTTTACCCAAGAGACTATGGGAAGGGTGATACGGAGTCAATCCCATGGTCATGTTACATTATGTAAAACCCTCTCTTGCCAGGCAACAAAGGCAAAACTAGACAAGTGGGACAACGTCAAACTTAAAAACATCTGTACCTCAAGCAATCAACAGAGTGAAAAGGTAACCTAAGGAGTGGGAGAAAATATTTGCAAATGGCCTATCTGATAGGAGGTTAATATCTAGAATACAGAAGGAACTCCTACAGCTCAACCTTAAAAAAACAAATAACCAGTTTAAAAATGGCCAAAGAACTGAAACGGACATTTCTCCAATGAAGCTATACAAATGGCCAACAAGCATATGAAAAGATGCTCAACATCACTAATCATCAGAGAACCGCACATCAAAATCACAGTAAGCTATCACCTCACCCCTGTTAGGATGACCACTATCCCCCAAAAAACGAAAACAAAAATAAAAGCCGGAAAACGACAAGCGCTGGTGCAGATGTGGAGAAAAGAGAGGCCCCTTGCACTGTTGGTGGGAATGTAAAATGGCGTAGCTTCTAGGGAAAACACTGTATAGGGTCCTCAAAAATGAAAAACAGAAATACCACATGATCTAGCAATCCCACTTCTAGGTACATATCCTAAAGAATTGAAAGCAGGATCTTGAAAAGATAGTTGCACACCTATGATCACTGTATCATTATTCAGAAAAGCCAGAAAGTGGAAACAACCTAAATGCCCATCAAGGTGGCATATCATATGACTGCACTCACATGTGGACATTAAGAAACAAAACAAATAAGCAAAGAGGGAAGAGAGAGACAGAGACAGAGAGAGACCAAAAAACAGACTCTTAACTGTAGAGAACACACTGCTGGCTACCAGAGGGGAGGTGGGGGGGGGGGATGGGTGAGACAGGTGATGGGGATGAAGGAGGGCACTCGTCCTGATGAGCACCAGGTGATGTACGGAAGTGCGGAATCACTATAGTGTATGCTGGAAACTAATATTACACTGTATGTTAAGTAACTGGAACTTAAATAAAGACTTTAAGAAAATAAAATTTGTGAAACTGCAGATAAAAAAAGAAATGTGGGAGATACACACACACACACACACACACACACACACACACACACAATGGAATATTATTCAACTTTTAAAAAGAATGAAATTTAGGGGCTCTCTCCCACTCTCTGACAAATAAATAAAATCTTAAAAAAAAAAAGGAATAAAAAAATAAATTAAAAAAATATATTGACTTGAATAAATAGAAAAAAAAAAAAGAAGCAAGTTTTATCACAGGCTACAGCATGGATAAACCTTTTTATCCATGATAACCTTTTTATCTTGACATTATGTCAGGGGTGCCTGGGTGGCTCAGTGGGTTAAAGCCTTTGTCTTCAGCTCAGGTCATGATCTCAGGATCCTGGGATCAAACCCTGCTCTGCTCAGCAGAGAGCCTGCTTCCCCTACTTTGCCTGCCTCTCTGCCTACTTGTGATCTCTCTCTCTCTCTCTGTCAAATAAATAAATAAATAAATTCTTTTAAAAAAAACCTTGAGGACATTATATCAAGTGAAATAAACCAGTCACAAAAAGACAATGTATGATTCACATATATGAGGTATCTAAAGTAGTTAAACTCATAGAGTCAGAAAGCAGAATGGTTGTTACCAGGTATTAGGAGGAGGGGGAAATGAAGAGGTATTCAATAGGTCTGTAGAGTTTCAGTTTTGCAAGATGAAAAATTGCTAGAGATTTGTTATACAACAACATGCAAACAGTTAACACTATGGTATTGTACAAATGGTTAAAAATGGTTAAGATGGTAAGTTTTATGTGGGAGGTTTTTCACAATTAAAAGAAAAGACTATCTTGCTAACAGTCTACTCTGTAGATTCTTCTTGTTGGCTTGATGAAGGAGATGGCCATCTATGTAAGCCTAAGTGATAAGGAACTGCAGGCAGCTTCTAGAAACCACAGATGGCCTCAACCAACGGCCAGTAAGAAGCCAACGTCCTCAGTCAAGGAAATGAATTCTACCAATGTCAACAACTTGAGCTTGTAAGTGGATTCTTCTTTGGCCATACTCCCACATGAGAATGTAGCCTGGTTGATTCCTTGAGTAGAGGAACCAGGTAAGCAATGCCTGGACTCCCAACCTACAGAAACTGCAATAATAAACATATGTAATGTAAGCCACTATGTTTGTGGTCATTTGTTATGTGGCGAAATATAATTAATACAAAAGGGATGGTATAAAAAAACTCACTTCCAAAGAACTGCCTTGCTGTTGTGGAACCCTGAAATAAAAAGGGTTCGTGGTGGAAAGTAATGGCCTTTGGGCCAACAAGAACAATCTTAAGCCGTAAACATTCAGAGACTTGGAATATGTCCACATCTTTGCTTGAAAGTCACTCAGACTCTATATCTTGTTTCCAGGAGAATTGAATTTCCAGAATCCAATTGCTGCAGATTTAACACAATTGCCAAGAAGGGGGTAAAAAGAGTCATGATCACATGTCTTAAAGTTCAACCCCAGGGTCTCGATGGTCTCTCTGTACTGTAATTCTTCATGATCTTCAGCAAGAGCCCCATGGAATGCAACAGTAACAGCCTGGGAAAGGTTTAGACTAGGATGGTAAATTTATAGATCTCATCTTATAAATACATAGGGAGGCTTGGGATAACTCGTTACAACATGGGAATGTCTCTGCCTCCATCTAATGATATGACCATAATGGCCATTCTTCGGTTTGTTGTAGGCATTCCTAGTGGCAAGGGTCAGAAATGAGGAGAATTTGGCACATCCGCAGGATTTTAAGTATGTTCACTCCTATTTCTGCATGTTCCTGAATAGTATCTACCACTCCCAACCTTTCTCTTTGGCCAAAGAGATTCTTATTTCCACTTCTTTGTGAAGTGAATGAAATGGAGACTTTCTGACCATTTGGCTCCCTTTTTCCTTGCAAGCGTGTAAAGTGGTAGTAGCTGGTTGTGGGGTGTGTGTGTGAAAGAGATGGACAAAAGTAAGCAATGGGGGTGATTGGAAGCATGCAGGCCACGCATCTGTGGTTAAGCCAAGCCAGAAACTCAAATGTGGTCAGTATTCCCTGGCAGGTCGAAGACATCGTCTCAGATCTCCACATCTTTCCAGATGTGCCAGCAGAAATGAAAGGACTTTCTCGGTGCCAGTGAGAAAAGACAGTGATTGGCATGGCTTGGATCACAATATTGACAAAGCAGGTGGCATGCTCTGACTGGCAGCCCCCCACCACTGCCAAGAAGAACCATGTGTAGGGGGAAAATATCCAAAAGGAGAAGATGTTTTTCTGGGAAACAAGCCCTCATCTTTCCTCTTGTTCAGTATATTTTAGACTGTACTGTGAAGTCCTAGTTCCAGTCATACCTGTGCTCCTTGTGGGGAGCGGCAAATCCCCCTTTTATCTAAACTAGTCAGAATCAGGTACTATCACTTGCAAACAAGAGTCCTGATGAATATCTCACTTATTACTGACCAGCATCTTAACTGCAGCCTAAAGTGACATAATACTTTACATTTACAAAGAGAAGTCTTATACTTTTGAGGGTCCACCCCTAAAGATAAAACAGATTTCCAGGTCCTGAAACATATAATTTCTCAAATAAAGAAAAAGGATAGAAAAGAAAACCTTGGGCCAAAACAGGGTGTTTTCCTGGAACTAGTTGTTTTTATTGATCATTCCCAAAGGGTGTCACCCACACATACCAAGAAAACTCCCTCTGGGGAAGACCCAAACTGTAGTCTATCCCAAGTATTATAACCTGTGGAATACAGATGTCAGGTGTTATCAAAATTTAGATACTTTGAGCAAGCACATCTGGAGAGTCATCTCAAATTATACTTTCATGTAATGAGGAACCGGAATTCACAGTGTTTCTCTGGCTTCAGATCAACAAAATTATATCCCCGCTCACCTAGTAATTTCACTTCTAGGAATCTTCCTAAGGAAACAATCAGAAACCCAGGCCAAACTGGATGGAAAGATGTTTACCAAAGCATTATTTACCGTTGAAAAAATCAAAATCTTCGATAAGAGAATGGTAAAATAAATTGCAAAGAACTGAACGCTAAGAAGCCATTACATTTTTTAAAAAATTTATATATACTTAATGACATGGAAAAATACACTACAAATGTTAACAGTAATAGAGCTAACAGGCCAGGTGCTATGCTGAGCACTTTATATGTACTATCTCATTTAATCCTCACAACAACTAACCATATTAAGGATATTCTTATTATTTACTCATTCTAGACAAAAAAAATGATGACTTAATAAGATTAAGTGAATGATACAATCACACAGATGGGGAATCCAATTCCAAAGTTGTAGTAGCTAAGAAGCCACTACACTACTCTGAAAGAAATTATAATTATAGGATACCAATTTGCTATTATTACACACATACACACAGAGGTAATTTTTAAACTACTTTAAAGGTATAGCAAAAAAGCACAGGCCAGTCAGAACTAACACTACAACCAATCATAATGGAAGCCAGATGTAAACAACCAAAATGGCCATCTAGTTTCAGTTAGCCTTTGCTATATAACAAACCACCCCAAAATTTAGTAGCTTTAAACAACTATTTTGCTGGCTCACAATTCTGTGAGTTGATAATGTGGCCTGCGATCAGGTAGGCAGTTATTCTGTTGGTTTTGCCTAGGGTCACTGGTACGACCACAATCACCTGACAACTCAATTGGGATTGGATGGCCCAAGATGGCCTCACTTACGTATCTTGCAGTTGGTGCTGGCTACCAGCTGGATCCCTCTCTTCATGAGGCCTTTCCTCCTCGAGGAGGCTAGCTCAAGTTTCTTCATATGGTAGCAGCAGTGTTCCAAGAGGGCATGAGCAGAAGCTTTTAAGATCTTTTGAGGTCTTGCTTAGAAGTTGTCTATCACCACTTCTACTGCATTCTATTGGCCAAGGCAAGTCACAAAGCCAGTCCAAATTCAAGGAGTGGGGAAACAGACTCTACCTATTGGTGACAAGAACTGCAATGAATTTGTGGCCCTTTTAAATCTTCTACACTGTATATAACAACTAAGTCTCAGTCCTGCATGTATATGTACATAGAAAAAAAGACGGAAAGGAAATCAATCTACTAACAGGATTATTTTTATTAACTTTCTGTATTTCTGCCATTCTCCAATTTTCTTAATGAATATGTCTTACCTTTATAAACAGAAAAAGAAAACCCTGACACCTCCCATAATAGTTTAACAGGGCAGCTTGGACAGCTTCACTTTGGCCTGGAAATCAACATAATTCCTTCTTTCTTAGCTCTATCACTTCCTCGGTTTGGTAATTTTGTAACCTTTCAGAGCCTCCAATTTTCTCAGTTGTAAAGATGGAGCCAACATCACCTCTTTCACAAGACAGTTGTAAAGATCAAATGAGACAATGAATGTAAAACACCCACAGCGAACCTTGGTGGTTTCCCTTCCTCCTACTCCACCCAAACTAAGACCTCCTTAGTTTTATAGGAATGCTCTTTCTCACAAACCTTAATTCTGTTGTAGTAAAACTACATACACACACATCTCTAAAGGTAAACTGTATACCCTGAGGGCCGGTTTCAAAACTTAATCCTCCTTTATAACTCCCAAGTACCTAGCACAAGACTTCAATACGTACTTGATGTGTTGACTCATTAACCAAATCAAAGTTTTCCAGTTAATCCCTTTTTATGCAGTTTTAAATATAAATTCCATATCAAGAGTAACATCAGTCAGTCATTCATTGTATCTATTCCTGACAATGGAAAAGCCTAACTTGGTTCACCACCATAAGAAAATTCAAATTTCTTATGGTTCTAAGCTTCTACACATACACAAATACAATCACAAGGAATTGTATTTGTTTCTAGGGTTTTTTTTTTTTTAAAGCCATCTGCTTTTCCTAATAAGTTCTTCTTGGGGCACATGGCTAACTCGGTGGAGCCTGTGACTCTCAATCTCGCAGTTGTGAGTTTAAGCCCCAGGAAGGGTGGAGAGATCACATAAAAAAATAAAATCTTAAAAAAAAAAAAAAAAAAAAGAATAGGCTCTTCTTGCCATAATGACAAAGTGGAGCATAAAAGCATAAAATTTAAACTGGAAAGACAGAATACCTAGGAAAAAATGAAATAAACTTTAATGAAACAATTATTATTCTGAAAAACTAAGCAACCCAAACTGAAAACAGCCTTGGTATTGCTTCAATGAGGCAGCTATCATTAGTGCTTAGTCATGGAGGTCTAATTTACTGTTAACAGTAAACACAAAGGTAATAGGCTCTCCTAGCTCCTCCCACAAGTTAGATCCAAACAGAGTAGGGAAGGGTCTACAAATGGTCATCCATGTGTCATGGTATCAGGAAAGACACTATCTGAAGTGGCTTAGGCAGATGAGAATCAATGCTATTTTTAAAGATCTTTGAGAAAGACATTTCATAAACTCCTGGGTGAGTCACTTTGCAACATCCACAGAGGGTGGGAAGGGTAACAAAGAGCTTACTTTTGCTTTTTTTTTTTTTTTTACATACAGGATATTGCTAGCAAAGAGAATCACTTGTTGAATGGGAGGGGTTCATCTGGTGATATTCCACCTCTCGTTCTACCGACTGAGAACCCCATGGGCCGCTTTCATGCTTTGATTCATCCTGGAACCCAGGCAGGGGGGCCAAAGCAAGCCCTCATGGGCTCTGTCTGGGATGGTGGATTGTAAAAGAAAAACCACATCTGGGGCGCCTGGGTGGCTCAGTGGGTTCAAGCCTCTGCCTTAGGCTCTGGTCCTGATCCTGGGTTCCTGGGAGCCCCGCGTCCGGCTCTCTGCTTGGAGGGAGGCCTGCTTCCCCCTCTACCTGTGCCTGCCTCTGCCTACTTGTGATCTCTCGGTCAAATAAATGGATAAAATCTTTAAAAAAAAAAAAAAAAAAGACTGACCATATCTGCAAGAGGCTTGAATCCTTACCCTAGTGAGTACAAAATTCTATTATACATAAGATACACAAACACAGGTGAAGGAGAGAAATGAAACAGGAGGGGATGGGGAGGGAGACAAACCATAAGAGACTCCTAGACTCACGAAACGAACTAAGGGTGGCTGGGAGGCGGGGGGTAGGGATAGGGTGGCTGAGATGTGGACATTGGGGAGGGTATGTGCTGTTAAGTGCTGTGAAATGTGTAAGCCTGACGATTCACAGACATGTACCCTGGGGCAAATAATACATTATAAGTTAATTTAAAAAATGAGAAGATAAAATAAAATTATAAACAACATCTTCGCACTTAAAAAAGATACACAAACACATATTCCTTTACTCACCAGAGCAATGTCATCACACATTCTGTAAATCTCTAATTACTTCAAAATAAAAAGTTAAAGAAAAGGGGAAGAAAGAAGCACATAGGATGGAGCAAGTAGGAATTACAACTTTCAACAGCAATGGAAGCCAGAAGATAATCTGACATCATCACTATGCTGAAAGACAATAACTTCCAATGTCCAATTCTATAAGCAGTGAAATAAATCCTTCAAGAATTTTAAGATAAATTGAAGATATATTTAAACAAGCAAAGCAGAAAATTTTTCGAAAGCAGATCTTCACTGAAGGAAATTGTGAAGTGTATCTCAGGCAGGAGAATGTTTCCACAAGGAAGGTCAGAGATTTAACAAAGAATAAGAAGAAAAAAAATAAGAAAGAAAACAGTGTGATAACTCTAAAAATTACAAGTATGAAAGAAAAACTATTAAGGAATCCAAATAGTTTACCTTAGGAAATTTTAGAAAACACAAGGACATAAAAGCACACTTTACTTTAGTCATCAGAGCAATCAATGACTTCATCACTCGCACATCAGGTCGCCTCTGGAAAATTCCAGCAAGAACAAAAATGGCCAATGACGTCTTACTATTATTATGAAACTCGTTTTGACATAGAATCTCGGAAAGGAACTTGGGACCGACAGGGTGCCCCGAACCACACTTTAAAAAATCGCTGCTCTAACCCCCATGTTGCCTAACCCTGGCTCTCCTGAGTTTCACTTTCCGACCGGCCAAGGAATAAACAGCAAGGTCACTGGCCAGCGTTCACACGAACTCCTCTTTCCGTTTTGCGAAGGTGCCTGGGTGACGCGCAGGCTACACAGTCGGGTTTCCGGGAAGGCTTTGAGAGGCGGCGCTAGAGGGCGCCCCGAGAGAACCCCGCGACGCACCTCACCGTCCCCTCCGGCGCCCCCGCCCCGGCCCGCGCCGGCCGGGTTCACACGGAAGCCCGGAAGAGAAGGCGGCGCCCGGAAGAGGGGGGCGGGCGTGGCCTCATTGGACGAGGTGCCTCCGCTCAAGGTCGGAGGCGGGGCTTCTTTGCGCTAAAAAGCGGGACCCGGCGCCCGCTAGAGCGCGTAGGTTTAGTCGCATTCCGGTGTAGCTTTTCTGTCCCATACTGAGGTCCGCCGGGTCATGGTGCCAGCCTGACTGAGAAGAGGACGCTCCCGGGAGACGAATGAGGAACCACCTCCTCCTGCTGTTCAAGTACAGGGGCCTGGTCCGCAAAGGGAAGAAAAGCAAAAGACGAAAATGGCTAAATTCGTGATCCGCCCAGCCACCGCCGCTGACTGCAGTGACATCCTGCGGCTGATCAAGGTAGCGGAAGGCCCGGGCTCCTCCTTGGGGTGGGGGGGGGTGCGGGGAGGAGGTGAGGAGCGGCTCAGGCAGATCCCCCTCTCTCTGCCCGCCTCCCCTATTCTCGGCCGGGCCCCCCCTGGGCAGGATTCTGGGAACGAATCGCCGCCCCGCGCACCCCGTTCCCTGTGAGCTGGTTGGGTCAGAGCCTCACTTAGTTTTCTACTTCTCTCCCTCTCTCCCTTGTGCATCGCCCCAGGAACTGGCTAAATACGAATACATGGAAGAGCAAGTAGTGTTAACTGAAAAAGGTAACGCGACTGTAGCTGGGCGGGGGAAGGGTATCGGGTCCTTGTCCTCTTCACAGAGGCCATCACTGTGTGTCCTTGCTGCCCCTTCCTGCAGATCTACTAGAGGATGGTTTCGGAGAGCACCCTTTCTACCACTGCCTGGTTGCAGAAGTGCCCAAGGAGCACCAGTCTCCGGAAGGTAACGCCCTCCCCTTCCAAAAGCCAAACACCGAGTGTTTTATAAAACGCATAGTGTCCGTGGTGTAGAATCACTGACAACACGGGCCAAAGTTACTGAGAAATTGGCCAGAAATAATAGCCAGTGTTCAAACTACTGAGGAAAAAGAAAATAGATGTGCTGCACATAATAATAGGGCGGGTTGAAAGAGCTGTTTAAGTAAGTATCAGAGTGCTGTGGAGACCCGGAAGAGTTAGGTATAATGTCATTTGTTGTAATTCAGTTTCATAAATGGTTCTTGTTTGACCCTAACGTAACCTTTTTTGTAACTGTGTTAAATCACATTTTTTTCTTTAATTTGTCCCAATCTTCAGGTTACAGTCTCTAGCTTCGCCATGTACATGGCCCTTCCGTGTACATGGATGGGCGGGGAGGTAACTAAAAGATCCTTTACACAATAAAGTAGATGATCATGATAAATGAGGTAAGGTCCTATTATCACACACTTAAAACACGGTAGATCAGAAACTCCAGTGTACTCTCTTCCTGTGTTTGCAAAGGACTATAAAATGGCTAGAAAGTTTAATTTGAAACCTTGGCCTCCATTTGAAATTATAGACACCCTATAAGAGGGAGTCAGATTGTTTTATTTTTTGCTGGTCCCTGTTGACTGGTCAGAAGACAGAGCTAAAAGGGGAAGTTGTTTGGGTGGGTGCTTCGTTTTTTTCTGAAGTCTCTTCCCCAAGCTAGAAGAAATGATTGGAAAATATAAGGGATGAGGTACTTTTTGGAGGTATGTAGATGTTACATGATACCTGTTTCTGGGTACCTCTGCTTCTTCTGGCTTAAAACTGGGGAGAGCAAATTGAAAATCTGTGAATTGGAAGGCAAGTTCTGAAATTAAACATTGCACTTTTGGCCTGATGTCCTGACCTTAAGGAAGCAGAGTTTCTCAACTACAGATACTATTCTGAACTGCCGTGTAAACCCAACTTATTCCCAAGTCAACATACCAATATATCAATAGGATGTGAATAATGTGTGTGTTTAGTTTATAAGACTATAGCAGTTTTGCTCTGGCAAGTAATGAAAGCATTCTCACTTCTGAGTGTAAGATCCAGCAGAGCGGCCAGTCCATGATTTTAGCCTCGCTTCAGCTAGTTCTAATGTGTGCTTTTTGCAAATACATGTCCTGAGAACAGTGAGATCATCCAACAGTGGCCTGGACTGCACTAGCATAAGAATTAGGAGACAGTCCCAATTCAGTGACTACCTATTTCTGTAATACGTGCATGTCGATTTTTTTTAAATCTACGATAGGCTTCCGATTTTGCAGCTACGACTTGTATGGGTTGCTTTTCGTCCACATCTCATGTGATACTCTTATTACAGGACACAGCGTTGTGGGTTTTGCCATGTACTACTTTACCTATGATCCATGGATTGGCAAACTGTTGTATCTTGAGGACTTCTTCGTAATGAGTGATTATAGAGGTATGGCTGAGTTTAGGATGGGTTTGCTCTAAAGAGAAACCAGGGCTTAAAGTCCTAAAGACAACTTTTTAAACGGTACTTCTCTTCCCTTTAGGCTTTGGCATAGGATCAGAAATCCTGAAGAATCTAAGCCAGGTACGTCTTGGTTCGGGAGAGAGTTGGTTTGGTGTCCAAATTTGTTAGTGTTACTGAATTATGTTAATGACTGGATTAGATGGGGTCTTGGAAAGCAGGTGAAACGTCACTGAGTTTTTCGCTCTCTGTTACAACAGGTTGCGATGAAATGTCGCTGCAGCAGCATGCACTTCTTGGTAGCAGAATGGAACGAACCATCTATCAACTTCTACAAAAGAAGAGGTGCTTCTGATCTGTCCAGCGAAGAGGGATGGAGACTCTTCAAGATCGACAAGGAGTACTTGCTCAAGATGGCAGCGGAGGAGTGAGGAGTGCCGGTGCAGACAGTGACAGCTTCCATTCTGTTTTAGATTAAATTCTCAACTGCTCTTGCTTTCTATCCTGTTTGTAGTCAAATAATAGAATGAACACCCATTCCAAAGCTTTATTACCAGTGGCGTTGTTGCATGTTTGAAATGCGATCCGATTAAGATGGCAATCTTGTATGCAGTTTGGAGTCAGATTTCTCCTTGAACATCTTTTGATAAACAACAAGGTGGTATGGCCTTCATGTATATGAAAAAAACTTCATTCTTGTGAGTCATTTAAATGTGTACAATGTACACACTGGTACTTAGAGTTTCTGTTTTGATTCTTTTTTTAATAAACTGCCCTTTGATTTAATTGGTATAAGCATTTTTTTTTACTAATCTTTTATTTCTCAAGACATTTTTCTTGTTGTTGAATGCGAAATAAAAATGACCAAGAAACGTAAAACTTGACCACCTTACAATTATTGAAAAACAGTTTTTAGCCCAATTTAAAGTGGTCACGAGCTGTTCTCAAAGTCTAGAAAGAAGCCACTTGAATCCCATGGTTTTATAGGTGGCAGCGTGTAAAATGACTTGACACTGGTGACACTGGACACTTGACCTGACAGAATTTTCAAGAGCTGAGAACCAGGTTAGCAACGAAGCCCACAACAAATAAGCCGAGTGGTTACCCTCGTAAAAGGCGGAGACCGGATTCTCAAACACGGGATGGAGGGAGGCACACACCTTGCCTGCAACAACCTCATCCCACCCAGAGTGCCATTCTGAAGGGAAAACTGATAGCTTTGCTAATCAGGCAGGAGCGAACCAACATTTCTGCAGGAAATGTGCAAACTAAAAGGCTGGAGGTGGGTGCGGGTCCCAGTCAGGGAAAGTTTAATTGGAGCGCCAGTCAATGCTACTGTGGTAAACTGCAATTGGTTTCTATGTAAAAACAATAGTGCCTAAAATGGGGTGGTAAACAAAAGCTTTCTCCAGAACTGAAAATGAAACTACCAAGACCCAGGAGGAAGAGACAGCCTTAGGTAAATGTGACCTCTTGAATGTTTTATTTGCAGTAACTCTATACCCAGCGTGGGGCTCGAACTCACAACCCTGAGATCAAGGGTCGTCCGCTACTGAGCCAGCCAGGGGCCCCTGCTACCTCCCTTTATCGCTCATTACACCGAGTTAAATTCCTAAACCCAGCAACTTGCATAATAAAGAACATGGTAGTTAATAAGAACCACTGTGCTGATTGCCAAGATTAACGCTTTCCAAGTCATCAGATAGCTGAAAAACAATGCTCCCTATCTTCTTTCTGTGTTTTCCAGGAAAGAAATACTAGGCTCCTCTGTGAAAGGGGGTTTTGCCTCACGTCCCTCGCTCGGGTGTGTGTTCTGGCTTCCTAAATTACAAGGCAGCCATATAAGCAAGTGGGATCCTGTACTGTACTGAATACAGAAGAGCTTTGGGATTTACTGGTGGCTCAGAGAGCGTGCTATGAAAACAGGTTTCCAGAGTCCAGGGTCCTGCTGGGATGATAAGTAACTAGGAGAGAGAAGCTGGCAAACATCAAAAGAGTTAACTAAACACAAGAGAGCCTCGCAGGGAGAGCAGACATTTTGAAAACCGTGTTGTGGAAAGTGGGCCTCTGAGGAAAACAACTACATGCTGACTGTGGTTAAATATGTGAATAAATTAGATTAACCAAGTGAGTTATAATATAACTCTTTGTTTTCTAATTCTTCTTAGAGCTTAGCCCTAAAAATCCAGGGTTGTCACACAAAAACTTTTAGGAAGGCTGTGTCCACTCTAAAGTAGTCCCTTACGTTTAAAATTTAGAAGCTGCAACACCAAAGCATCAGCCCACTGAATGCTTAACTCGATTACAAAGACACCTCTCAAAAAAACTAAACTGTAAAATCCGTAAAGCTTGTAATCCCTAGGCAAGTCAGAAAACACGTCCTGGGAAATTTTATGAAAGGAAATAAAAAACAATGATAAAACCAGAAAGTGGGGAGAAAGAAAGCTTCACATAAAGATAACTTTACAATTATCATTTTACTAAAATATTATGCCTGATAATCATTTGGGAAGAATAGGATTTCGGACCTAAGGACTTGTCATTCATTATACTACGTAGGATATTTCAGGGTGTGTGTGTGTGTGTGTGTGTAAAACAGCTGCTATTCACTAAGTATATTCTGTTCCTCCAAAAACTTATAAAATCAAAATTTCTGAAACTATTAAAACGGGAAGGAGCTGGGTTTGTCCATGTCCAGGCTTATGACACCCTGCTACTGGTGCCACCACAGGGCTGACGGTAGAGCCATGGTCCGTCACTGTCCAAACCAGAGCGCAAGACCATCAGCCGCTTAAGCCTCCACGGCGCAGCCTTTCTAGGGAAAGAAAGTGGTCCTTCACACAGAAAGGCAGAAGCAACAAATCAGAAGAAGCCTAATGACCGATTAATGCCTTATATCCACTCTACCCCACTCTGTGAGTCTCCTTCGCATTGGGTCCCCAACAGGGCCTAGAATGGATGGCACTTAACCACTGTTCCGGGAGGCAAGTGGCTGCTCTGAGATCCCAGCCACCATCTCCTGCCGAGGGAAGCTGCCTCCCCACCCCCCCCACCCCCCCGACCTCGGGGCCTGGCCTCCCGCTCGGAGTCTGCAGGCGGCCTTGCCCGCTCCTGGAGTTCTGTTCGCTCGACTGGCTACATCTTTGTTTTCTTGTTTCATCATCTCTTCCTGTAGACTGTCCCCTCTGGGTGACCCTGTGTGTTACTTTCATCCCTTTTCTTTGTCCTGCCAGGCTCGGCTTCAAGCCAGTCAGGGGTTACCCACAGCTCAGACTGCGAGTCCCACGCCCTTACTGAACATCCCCTCCGTCATCAACGCCTTCCTTGCCCCACCTAAGGCCACCAAATGCCCTTCCTCAGAATGTTCTCCCAGCATCCCATTCCCCCATCACTTCTTTCTTTCTTGTGGTTTACCTCTGCCCAACAAATATTTTAGTAGTTTCCAGATGGATATCAACATGATTGTTAATAATAAGAGCTAACCTTTAGCAGGTACTCCCCAGGAACCAAGCATTACATTCAGCAGTCTGTCAACACGGTTATTGAATCCTCGCCAACACACTACAGAGGGAAGTACTCTTACTGGTTTCTTCTTATAATGAGAAACTAAACCTGAGAGGTCAAATTGCCTAAGGCCACACAAGTAGGCCCTGGAATCAAACTCCCACACCAAATTTCTCAAATCCCTGGAGGTTCACTGCCATCCTCTCAAAGCACCTCATATTCTCTATAAGAATGATTGAATTTGGTGTTTCCTCTGGAGTATACACTAAAGATTAATCAGTATAACATCTTTCTAGATTATCAAAATCACTAGTTCTCAGTATTGGCCGCAGGTTAGAATCGCCTGAAAAGCTTTTAAGAAATACTAAAGCCCCACCCTGAGAAACTAATTTAATTGTATTTGCATCTGCATTTCAAAGTGAAGCCAAGATGGAGAGCCACTGATGTAGATAATGACCTTATAACTGAATCCTGGGTGCAGTTGTGAGCACCATTTCAGTTTGTGGTTATGCTGTCACCTTAGCACCGTGTTATTAACAAAGAGCAAGTCCCACCACACAGCATGAGGGAGAACCTTCTAGAGAGTTTTTAGAGAAAAATTACCACAGAATTGTGTCATACAAGTGCATACAATGCTGAAACCAAAAATGTCCACCACAGCCATCTGTACCATGTTCTGCTGCAAGCAGCAACTTCACTTGAGCAAAATGTCTTCCCTCATTTTTTTTTAAATTTTATTTATTTTATTTGACAGAGAGAGAGAGATCAGAAGTAGGCAGAGAGGCAGGCAGAGAGAGAGGGAGAAGCAGGCTCCCCGCTGAGCACCCGATGTGTGGGGCTCGATCCCAGGACCCTGAAATCATGACCTGAGCTGAAGGCAGAGGCTTTAACCCACTGAGCCACCCAGGCGTCCCTGTCTTCCCTCATATTAAACCGGTGTGGTTCATTTGAATTTTATTAGTTTGGTCATTTTTTTAAGATTTGATTTGTGGAGCACCTGGGTGGCTCAGTGGGTTAAAGCCTCTGCCTTCAGCTCAGGTCATGATCTCAGGGTCCTGGGATCGAGCCCCGCATAGGGCTCTCTGCTCCGCAGGGAGCCTGCTTCCCCCTCTCTCTCTGCCTGCCTCTCTGCCTACTCCTGATCTCTCTCTGTGCCAAATAAATTAAAAAAAAAAATTTAAAAAAAAGATTTGATTTGTAAATGTATACTGGTTTTAGAGTTGTGTAGGAGCTGTGAACACAATATATTCACATCCAATTATACATCTATAGTAAGTAATATAATAAAAGTAGTTTCTTTGGGGATCTGTGAGAATTCTGTATTTTTGAACAATTTTTTTCTTTTTTTAGATTTTATTTATTTGACATAGAGAGAGAAGTCTTGTGCAATATATATCTATATAGATATTATCTATATATTAATATTATATATTATAATATATTTGTATAATATTAATTACTAATATTATATAGATAATATCTATATATATATCTATATATATATAACACATCTTCTTTATCTTTATCTGTTTATCAGTCGATGAGCGTTTGGGCTCTCTCCACAGTTTGGCTGTTGTTGATAATGGTGCTATAAACATTGGGGTGCATGTGCCCCTTTGAATCTGTAGTTTTGTATCCTTTGGGTAAATGCCCCGTAGTGCAATTGCTGGGTCTGAGGGTAGTTCTATTTTTAACTGTTTGAGGAACCCCCAGACTATTTCCCAGAGTGGCTGCACCAGTTTGCATCCCCACCAACAGTGCAAGGAGGTTTCCCTTTCTCTGCATCCTCATCAACACCTGTTGTTTCTTGTGTTGTTAATTTTAGCCAAGAATTCCTTCCTTGAAAAGGGGGCTGTGTTAAGTTGGAGACACACTGCCATAGCCATAATGCAAAACTGCCTGCTTCTGCGGGGTTGAAAAAAGAGGGCGTCAGAAGTAAAACTTTCCCAGGTGGGCTCCAACTTGATCAGATTCGGGTTTGATTTTTTGGCAAGAAAATTTCACACACACACACACACACACACACACACACACACACACAAAGAAAATTTCACAGATGATTTTCCCCCCATCAAGATGCATAAAATGTCTAGTCGTCTCTTTGTGCTGCGGCTGTTAATATCAACGCCTACTTGGTCCACTGATTCACCAGGAGTTGCAATATGGTGATATTCTATTTCCATCATTGTTTCTTCATTTATTAGCTAAAGTATTTCTATAAAAAGAGTGCTCTCCCATCTTGCATGTCATTCACATGAAATATACCCAGCAAAGGCAGGATAAATACTTGATTCTTCCCTTTTATTTACTAGCTCTCAAAAGAGTGAATTGGCTTCCCCAGAATCTTTCAATTAGCAGCTCCCACCCCACCCATTCTGCCGCCAAGTATCATTATTAACTCATGGACTTGAAACATTTCCTGTGCCTTAATTCGTTGTCCTTATTTTTCTTACTGAAGCCCAGATGGCTCTGATTGTTCAGTGAGAGCTTCCTCTAGTCGGCCTCAGGGTCCTTTGGACACGACCCCAGAAGCTCTTGTTGGCTTCCTCACTTTTAAGATGGCTCGGGTGCACCTTGTACATTTCCTACCCCAGATGTGCCATCGATGGCCGCGTCATTCTGAGCTTCAGAGGTTCCTAGAGAAGAAACGTTTACCGGGAGCAATTGTGTTCTCCACTGTTTTGATAACAACAGGGACATAGCGGGGAGAGCCTTTTAAATGGGGACTGAGGGTAGTGGCATTTCCCTTCTGGCTTAGGTCAGAGAAATTTTCCCCAGCTCTCTTCTTCCACCTGGTTGCTTATACTGCTTTCTTTCATCCAGTCCCTCAACAACAACAACAACAACAAAAGTGATTTCAGAGGCAGTTTGGTCTGGTGGAAAGAACACTCCACTTGGAATCAGAGGTAGCTGAATCAGACCCTAGTTCTTCTTCATTACAGTTGCCATTCATAAATGAGATTATGAATACGGAAGTGCGCAATGTACATTTTTAATAGATACTACGTGATCTGCTTATCATAACCTATGTTGAGCATTTACTATGTGCCAGATGTTGTGATTTTGTTACTTCATTAATCTTCATGACAACAGCATAGGGTATTTGAAGGGTGGCAGAATATGCCACCCCCAAATATGCTGCTTTGGCAGAAGGATTATTTTGAGCTAAGGGCACTTGAAAAACAGCAGATGCAAGAAGAGTGTTCTTATCTCCCCTTTCTTTCTGAAAACGGGAGATTAAACTCCCATGTGCGAAGCTGCCCTCCCTGTACCAGGAGAAAAGAAGGGAGTCAATGCCAGAATTCTGTACAGAGTTTGTTAAAATAATCCTTCTCTTTCTTTATCCTCCCCATATATTTTAGCTACTTTTCTACAATTGCCTCTCTTTGTTCGACCTAGCTTTTTTTTAAAGATTTTATTTATTTATTTGACAGAGAGAGAGAAAGACAGAGAGCACATAAACAGGGGGAAAGGCAGAGGCAGAGGGAGAGCAGGCTTCCCAATGAGCAGGGAGCCCTAAGTGGGGCTCAATCCCAGGACCCTGGGATCATGACCTGAGCAGAAGGCAGATGCTTAACTGACTCAGCCACCCAGGTACCCCTGTTCATCCTAGTTTAAAAGCATTTAGGTTTTGCCACCTCTTTGGATTTTCAGTTCCTTATGAAAGCTCCCATGTCACATAAAATTTATGTTAAATAAATGTGTATGCTTTTCCCTTGCTAATCTGTTTTATGTTAATTAAATTCTCAAGCCTGGCCGGACTCTGGAGGATGAAGTGTTGCCTCCCCCACATATTCCAGAGGTGTGCTGGTAAAGCAGCTGGAAGTGGGGGTGGGGGCCTGGATTCCTAGAAGTTGCTGATTAACATGGGGTAAATACTTCCACAGAGGCTGATGTGAAGCTACCAATGGTTTTAACCACTGGCTTGCAAAATTCCTGAATATTTAACAAGAGGCTCTCCCAAGCCTGGCAGGAGCCTGCTTCAGCACACCACTGAATCAGGCCCACTTTAAAAATGAGGAAACAGAGGCTGAGGGAGATTGAGCAACGTGGATTCACTCCGGGTGTGCAGGTCCGGGCTGTCAGCCGGCTTTGTCCCTCCATACACACGTGCTTTCTCGACCACACACTTGCCCCTTCTCTAAGCCATTGGTTCATACTCTTTGGCCTCAGATTTAAGCTTAGGCCTAACAGTTTGACCCAAATATTTACTTCCTTGACTGTTAACATCCTGGGAGCAGAGACCGTATCCCATGATCTTTATATCCTCAGAGCCTCATTTCCATGCACGGCACACAGTGGGCGCTTGATAAAATAATTTATTTCATTAAATAAATGAAATAAACCAGCCCCAATTTTAGAGGGGAAAGTGAGAGAATCAGCTCTAAAGTTATTCTTCACTCGTAATAGGCCCCCATTTTGATAGTCACAATTTAATTGGAAAAAAAAAAAAAGAAAGCTCATAATTAGAGAGCACTTTTAATCCTTAAAACAAAGCCATTCTTCTGTGCATGAGGAAGGCAGGGTGGAGGGGGTGAAGCAATTTATTCAATGTTATACAACCAAAAGGCAGTGGGGTTGAGATGTGAACTGGTAGCCAGGCTCCAGCTACAGCTCACAAACCGTAAGTCACCATCTAGGGTAACCGTACATGGCGGCCTTTGGTCATCGGTACTGGTGGTGCTTCAGGGCTAAGACTGTTTCTTTGCCTTGGAAAGGGTCTTGCCTGTGCCTAGATTAGGTGTGAAGGACCTGGGGGGGAATGTGGGCTTTCTATCAACTGCTCCCTGCCTCAACCCTTCTCAGCCAGCCCTGCAAGAAAATTTAATTTTTCCATAGAAGACCAGCTTCAAGACAAGGCAAGTGGTTCAGGAACCATCCCATTTCACTTTTTCTTCCTCAAATTATATGTGAGTTCTGTTACTAGAAACAAAAATGTGCTCTCCTAAATTTTCCACACAGGCCTCCAAGGAGTTGAAAAACAAAAATCATTTTCCAGTTTCTCTGGCTTCAAGCCTGATTCTAGGACGTGATCCAACACTAATCACCATCCAAATGCCTGTCAGCAAGACAGTCGCTGTGCACTCTGGCGTATAGTACTGAGGCAGTCTTGTGCAATGTTGTTAAAGCATTATGTTATAATTATACCCCGGCCTTGTTTCCTGCACATCTCGCAGATGCTTATCCACCAATGGGGTGTTAGCTGACAACCACTCTAAACAAGCCTGGACAAAAGAAATAATAGCGGTAACCCCAAGGAACTTCTGAAAGACTATGCAGCTAATGTTCCAGAATGTTCGGCCAGTTCGATATTCTCTTACAGGCAAGTCAAACGTCAGGCAGCCTTTCTACCTTCTCCTCTTCTGCCTTTGACCTCTCTTTGTGCTCTCCTGTCCAGAACGTCGCTTTACTCCTCTGCATCTTAAAACATGTCAACTGAAAATATGAAACACTGAGGGAAATCCTTACAACCCCTCGGCCTCAGAACCCAACACTTCCCCACTTCCCAGAGAAGCTAAAATGCTTCTCTATAAGGAGTGACAGACGCACGCTGTTCCTTAGGACTGTTAAAGAAGGGCTGCCTACCTCCTGTCTTACTGCTCCTTCCCTGGGATGGAAGAAGGGTTATGCCAGGGCCATGGACACTCATGGTCCTGAACACTATGGTCTCGTGCCAGACCGGATGGAACTCTGGGGAAATGCTCCCGCTGAAATCCAGGGAAGTGGTGAAGAGAAAGATCCTAAGGGAAGACTCTAGGTGGTGGTGTGTGTGGCTTACATTCTTGTCTGTTTTAAGAGGTTTCCAAGCAGGTTTTAACTAACCTTCAGCTGAAACTTGCTAAACAGGTTTTGCAATCCAGGTTATTGTGTTAGTATTTTTCCGGGTGTGTTGTCCTAGGTTTGAATTTCATGAAGTTTATTATTCTAACTACAACTCAGTGAGAAAAAGCTAAGTATACGTTTTAAAACCTAGGTATTTCCTGGTAATGACTTGTAGGAAAGAAGGATATATTCGTGAGATGTGGACCAAAAAAGGAAAAAAGTGAAAATTTTAAAGGTGACATTTACCTTTAAAATGATAAGATAAAAAAAGAGATAAGATAAAACCAAAACTATTCAAGAATATGCCTTTCTTCAAATGAAATATTCAGTCTTTTGGTTCAAATGGTAATTTATTTGAGACCTAGCTTTTAAAACAAACCCTTAGGTTTCATATGCTTCAAATGCAGCAGGAAGGAAGGGAGGCTCAGGAAACAAGTGGATCAAAGTAAAGCCATTTTGGTTTCAGGCTGATGCTTAACCTAAAAGTCAGTAGGTCATGAAAAGAGTCACAAGATCCAACTCATGGAAGACCATAAGACCCTACTCCTTCTGGCAGTAAAAGCCACATGGGCTGGACATTTTTTTTTTTTTAAAGGAGGCTCCAATGCCCAACATGGGGCTTGAACTCATGACCTGGAGATCAAGAGTCACCTGATCTACTGAATGAGACAACCAGGTGCCCCTAGGCTAGACATTCTTAAAATTGCTCTCTATGGGTAATTCCACAACCCTAAGACAACGGAAGAACTAACCACCCAATGTAAGTGATAAACCCAAAATTAAAGAGTAAGCCCCTCCCTGTAGGGTTAGTTAACTTAAAAACAAACAAACTTATAAAAGTTTGTTTATAATTGGGTTTATAAATGGGTCCTTTTCCCATCTGGGAGGAGAGACCAATTCTTTGTCTGTGAAGCAGCTCCTTTCTTACTTCTATACTTTAAAATTCTATACTCTATAACTCTTTGTCCCTTTCTCTAAATGATTTGCTCTTGAATTCTTTCTCAGGCAAAGCCAAGAACCCTCTTGGCAATGGGCCTGAAGCCTTTCCTCTCAGGGCCTTAGCTGTTAGGCATCACAACCCCTAGGAGACAAATTCAGAATAGTTTCTGTTTCTTTCTGGTCTACTTCACCAAGTCCTACATTTCAGAGACTGAAGTACCACATGATCTTTCTGCAACAATAACCACTGAATAATAATCACTCTGTCCTCAAAGAGCCACTGAGAAGAGTAAGCTTTGAGGAAACTCGGAAATCATCAAAAGATGCTGCCCAAGAGGCCTCTGTCTCAGAGCTCTTAGAATAATTTCTTGACATGATCTCTGGTAAGTCACTCTCTATAGTCATTTTTATAAGCCTCTGACTCCAGCACAAAGGAGTTATCTAGCTCAAGGCCTTCAAACTGAGAAACATTTGCTACTTGAAGTATGTGAGAACTTTTCAGGGGACTGAGTTTTAGGAACTTGGTTTCCAAACCTCACATTCCTGGAAATAATCTGCCTAATAATGACCCTGAGGAGAAGAGGTCAGTCTTGGTATTCCTTGCCCATCTCCAGTTTAGTAATTGCCCTTCTCCCACAAAGTGTATCCCTCACTCACCCCAAATCCCAGCATGGTGTGTTACCTTAAACTATAAAACCTCTGGGAATGAAACCAAAGAATAATTCAGCAATGTACAGCTCCAAAGGGAAGAGTTCCTTGAAAGTAAGGCCAGTGTGGGGGAAGAAAAAATTTCCCTCTACCCTTCTAGACTCTTGGCTGAGATTCCCTGGCATAAAAGATTATCAGGAGAAAAATAAACAAGAGTTTAACAACATGTATACCTCCCGTGTACACAGGAGAGCCCAAGATAAATGGATAACTCTCCCAAAGGGCCCAAACCACCACCTTAAACATCATCTCCAGCTAAAGACAAAAGAAGATGCTGAGGGAGGGCAGTTATGGGAGGCTATCAGGCCAAGCACAGGAAACAAAGGCATGGTTGTTAGGCAGGTCTGTCTTTGCCTTCTCCACTGATTGGAGTTTCTAGAGATTTATAGTCAATAGTCATCCTTTTCTTCTTGGTGGGGGGGGGGGAGAGGGAGAGCGAATGAGAGAGAGAGAGAAATGGATGCTCTTACAAATGTAAATGTCTCTTACAAAAGGGTAATTTCTAGTCAGTTTTCAGAGCTTCTCCTGTGTCTGCTATCTCTCAAAAAATAACCAGCTCCAGATAATCTGTATCCCAAAGAGACATATTTTTGGGTGACATATTCTGCTCTCCTTCACCAGCTTCTCAGATTGCTTAGGAGCACAGAAGAAGGTTTCATTTCAAACTCCACGAAGGAAGAGGCCCTAAGCAAGCTAATCCAAAGGTTCTCTCTTGGTAGAGATGTCAGTGGTACAATACAGAAACTACTAGTTAAAGAGCATTAGCAGTCAATCAGCCAGTGGGTAACCATAACATTCCATGAAGAGATTGCTCAAGGATTTTGTCAGGATTGTTAATTACCTCCCAGAAGAGACTGCAAATTACATCAGACATAAAAGTTCTATCCCAGACTAGATTTAGGACAGTTCTCTCTCTCAAGACCTAAAAAAAAAAAAAAAGATAGGAATTGCAACTTATTTTATCCAGGTGACAAACTGCTTTAACCAAGTATTAGAATGAAATAATATTTCGTGTCTATTTGAATTGAAAAATGAAGTGAGATTTTCTTGGAAGATTTCCATTCCCCTTCACCTAATTAGCTCCTACTCCTCCTCAGGTCTCAGCTTAAACTGTCACTTCCTCCCAGACCACACACCCACCCACCTCCTATTACACATTCCTCTAACACCTCCTGACTTGTGCTCTGCCCAGTTGTGATTTGCTGTTTGTGGACTTCCTTAAGATCTGTCTCCTCTACTAGACCACAAGCTCCACAAAGGCAGGAATCCTGTCACTTACAGGTCCACCATTGTTCTGTGAGCGGGAAGAGGGCGAACATTTTGCACAATCCTTTAAAACTGAGTTTGATCTCTCTAATTTGACAGTGAGGATTGGCTTGGCCATTAGGTTAGCAGAGCAATCACCTTCCATCAATTGGCTGAGCTAAATGAGCTGTGCCAAGATTTTGAAACAACAAAAATAGATTTAAAGTAGGTGTACAATGGATAGTATACCAGAAATCACATTCTCTGCAATTACTTCCTCTATGTTTTTTACAAATAGGTCAGTTTGAAATACACATGAGAAGATTTAAAAATTAAAATTTTAAAAGACAAAATATGTGAGAGGTACGTAGTTGCACATATAGGGCACGTGCAAACAGAAATACTTGAACAAAACTGAAATAGTAAAATCACTGCCTTAACGCAGGACTTCCATCCCTACTGTTCCCACGTGGGGGGTAAGTCAGCATCTACTTGAACACATTTGGTGATAGGGAAATTATCTACATGGTAGCTCAAAGAACTTCTGGAAAGCTCCATTTGTGAAAAACTTCAGCTAGCCTGGAGTCAAAGCTGCCTCTCTTGTTATTTGCATTCACCCAACGGAGGCCTTAATTCTGCCCACTGGAGCTGGAACAGCACCTCATCCCCTGAGCAAGCTTTTGATGATTCCAAGACAGATGCCTCAGATATCCAATCCTTCAATCTGTCTTTATTAAGTATAATTTCTAGGCAGGGCACCATCCTTCTTTGAAGAGCTTGGTTTCCCTTTGCCTAATTAACTCCTACTCTTCTTGGCAGTTGGCTTCAGTGTCATTTCCAGCACCTCTAAGCGATGTGTCCATATTCCACATAGGGGTAGCAAGAAGGCAGAGGGTAAAATACCTAGCCTGTCCTCATATAGCTCGCCCTCCCCCCCTTTCCTTTAATTCTGAAGAAAAGCATCTTTAAAGATTTATTTATTTGACAGAGAGAGAGAGATCACAAGTAGGCAGAGAGAGGCAGGGGAAGCAGGCTCCCAGGTGAGCAGAGAGCCCGACACAGGGCTCGATCCCAGGACTCTGAGATCATGACCTGAGCTGAAGGCAGAGGCTTAACCCACTGAGCCACCCAGGCGCCCTTGAAGAAAAGCATCTTTATTCACAGCTACCTACACTTCATTTGCTGGGATATGTCACATGGTAAGCTTTAGCTGCAAGGGAGGCTGTAAATGCTAATATTTTGCTTTCCAGCTAGTTTTGTAGAGAAAGTCATGGTGGTAAGATGAGCAAAGTGATAAAACATATATTGTAAGAATTATAAGCTATAATTTTTAAAGTAATTTGGAGGACTGTAAGGTAAACTATGTAATCAGCTAACAAAATAGTTAAACAAAACAAACTGTTGCCACCAGGTAAAGGTGTGCAACTTTCCAATTGGGTTTAAAGCAAAAATATAAACAGGTCACCAAAAAATGCAAATTCTCAAAAAATAAAATGCAGGACATATGGCCTGACCCTGCTTTGTTCTTAAACTTTTCCAGTGACTTCTCCTTTCACTTCCAACTCCATCCACCTCATTCCTGAATATTAAAGATTGTGACTTTTGTGTTATGGAATCAGCATGTAAGTCAGAAATTCTTAAAATACATTTTAAACTGTGGATCACACCAACAGATGCCTCAGTCTATTAAGCAATGTGATTTTTTTAAAGGCAACTTCATTTTAGAAACACACACAAATGTTCAGTTGATTACGCTGAAGACCATTTTCTTCTGGTGCGTCAGCATGATTTCTTCATCAAATTAGGTACTTTGTCTGCTTTGTGAAACACTAGCAGTTTCATTTCCTGCTAAGGAAACAGTATCTTCAGAACTCAGATAAATTTTGCCTTTCCAATCTGAGTACTGAAAATAAACAAAGAAAAAATTTAAACACATTTATGTATATTTGGGAATAGTAGAGCAAGTCTGTTTTTAGAATCAATTAAAGGTTTAGAAAGGGATTAATGTGACTGAAAAAAAAATCACCTTTTAATATGAGCATTTACATATGGAAGATCTATTTTTGAAGCTATTCTGCCTGATGCTACTCGCTTTTGTGCCTAATTTCTTTCTTTTTGTAAAATAGTTAAAATCACATCATCACCGCAATCTACACATGCCCACCTGGTCTCTAACGTGAAGTACGGGGTGGGTCCAGGGCCCAAGTCCTTCCCAGTATATGTTGCATACAACATCCGAAAAGCTTTTAGGAAAGTTTTTAGTTATTAGTGTTTTGTTTTACAAAGAGTCCAAAAGAGGACATGGTGAAAATTGAAAGGCTAAGTAAGACAAGGAGGAAGAGAAAACATTTAAAAATAGAATCACATGGTTTGCAAGTGGGAAAGAGCAAGGAAAAGGGGGACTTGGAAGAAATCATAGAGAAAATGTGCTGAATGCCAGGGAAGAGAGGCGAGCAGTATAGTGAATGTTTTCTCAAATGCCTGCATAGGGCTCAGCATGACAATGACTTTAATGTGGCATCCAGTAGGTAGTGGAGGGGGACTACATACCACATTGTTTGGCTTCTGGTGTGTTTATGAAACAGCCCAAATTTGTTGGTTTTCCGTCTAGAAAGCAAAAACTGGGAATTCCAAATATCGTGGCCTGCAGTGCCTAGTCTTTGCCCAGCCCACTCCCCATTTCCCTTCTTTGGCTCCTTTGCAGAACTCCCCATCTTGGCCCGGGTGTCCCAATAAGGTGATGAGTCATGGTGCCCTGCCCCCACCCCAGCCTCCTGCCAGGAATTGGCTCAGGGCTGGGTAAACTGAGGCTTCCCAGCCCCCACTACTTGCAGATAGTTCACCAGCCGGAGGCTGTAGCCAAAGGCTGTTGGCTGCCATCCTCCTTGCCTTGAGGGAGCACCTGCTGCAAATGGAGCAAAGGCCTGGGGAATCAGAGCCAATTACTGAGGTAATGGTCTAGTCTTTTGAGCTGTTCCTCCTTCCTAGAATCCCTCCTCATTCTCTGTCCTTGAACTCCCAGCTCAAGCTCCACCCCAGCCCATGGGAAAGAACCATAGCCCCTGCTTACAGACCGCCTCATATTATTGAATATACCACACGGAGGTGGCTCTTCTCCCCACCTAAGAAGGCCTAAAAGGCTCAGTAGGGACCATGTTCCTTTTTTTTCCTGCCTCCTGTTGTGTACAGCACAAGCCTGGCACGTAGTAGAGTGACAGGTAAGACTTGTGCAATTCAATTCTTTTCTTAGGACAGAAAATATACTAACACCAGAATGTTTTTCTAATAAGTGATCACATTAAGTGGCTGCTTAAGAAATATTTACTGTGCATAACTTCTATTATCTCATTTAATCTGCACAACCAACCTGTGGGGTAGATGTCCAAGTTTATGACCTTGGAATTTTGAAGTTCTGCGTTATCAACTGCAACAAACACAAGTACCTCTGACTCCAAATTCTAAGAAAATGTACTGCCCATAACGCCTCCTCTCCACCCCCTCCCACCAACCAACAAGCCAACTTGCACCACGTTACTATGCCCGTATATCCAGAGTACAAGACATTCAAGGACAAGGCCTTACAAATAAACTGGGACAAATCATCCATTTTGAGTTCTGCCAAACACATTTCCCAAGCAACAAAATATGCGATTCAGCATAGAAAAAAACTAACCATTCACTCAGATAACACGTTTTTTGAGAAAGCTTTTGGCTAACCTCTGTAACCCTGCCTCTGCAGGAGAGGCCCCCATTTGGCGAATGGAGGGAGGGATGACAAGCCAGTTGTTGGACTGGGACCTTCCAGAACCACAGCTGTGACCCTTAACAAGATAGCTGACCCGGGCTTTTCATTTGCTTTGATTTCATTTGTGTGTTTAATTCCAAAGTTGCAAATAACAGGAAACGAACCACAGTTTAGCCAGTTAACATCAAAGATAGGAGTCCAGGAGGCCGACTGTGAAAAAGAATTAAAAGAGTAAAAAAAAATCCTATGAGTCACACCCTTTCAATACTCTCGAGAACCACAAGAAGCCAAATGTGTGGGAAGCTACAAGTGGACACCCTAAATAAGAACAGACCTGGAGCTCTTTGAAAAATGTAAAGTTCCACACAAATGTGAGAAATAATACATAAGCCACAGTTTGGGCAAATACTCATCAGCTGGAAAAATGACTCCTAATGGTAATTAATTTGGGGACATTCTGATTTGGAGTGCGTACATTCCATCCATTTGTTATTTCTTGTAGAGAGAATAATCCTTGTGGGAACTTGCTCTTGTATTTCAGGCCATAAATGTCACAGGTTTTTGTGGTACTCGACTTTGAAATAAAAGTTTGTATGCTGTTCTTTAATAAAAATGGCAAGCTTACAAATTATGCTGCTGGGGAGAAAGCAGTAGCAATTTGCTCTCTGTCACAGCGGCCCTCAGCCATGGGGAGCTTTACAAAAATACTGATGCCTGGGTCACCCCCCTCCCAGCCCCGCTTCCCCGAGATTCCGATGTCACTGGTTTGAGTAGCTGAATTTTTTAGATTGCCCCAGGTGATTCAAGTCTGTGGATAAGGGCAAGAAGAACCACTGTCTTCAGGCCTTCCTAGGAAGCGTGGGAGCTGCCCAGAGAAGGAAGGAAATTTCTGAAAGTAGGCAGAATCCCCAGTCTTGATTCCAAACCCTTTAGCTTAGCACCCTCCACTCCAAGACATGTCCTTGGTGTGTTTCTACTACAAGCAATCTGGACTTCAGTCACCACCTCTTAACCTTCCTATTATCTCAGATGTCTGGAAGAAAAAGGGATAGAAGTCATGCTGGGTCTGCTCAACCCCGCCACTGAGGCTGAGTTTGGAGAGAGAGAGAGTTAGCTGAAGTACATCTGACATACATTATATTAGTTTCAGGTGTACAACATAGTGATTGCACAGATGATGAAATGCTCACCATAAATGTAATTACCATCTGTCACCATACAAAGTTATTACAATATTATTGCCTATATTCCCTTGCTGTACTTTTCGTCCCCATGACTTATTTATTTTATTTTATTTTATTTTATTTATTTATTTTTTTAAAGATTTTATTTATTTGACAGAGAGAAACACAGCGAGAGAGGGAACACAAGCAGAGGGAATGGTAGTGGGAGAAGCAGGCGTCCCGCCGAGCAGGGAGCCCGATGCGGGGCTCGATCCCAGGACCCTGGGATCATGACCTGAGCTGAAGGCAGATGCTTAACAACTGAGCCACCCAGGCACCCCGACTTATTTATTTTAAAAAAAAATTATTTATTTGAGAGAGTCAGCGGGAGAAGCAGGAGCCCAAGGCGGGGCTCGATCTTAGGCCCCCAAGAGCATGACCTTGAGCTGAAGGCAGACGCTTAACCTACTGAGCCATCCAGGAGCCCTGAGTTATTTTATAACAAGAAGTTTTTACCTGTTAATCCCCCTCACCTGTGTGTGTGTGTGTGTGTGTGTGTGTGTGTGTGTGTGTGTTTTAACAACAGGCAGAGTAACTTGGTACAAAGGTGTAGCACAGCAGTGCTTGACAGCAAATTTATGGCTAGCACCTCTGACCAAAGCACACATAACCTCAGTCATAAAAATATTCATGGAATGGTGCACATGCAGGGCTTTTGCTTTCTGTCGGCTTTTATTTCACAATCAAAGAGAACTAGGAGAGAAAAAGTGATCTCTAACTCTTAGATCTGACAATTTTTCTGAGTAAAGGAGAATGAGGTTTAATGAGAAAGGGCTACAAATAGTATAAAGAAGTAAAAATCAGATTGAAAACAAAGACAAATTTTCAAGAGCCCGATTTCAAAATGAAAGGTTCATTGCTGTGACTTTGCTCTAACTTCATTTTGATAATTTCAATTTGATTTAAATTTGGCTCCCCTCTTTTTTCCTGAAGTGTCTGCCAAAAACATTGGTATTTCCCTGATGTATGCTTCTGAATCTGCCAAAGGGTTAAGATATCCGTACCTCTGGGTTAACACTCAAAAGAGGAAAACAGTATGGAGGTTTCTCAAAAAACGAAAACTAGAACTACCACATGATCCAGTGATCCTGCTTCTGGGTATTTATCCAAAAGAACTCAAAGCAGGATCCTGATGAGATGTCTGTGCCCCCATGGTCACTGCTGCATTATTCACAAGAACCAAGACGGGGAAGCAACCCAAGTGTCCAGTGATGGCTGAATGGCCAACAAACCACAGCAGATACATAGAATGGAATATCATTCAGCCTTAAAAATGAAGGACAGCCTGGGGCACCTGGCTGGCTCAGCTGGTAGAGCATGTGACTCTTGTCCTCAGGATTTTGAGTTCAAGCCCCACATAGGGTGTGGCTTGAGCCTGCTTAAAAAAAAAGGACATCCTGTCACATACTACAACATGGATGAACCTCAAGGGCATTATGCTAAGTGAAATAGGTCAGTCACAAAAGACAAATACTGTATGATTTTATTTATGTGACGTACCTAAAGCAGTCAGATTCATAGAAACAGGAGGGAATAGGGAGTTATCATTTATTGGGTTTCAGTTTCGGTTTTTAAGATGAAAAGGTTTTGGAGCTCTTTTTCTTCTGAAGAAAGAGAGCTCTTTTCCAGAAGAAAAAGAGCCTGAATATATTTAATGCTACCAAAATATACACCTAATAACGGTTAAGATGGTAAATTTACGCCATGTGTTTTACCACAAATTAAAAAAAAAAAATTTTTGGTTTCAAGCATCAAAAACAGAATTTGGGTAACTTAAAGGAAGAAAATTTTGTAAGACTATTTGATTCTTCTTGGAATCTCTGGGAAACCCGAAGATCCATGGGTAGCCCGTAAGAACAAAAAAGGGTAGGAATCCAGAAATTCTGTGTTCCTTCCCTTTAAGTTGGAGAGTTTTCTGTGTTCCCTTGACCGGAAAGCATCCAATAATAAATCTCGGGTTTGTAAATATCGTGCAAAAACCCTAGAAACAAAAACACTAAAAACTACAAGAGGAGGCCTGAGCTCAAGGGAGTCAAAGGGTTTGGGTAGCAGGTGCGCTCCATTCTACATTAGGATGGGAAAACTCATTCCGGGGCAGACTCGGAAACAGGGAAAGGCAGGGGACTCAACAGCCCGGCTCAAAGATACTCCATTGTGATGTCAGCATTTTGATCTGAATCTATTCTTTCTGTATTAAAAAAAAAAAAGTCTCTCTTTGGTGGGAACTAACAACACGATCTGATTCATATTGAATTTTTCCCAAAACGTACACAAAGGGAAGTAATAATGCTGACTGTGAGAACTGAAGTGGAAATCAGATCTCAGCCCAACCAGAACTACCAATGGAGACAATAGACAATAACTGTGACTCTAATGAAATTCATTTCTCAGCTGAAGGCACTGGGCCCACGTTTCTCTTGCTCTATTCTTAGTACTAAATCGAACTGTTTCCCTGAAGGGAAACAGCTCTCTTCAGTTTGAAACAATAGATATTCGCACCGTCATTCCATATTTTCGGGGTTCTCGGTGTTGCCTAAAATGTCATGACCAGCTCACTTCCCCCACAAGGTATGGCCAAGATTTCCTCATCTGCAGGGAGTCACGGCTGTTTCTAGAACACGAGTGTGCAGAGCCAGGCTAGGCAGCCTAAATCTATGCAGCAGAAGCAGTAGTGATACAGGGAGGGAAGGCTCAGAAGCTGTGTCTTATTTATCTCCTCATCTCCTAGGCCATGCTTGCCATTTACCGGCATTCAGCAAATGTTGTTGAATGAATAGGACAACTTTGGTATCTTTATATGTAACACATCAAAAGGAGCTAAAAGTTTTAAGGTTAAAGTGGTTCTTGCATTATAACCCCTGAATAAATGCTAAAGCAACGTGTGGTTCAATAAATTGGATTTCCTAATGACCATGACAGGCTTAACTGCCTGCCAAATATCTACTCCCCAGTATGCTCTCATATTTAAACAATCCCAGTTTCTCAGGTGGCATATTATTTCCCAGCTAAAAAAACTACATTTGCCAGACTCCACTGCAGCAAGGTTAAGTTACAGTCAACAAGTAAGCTGAAGTAATGAGTGCTAGTTCTATGAAGTCTTGAAAGGGCAGTGGCATGTGCTCCTGCCTCTCATCTTCCATTCTGCAGCTTGGAACTATGATGTGATGGCTGGAGCCCCAGCAGCCATCTTAGACTCTAAGGATGATGACCATATCCTAGGGATGGCAAGGTGGAAAGCATGGACATGGGGTTCCCTACGAACATGGCGCTATCCTAACAGCCCTTGATTGGTACCTTCTAAACTTCTTTTATCTGAGAAATAAATTCCTGCCTTTTTAGCCCTTAGTTGTAGGGTCTCTGTGACTCATAGCTAAACCCAATCCTAACTGACACAGCTGTCAGAAAACACAGAATTAGGGGAAAGGTCTCAGGAGTACACATCCCTTCTCCCCTTCCTGTCCTCAAGACATCAAACTCTGTCTAGGGAGGGTACCAGTCCTCTACCTCATAAAGGCATTCCAGCTTAGACTGTTTTTATGATACATTCCTATAAAACAGCAAAGGTGGTTTAACTTGACTGGCAATCTTCTGGCTCCTGACTTCTCATCTCAGCTCCTAGAAGCTAGTGTAGTGCCATGTTAATTACCAAAGACTCTTTGGCCTGTCTCCCTCACTCCCGCCCCTTTCTTTCATTCTTTTTAAGATTTATTTATTTATTTTAGGGGGAGAGAAAGAGTAAGCAAGTGAGTAGGGGAGGGGCAATGGGAGAGAGAGAGGAAAATCCTCATGCCGACTCCCTGCTGACTGTGGAGTCCAGTGGGGCTTGATCCCAGAACCCTGAGATCGTGACCTGAGCTAAAACCAAGTCGGACACTTAACCAACTGAGCCACCCAGGTGACCCAATTCCCAACCCTTTCTAAGCCTGCCTTCTCCATAGAGCAAAATTATCTAGTGCCCCTGGTTCACAGTAAGAAAATAAATGACCCCGGCCTTCATCTGAGAAGAAGAGTAGGAGAGCACATGCTTTACACGTGTATAATTCAGAAAGCATTTGTGACAGGTGGGGGGAGAGTGAGAGTGGAACATGATTGTAATCTGACTTGTTCAGGCCACATGGGCAGTGAGGTGCACACCTGGGACATGAATCCAGGCCTTCTGGTTTCTGGTTCAGTGTTCTTTCCTTGGCGCCAAGGGGTCAGACACCTTGGGGGTTCCTTCAGAACTGGTGTTACCAAGTCCAGAGTCACCACAAGTAGCATGTGGGCGAGATGTGCGCCTTATGAGCTCTGCCAAGTTGGAATCTGTTGACAGAGCTGAAGCCACAGGAAGCCACAGGAGTGGGAAGCATGTGGAGAAGATCATGGTTGAACTCTCAACCCAAAGTCTTTCGGTGGCACATGACAGGAAAGGAAGTGGCTCACACTGTGTGCACTTGACTTCTTTTCCTGTGTATGTCTTCCACAGAAGTCTTCTGAGGAAGAGATGAAATTGTCCAGAAAGTACCTCTTATAGCTTCTTTCCAGGGCTGAGTTTGTGTATGGATCCCATGTCTTGGTGATATCACCAAAAGTATCAGGTTAAGGGCACCTGGGTGGCTCAGTCAGTTAAGCGTCTGCCTTAGGCTCAGGTCATGATCTCAGGGTTCTGGGACTGAGCCCCACATTGGGCTCCCTGCTTCTCTCTCTCCTTCCCATTTGTGCTCTCTTTTGCTATTTCTGTCTCTCTCTCTCAGATAAATAAACAAAATCTTAAAAAAAAAAAAGTAACAGGTTATACAGAAATCTTTTTTTCTAATGTGGTAGAATTTACATAACATAAAATTTACTGTTGGAACCATTTGTAAGCATAGTTAAGGGTCATTAAATACACTCACGTTGTTGTACAGCTGTCCCCACCATCTATCCACAGCTCTTTCACCTTCCCAAACTGAAACTCTATCCCCCTTAAACACTAACTTCCCATTCCCCTCCCCACTAGCCCTGGCAGCCACCCCTCTACTTTCTGTCTCTATGAATTTGACTACTCTGGGTGCCTCATAGGAGTGGAGTCACACCGTCCTTGTCCCTTTGTGTCAGGCTCATGTTTTACTTAGCATAGTGTCTTCAGGGTCCATCCGTGTTGTAGCAGGTGTGAGAACTTAATGCCTTTTTAGGGCTGAATGATGTCCCCTTGTATGGATATACATAGGAATTATTTTAAAGGAAAAATACACACACACACACACACACACACACACACACACACAGCCACTGGCCATGTCTGATATTGTACAAGGGGTCTGGATTTTGAGTCTATGGTTCCTGCAGTGAGTACACAAGGAGCCGTTAGCCTCGCCACGTACCAGGTGCCAGTGAAGAGAGAAAACTGGGGCCTGTCCTCCAGCACAGCCCAGCAACTGGGATGCAGACACGAGGAGCTTGAATGTACTATGATGAATGTTGTGCCAAACCAGGCAACACAGGTGAATTCTTCCTAGGAGGTGGCAGCACGATCATACAGAGCTTGACCTTCGACAAAGCCTTGAAAAGCACTGAAGACAGGGGTATCCGGGCTGGTGACCTCAACGGCAGGGCTGTAACTCTCACAGGTGTGGGGTGGCTGTTCCAGTTGCAATGGCTGCGCGCCAAATGAACCCACAATTTGGGAGGCATAAAAAACCCCCCATTCATTACACTCCCGGATTCAGTGAGTTGTTGGTGCCATCGTGGCTCATCGGGGACAGGTCGTCACGTCAGCTGGAAGACCTGAAGCCTGGCTCTGTCACGCTGGACAGCGGGTGTTGGCTGCTGGCCCAGACTGTAGCCCGAACTGCTGGCGGAACCCCCACCTGGGACCTCTGTGAGCCCCGTGCTTCCTCACAGCACCGTGACTGGGCTCTGAGGCGAGCAGAGCGAGGCAACCAGGTGGGAGGAAGCCACATCACCTTTTAGGACCTAACCTTAGGAGTCATGCAACCTCACTTCTACCGTGTCCGATTTGACAGGAAGAAGTCACGAAGGTCAGCCCCTATTCCAAGGGAGGAGAATTACACTTCACCTTTTGCTGGGAGGGATGGCTAGGTTCTACAAGAACATGTGGAACCAGAAATATTGCTGTGGCCCCATTTGATCATGATGGGTTTGGCGGCACATGCCTGAGGCTGGAAACACCTTGGCGTGGGGACTCCCTTTGGGACAATGGCTGAGTCCATGAGTATAAATCGGCTGCTAGAGGAGTAAAGAGTGGTAACCTTGGGCCACTACGCCAGCCCCTGTGATGCCTAATTTCTGTAGTGACCAGAAGGTAAGAACTCCACGCATCTATCTTTCATTTAGAACTGATTAATGCAGGCTTAGCAAAACCCTGGGGTTCAAATCCCTGGGGTTCTTGAAAACAATTTGGTGGGGGGAGGGGAAAGAGAGAGAGAGAGAGAGAGAGAGAGAGAAAGAGAGAGAATGAGCACACAGTACTGGATTGCCTACTGATTTGAATATGTAAGTGGGTGAGCAATTAACTTGATTACCGGGAAGTGACACTTGTACCTCCAAGTTGGTGAAGAGCCCATAGGGACTATAACTTTCATATGCTAATTTGTGGGCCCATCTGCCCCTCCACCAGACTGGGAGCTCTTTTGAGGAGAGGACTCTTTTTTTTTTTTTTTTAAAGATTTTATTTATTTGACAGAGAGAAACACAGCGAGAGAGGGAACACAAGCAGAGGGACTGGTAGCGGGAGAAGCAGGCTTCCTGCAGAGCAGAGAGCCCGACGCGGGGCTCGATCCCAGGGCCCCGGGATCTGACCTGGGCTGAAGGCAGACGCTTAACGACTGAGCCACCCAGGCGCCCCTGAGGAGAGGACTCTTATCTTCCCAAAAGATTCAACAAGCTTGGCCTCTGGAATCACACCTTTGATTTAAATCTCAACTCTGCCACTTCCCAGTTGTGTGGCCATAAATGTCATTTGATTGTGCCAGACTTGAGCGTCCTCACCTCAAACTTATTAAAAAGATTAAGTAAGATTATTTTGCCCTGAACCTAGAAGGCACTCAATAAATGGGAGATCCTTTCTTTCCCACTAAAAATGGTTAATGGCCAGGTACACGCCCCTCTCCCTGCTCTCCCCCATTCAGCTTTTGTCGTTTCCAGGAGTCCTTCCTCTCCAACCACTCCTCTAATGGTGAAGGTTCCAGGGACTTTGCCTGAGTCCCACAGCTCTGCTCCCCAAACCCACCCCCCACCCCCCCACCCCCCCACCCCCGGGCCCGGCCGCCCCCCTCCCCCACCCGGGGGAGTTTCACTCTTTCCCAGTTCCCACCAGAGAAGGAGGAGGATTTGGGGAGGAAGGAAGAGGTCAGAGGCTTTAGGACAAAGAGAGAAAGAGGAGTTGGCTTATGCCCTAGGGGACAGGGAGGAGGTCAAGTTACTAGAGCAAATTAAATCCTTTTCATTCTTTGATGAAACAAATACTGAGTTCATCTTACTAGGATCCAAACATTACCTGAGAAGCTGGGGATATGGCAGTGAGGAAAGACGTCTCTCATCTTTGCAGACTTCTGGAATTTATATTAGTCATTAGTATACTGTACATGGAGGGGGGAAGACTGTGCAGAGAGAAGACACACAAGCAAAATATAATGCTAGTGTAACCAAAAAATAAAAATAAATACAACATAACTACTTTATGATGGCTGATCAGAGCCCACCCAAGTAAAGATCGATTGAGGCCAAGACCTGGGTGAGGGAAGGAGCTAGCCCTGAAAAGGTCTCCAGGGCACCAGGGCCGATTGCTCCCCTCCAGCGCTACTGGATCATTTTCTGCTGGGGCGCTGTTCTGTGCTTTGGAGGAAGTTGAGCAGCATCCCTGGCCTTCCCCCAGAAGGGGCCCCTAGCACCCAGCCTCCCCAGCTGAGACAACAAAACGCGCCTCTGGACATCGCGAAGGGTCGCCTAGGAGCAGAACCACCTGATTAAGAAGCCCGGGGCTAAGGCATGGGTATCCCCGGCCCCCAGGCTGCCTGACTTCACCAGTTCCAGCTGCTCCTGCCCTGCGGGGATCTATCAACCGCAAAAACTGGCAGGAGATCTTAGAGAGCAAAGGGCTAAACCAGGAAGTGAGAATGCTTTCTGGTTCAACACTGCAGCTGTTGGCTGTTCAGCTTCCCCACTCACAGCCTGCAACAGGCCAGACAGTCTCAGAATGCAGCCGGGGGTGGGGGGGTGGGGGAACCTGCGCGTGGCGTCACTTCCTGAAGATGAGCTGCTCCCCGGCTGCCCACCAAACTCAAGAGAAGGGCCAGGAGGCCTCATTCCCATCACCCAAGACCAGATCTTACCATCTTAACCATTTCCAACTGTGCAGTTTGGTGGTGTTAAATGTTTCCACTGTTCTGTAGGAGATCTCCAAAACTTTTTCATTTTGCAAATCTGAAACTATAGCCATTGACCAAGAACTCCCCATGTGCCCCTCCCCTCCGCTCCCGGCAACCATCATTCTAGTTCTATGAATTTGACTACTTCACAATGTCCCATCACTGGAAGCACACAGCATTTGTCGTTTTGTGACTGGCTTACTTCACTGAGCGGAATATATCCTCAAGATTCATCCACGATGCAGCATGTGACAGGATTTCCTAACTTTAAAAAAAAAAAAATTCATTTGTTTTGGATTTCCTTCCTTTCCAGGGGTAATATTCCACTGTATGGATATCTCACATTTTATTTATCCACTCGTCTGTCAATGGACATTTGGGTTGCTTCTACCTCCTGCCTACTGTGTATAGTGCCGTTATGAACATGGGCGTTCAAGTATACATAAAGTGTGTATTTATACCTTATTAGTGATACTAACATCTTTATGGAGATATAATTCACAAACCATACAATTCATCCATTTAAAGCCCATAATTCAATAGTTTTCCATATATTCACAGAGCTCTGCAACCCTGACCACAATTTTAGAACATTTTCATTAGCCCAAAAAGAAACCCATTAGCAGTCACTCCCCTGCCATGCCCCACCCAATGATGGTCAATTTTTTTTTTTTAAGTAGGTTCCACACCCAGCACAGAGCCCAGTGTGAGGCTTGAACTCAGGACCCTGAGGTCAAGACAGGAGTTGATATCAAAAGTAGGAAGCTTAACCAAATGAGCCATCCAGGTGCCCCAACGACGGTCAGTTTTGTGTGTCAACTCCGAACTGCTGTGAAGATATTTTATAGATGTGATTAAAGTCCATAATCAACTGACTTTAAGGTAAATGGGCTTGATACAATCAGTTGAAAGGCCTAACAATAGAAGTGAGCTTTCCCTAAGAAGAAATTCCACTTGCGGACTGTGGCTCCAGCTCGCGACCGAGCATCCTAGCGTGCCCTTCCTGATGACTTGCCCTATGGATTTCAGTTGGACCTGCCTAGCTGACCCCAGCAATCACCTAAGCCAATTCCTTGCAATCAACTTCTTGACACATATCTCCTCCTTGTTCTGTTTCTCTAGAATCCTGACTGATACCCTCCAGAGTGCTAAGCGACCACTAATCTACTTTCTCTATGGATTTACCTATTCTGGACATTTCAAATGTATGGAATCATCCAACATATGGTCTGACCATACAGTATGTGACTGGCTTCTTAGCATAACGTTTTCAAATGTCATCAATGTAGCATACACCAGTACCTCATTCCTTTTTACGGCTGAGTAATATTCCACTGTATGAAAATGCATTTTGCTTATCCATTCATCTGTTTTTCATTTTTGTTTTTTGTTTTTTTTTTAATTTTTTTTCATTCATCTGTTGATAAGACATTTAGTTGTTTCCATTGTTCAGCTGATATAAATAATGATGCTATGAACATCTGTGGACAAGTTTTACGTGCACCATGTTTTCATTTCTCTTGGATATTTACCGAGGAGTGAAATTTGAGTCATATGAGAACTCTGTGCTTAACATTCTAAAGAACTGCTGGACCACTGGACCATTTCCTCCACATCCTCATCTACACTTGCTACTGCCTTTCTTTCTTATTCTAGCTATCCTAGTAGATGTGAAGTGCTATCTCATCATGGTTCTCATTTGCACTGCTGTAATACTAATAATGGTGAAAATCTTTTCATCTGTTTATTGGCAACTTGTATATCTTCTTTGAGAAAATGCCTATTCCTTTGCCCAGTTTTAATTGGGCTGTCCTTTTATGGTTGAGTTACAAAAGTTCTTTCTATATCTGGATACAGTCTCTTATCAGTTATATGACTTGCAAGTATTTCCTGAACTCAGTGGGTTATCTCTTAATTTTCATCCTACTGTTTATATACAGCACAAAAGTTTTTAAATTTTGAAGTAGGAACAAATTATCCATTCTGTCCCTTTTTGCTTCTGGTGTTGTAACTAAGAAAGCACTGCCAAACCCAAGGTCACAATTTACTCCTTTACCAAGATTTACTCCTATGTCTTCCATGAGTTCTGGTTTTAGCTCTTACATTTAGGTCTACAATCCCACACAGTTTCCTAAAAGCCTTACCTATTTGGTAGTGTTTTCCCAGAAAATATTTATGGCACCATCACAAAACAATTAAACCGTTGTGTTTAAAACAAAATGTGCAATGTGTGCTCTTTAGCATTCTATTCTAGGCTGAGAACAATATTTGAAATGAGCCAGTACTCTGTAGGACAAATAAATGCTTTCATAAGTACGTCACTTTTGAATGGAGTGCAGTTTATGACCTATTTACTTATGAACCAGCCCAAATAGTTTGCATCCATAGCGTGAAGGAAGGAAGAAAGACTCTATTGTGAGAATCAGAAAAAATCTAATCACTAATTTGGTCTAAACAAGGGAGCTTAGAGCTTTCTCTGGCTTTCAAAAACTACTTTCGCTTTGCTTGAGAAAGATGAATAAAAACTTTTTTAATGTCTTGTGACCTGGAAATATTTAATGTAAATATAACAGTCCTTTTCTTTATATTTTAACTCTAAAGCTGAGGGGAAGAGAACAGAACATAAATGAAACAAATACCATCTCAACATGCTGTTTTGGGGGGGTCCCCAAGACTACTCACACACATGGCAATTCACTAAAATGACTCATAGGTCTTGGCATACACTTGTTCTTAGGCTTAGACTTATTCCAGCAAAGGGCACACGACAAGACCAACAAGGGAAAAAGACACAGGCAGAGTCTGAGGAAATCCATGCACAGGCTTCCTTTGTAGGCTCCCTCCTTCCCGGCCTGTGAGGGGATACCCTGAACGTGTTCTTTTCCCTGGCAGAAAAAATGCAGCCACACCTGTATAATGCTTCTACCCAGGGAGGCCATTAGAAACTCAGCACCCTAGACTTTTACTGGGGGCTGGTCACATAGGCTCGTAGGCCCAGCAAACACCCAAATCCCCAATTCCCAGAAGGAAATCAGGTGTTGGCCATAAATCACATCATTTACACAAACAATATACACATAGGGTCTGGTGTCCCAGCTTTTATTGGCTTGGGGAACTTCTGAGACGCCGAGTTTCCTAAGGGCCAACCATGCAGGCAGGCCTTTCTAAAAGACGGTGGTCTTGCACCTGCCATCTTCACTCTCTTCTGCACAGAGGCCGTGGCACTCATTCAAGCTCGAATTTACATTTAATTTAGGGAAACATTCAAATTTGGCCTCTAGGAATATTCCTAATTTATCATCATTGCAGTGAGGTGAAGTTTATCCCAACCATGAATTTTTAAAAAGTCAGTGTATTACTCTAGTAAATACTGTATAGTGGCGTGTTTAAGCTCCTAAGAGATTTTTAAAGGTCAGTGGCCCTAATTTTAAATAAAATATATCTATTCATTAATAGATCCCATCTGGTACTACTCTTGGGCAGATGTTTAAATTCCTTTTTGTACTTGAAAGGAACAGAATATCAAATATTGTCTATCTGCAATAACATTAAAAACGAGCTAGAGGACTACATCAAGAATGCCCCAAAAGCCCAACCCTAAGGTAACTTTTGCCAGACTTGCTGGGGACAGAAAGTGTTCCAAGAGGAAAACAATAATCACACAAAGAGCACTGGTTAGGTCCCAACAGACTAAAAGTCAAAGCATCCATTCAAAACCAATGTCCTGTTGTACAAGATTTGTCTCCCCCGATCCCTCTGCTTCCTTCTCTAAAAAAACTAGTGTACATAAAAAATGTACAACCACAGCCTAGGTACATTATGTTCATGTTTTAGGCAAATATCCTTGGGTGCTTTTTTGCATAAGACCAACGCATGGAATTACTATCTATCAGACAGTTGATCTGTATGTTATGGCACTGCTGCCTGTAATTATTGTTTTGTGAACTTGCTTTGTCTTCCCATCTGAACCGGAAACTGTATTTCTCCTCCCTCTACAACGTAAGAGAATATCCAGACCATGCACTCAAGGGGTGCTCAATCAATCTAAAGGGGGAAAAGTCACAGAGATTGAAGGCCTTTCGAGAGTACCCAGCTCAACCTCCTGTGTTTCGATTCAGAAGTCAGAAACAGAGGGACACACGCTCTCGGACTGGTGGTCCTCAAACAAAACCAATGCCATCGGTAGCCTCAAGGGCTCAAATAAAATCAGATCATAATGCAATTTTGAGCTTTAAAGAGCACACTCGGCCCACATTTTGCCACGTGCATGTCAGTGCAGGAGGTCAGCACTGTGGAATGCTAAGGAGAAAGACAGCTGCCCCAGGTCACAGGGAGAGTAGTCTACTAGCGGCCAGGTGCGAACTCACGAAAGCAGAACACACACGAGGATACGGAAAATCTACAAAGTGATCCGGGAGTTCAGAAAGAGGAAGTGTTCATGTCTGGAAATGTAGCTCTTTAGAAATGTAAGCGTGATGGTGAATTCAACAGGACTACAAACAACCTAAAAAAGTTTTGTAAAGGGCCAAGCTTTTCCTAAATCTCACATCCTGCCTCGAAACAAAAGGTGACCCAAGGGGAAAACAAGGATCGCACAAAGAAATCTATTAGTAGTAAGTTAAGGGTCTTTAGCTCAGTGGGGCCCTCAAAGAGCCAGGAACACAGAGCGAGGAGCAGCAACCCACGTCACATTTGCCTGACAGAACAGAGCGGAGATGTGGAAAGGAGGACATTTCCTCCTCACCAGCCTCACCAGCAGGAGGCAAGAGGGGAACACGAAGCAGGGAAGGCCCCGGGAGCTCAGTGGCCAAGGCCACGTCTACAGAGCCTCGGTATGTCCAACACAACACGAAGCAGTCTGTTTTTCTTCACCAAAACAACATGACTTTCCAACCCAGGGAACATGTCCCCAGACAAATCACAGCTTCCCTCTTGAGTAATGCGTTCCTGAAGAAGGAGTCAGAAATGGAATCAGAGAGATACGACCCACCAAATGCCATAGATAAGAGTCACATCGCGACCTTCTAAAACTTGAAGAAAATGGAGAGAAATGTATCATACTGCACTCATGACAGGAAGGGCCCCGCTGAATACACGGAACCAAAGTTTACAAAGTATAAGAAAAGTATAAGACTTTTAACGTTAACTTCCTTGCTTTTCTTAGAATTCTTTTTAGAATGTTTTTGTTACTTTTATTTGGGTCAGTGTTATACGGGCACAGGGTTGCAAGAGTCCAACAGTTCCACTAAGTGTGTTGCAAAAAGCAGGGGTCCCATTGTCTCCCTCTCCCCATTCTTTCCTTGTATGCTAATGACAACCTAAAAATCCCTCTCTTCCTAAGGAAAAACAAAATTCCCCTCTCTCCCGGTCTTCCTGGGGTTTCAGGAGAAAGTCCTATGTGCATTCAGACACTCATTCGCTGAGGACCATCTTCTCCCAGTTTAGAAGAGATACAGAAGATAAACCAGGGATGCATGAGTGGCTCAGTCGGTTAAGCATCTGCCTTTGGCTCAGGTCATGATCTCAGGGTCCTAGGTCGGAGCCCCACCTCAGGCTCCCTGCTCAGAAGGGAGCCTGCTTCTCCCTCTCCCTCTGCCTCCCCCCTGCTTATGCTCTCTCTCTCAAATAAATAAAATCTTTAAAAAACAAACAAACAAACAACAAACCACCATAAACCAGACAGCTGATGTCTAAAAGCTGCTATATTCTCTATAGTGAAGAAAGCATTTAAAATCATGCCTCCAACCACACTCAAATTTGGAGTCACTAACAAAATCTGAGTATGGCGTCATCTAAGCCCAGGAAGGACGGCTTGGCTTCACTCTTGAGTGCGGGGAGCAGTCTCTGAACCCTGTTATTTCTCCATCTTTGCCTTTACTTTTGTGTCCACCTGTCCTTTGCACTCTCGAGACTGGCCAGCGCTGAACGGAGAGTGTCCTAAGGTTTGCCTGAGAAGAGATTGTTTGCGGACTGACTCCTCTGCAGCTACAGAGTCGGAAGACTATTTCACAGGTCGGGGGTGGGCAGGGAGAAGAGCCACTTCCTACGCTGTTCCTCTGCCTCCCAGAGTCACAGCTAAAGTGCAACAAAGCTCTAAAATTGATTAAGAAGACAAAGGCCCTGGGGCACCTGGGTGGCTCAGTCGTTAAGCGTCTGCCTTCAGCCCAGGTCATGATCCCAGGGTCCTGGGATCGAGCCCCGCATCGGGCTTTCTGCTCAGCAGGAAGCCTGCTTCTCCCGCTACCATTCCCTCTGCTTGTGTTCCCTCTCTTGCTGTGTTTCTCTCTGTCAAATAAATAAAATCTTTAAAAAAAAAAAAAAAAGAAGAAGACAAAGGCCCTTAAATGTGAAACACAGGTCACCCATTTCAGCACTGCTAAGTGAACAAAATGTGAAACAGTGAAACGCTGGCTTATGAAAACAAACTTTTGCTCTGTCTAGAAATTTCTTTGGCTATCATTTCCCAAGAATAAATAAGCCTGAACTTTGGTCATGTCTAGAGTCTGACCTAATTGTACCTTTAGAACTATGTGCTAGCTAACTGTGGACTTGAAATGTGAACCTATCAAAAAGGAAACAAAACATCAAACAGGAGGTGTACAGGGTGAAAACCAAGACCGCAAGCAACTTTCTTTCAGCTGGTGGTGAACGAAACCATTATTTCTTTTATCATTTTTTTCCTGTCATGATAGGTATACTCTTTAATTTCCGTCTCCTATTTCACCCATCCCCCCACCCTTCTCCCCTCTGGTAACCATCAGTTTGTTCTCTATAGTCAAGACTGTTCCCTGGTTTGTCTCTCTTTTTTCTTTGCTTGTTTGTTTTGTTCCTTAAATTCTAGCTATGAGTGAAATCATATGGTACTTGTCTTTCTCGGACTGACTTATTTCACTTAGCGTAATACTATCTAGCCCCATCCATGTCGTTGCAAATGGCAAGATTTCATTCTCTTTTATGGCTGAATAATATTCCATCACACACACACATACACACAAAATATATATCACTTCTTTATCCATTCTCAATTGATGGGACACCTCTGCTGCTTTCATAGTTCAGCTATTGTAAATAATGCTGCTCTAAACACAGGGGTGCATGTATCCCTCTGAATTAGTGTTTTGGCATTTTTGAAGTAAATTCCCAGGAGAGCAATTACTGGATCATAGGTAGTTCTATTTTTATTTTTTTGAGGAACCTCCATACTGTTTTCCACAGGGGCTGCACCAGCTTGTATTCCCACCAATGGTGCATGAGGTTTCCTTTTTCTCCACATCCTCGCCAACACTTGTTGTTTCTTGTGTTTTTGATTTTAGCCACTCTGACAGGTGTGAGCTGATATCTCATTGTGTTTTTTTTTTTTTAAAGATTTTATTTATTTGACAGAGAGAAACACAGCGAGAGAGGGAACACAAGCAGAAGGAATGGTAGCGGGAGAAGCAGGCTTCCTGCCAAGCAGGGAGCCCGATGCAGGGCTCGATCCCAGGACTCTGGGATCATGACCTGAGCCGAAGGCAGACGCTTAACGACTGAGCCACCCAGGGGCCCCTGTGTTTTTTTTTTATTACAGTTTTGATTTGTATTCCCCTGATAATGAGTGACAATGAACTTCTTTTCATGTGTCTGTTGGCCATCTAGATGCCTTCTTTGGAAAAAGGTATCTGTTCGTGGCTTCCATTTTTTAATTGGATTATTTGTTTTTTGGGTGTTGAGCTGTATCAGTTCTTTGTATATTTTGGACACTAACCCTTTACCAGATTATGTCATTTGCAAACATCTTCTCCCACTCTGTAGGATGCCTTTTAGTTTTGTTGACTATTTCCCTCATTATGCAGAAACTTATTTTGAGGTAGTCCCAGTAGTTTATTTTTGCTTTTATTTCCCTTGCCTCAGGAGACCTAGCCAGAAAAATGTGCTCTAGCCCATGTATGAGAAATTAGTGCCTGTGCCCTCCTGAAGGATTTTTATGGGTTCAGGTCTCACATTTAAGTCTTCAACCTATTTTGAGTTTATTTTTGTGTACGGTGAAAGAACGTAGTCCAGTTTCATTCTTTTGCATGTAGCTGTCCAGTTTTCCCAGCACCATTGGTTGAAGACTTTCCCACTGTATATTCATTCCTCCTTTGTTGAAGATTAATTGACCATACAATTGTGGGTTTGTTTCTGGGTTTTCTGTTCCATCCTATTGATCTATGTCTATTTTTATGCTAGTACCATACTGTTTTAATGACTACCCCTTTGTAATATAACTTGAAGCCTGGAATTGTAATACCTCCAGTTTTGTTTTGTTTTTTTTCAAGATTGCTTTGGCTATTTGAGGTCCTTTGTGGTTCCATACAAATTTTAGGATTGTTTGTTCTATTTCTGTGAAAAATGGCTGTTGGTATTTTGATAGGGATTGCATTAAATATGTGGACTGCTCTGGGGAGTACAGACAACCCAATTTTTCCAACCAATGAGCATGGACTGTCTTTCCATTTCTCTATGCCATCTTGAATTTCTTTCATCAGTGTTTTATCGTTTTCTGAGTACAGGCCTTTCACTTGTTTAAGTTTATTCCTAGATATTTTATTGGTTTTGGTGCAACTATAAATGGGATTTTCTTAATTCCACCTTCTGCTGCTTCATTTTTAGCATACAGGAATGCCACAGGTTTCTGTACATTGATTCTGTATCCTGAGACATTACTGAATTATCTTGTAGTCCTTTGGTGGAGTCTTAAAGGTTTTCTATATATAGTATCAGGCCATCTGCAAAGAGTGAAAGTTTTGCTTCTTCCATACCAGTTTAGATTCCTTTTATTTCAAATATTTACCTTTAATTAAAATTAAGCCTTGCATGAGAATTTAGTCCCACAAATATACTACTGGTCCCTGACACACATTTTTACATTAGATCAGGTGGGTTCACTAAATTAAAAGGTAACATCATTTACACTCAACTCATGGTACAACGTTCAGCTTATATAATAAGCATGAATACTTCTGGTCAGAATGAAAAGTGTTTCTCTACATAGCAAACCTTTCCCAAAAAATGACTGCAAAGTGCATTCATTAACATAGAACAATGAGAACATAACCTCTGTCTCTTTTTTGCTGAATTCAAGGATTCTGAACTTTATCTTTAAACGAATAAAAATCAGTCATATTCACTACATGGCCTAATTTTAACTGCCATTGGTTGGCTATTTAACCACAAACAAGTCACATTATTCCATTTGTATATGTGAACCGAAGCATTTTACCTGGTTTTGCATTTCCTGTAGGCCACTTGGATCTAATGTCAGTGATCCATTAGGGAAGTACTTGGCAACACAGGCGCCACCTGGGGGCTGGGATCCAGCAGTGAATTTACAATAAAAGCTGCTAATCCAGTGGCCCAGGCACCTGCTACTGTACCGACAAGTTGCGCAGTCCCTCAGCTCGCCTTGGCTTTTCTATCTGCTACTATTGGTTTGATTTTTGTCCCAAGCGGCAACACAGGTGATAAGATTGATGATGGCATTCTTTAGCGTCTCTGGTCCCTTTTCCCCCACTGAATCAATTGCTTTATAATCTTGATTTGTGATAAAGCAATCTTTCTTAGGACTCCAGCTACCACATTATCCCAGACCACACCAGATTTGTCTCTTCAGGGCACCTTAAATCACTCTGTATGGTAGAGAACATTCCCTCCAAAGTCTCTAAAGTTCTTCAAATAGAATTGTGCTGAGTAAGTTCCAGATAAGCTGAATTGAGAGTCACAGTTTTATCATAAGGGGAACTGGTCATAAAAAAACAGAGTAAGAAGTATAAACATAAGTGGAAAGTATTACCCCAGGACAGAGAAAAACTGAGTACAAACGTACTGAGGTCAGGAATAAGCCAAGAGAGGAAAGATATCAACTAGCACTGTGAAGAGTATAAAGAGCTGGAGAAATGCAAGATCATATAATATGCACATTTTATATTCCCTACAGTTCAGGGTTCATGGAAGGCAAGCAGAAAGTGATAAATGTAAAAGGCAGGCAGCACTGGACACAAATCCCCACGGAAGGAAAGGATCATAGTATCAAGAGTGACTGAGTTAGCCTGGTTAGAAAGTGACGACCCTGCCGTCCTAAATCCAGGCCACGTACTACTGCAAGCTGGCTCTGTGACCCCCACCCCACCACCCCTCTTGGAGGATTTAAGAGATTTTAAGGCAATGTTCCAATACCAACTAAAGGGTTAAAAATGGGAAGTAATACCTTACAGTTAGGAGGCACTCAAATACCTTCTGATTAACGATCTCAAGAGCCATTTCTTCATCTTCTCTAGATCAAGCATTCTCGAGAACGAGGAAACTTGTGGAGTTCCTACTTTCTGGGGGTGATAAAGGAAGCCAAGCCAATGGGAAAAGTCTGAAATAATAATAGTATATTTATGAGATTAAATTTAGGGCACGGCTTTAATATATTTGGATGACTGGCACAGTTAACACAAAAGTATTTTAGCAAAAAAGGAAATGAAGACTTCTGGGTCACTATGGGGATTATTCTAGGGACAAATTTGCTTCAGCTCATCAGTCTGGTGATAATGCTGGCAACATTCTTGGCCATTCTGGCTGCATCAAATGTGGTGAACGTTAAGATGAGCACGTTCCATTTTGCCGTGCTACCTTATCAAATGCTATCAAATCTGGAAGGTCAACAATTCAGAATTAAATTGACACTCCAAGAAGACAAAGACAACTTTTAATTTCCAATCCAAGTACAACTTGGAAATTCTCCATTCTCTTTCATATGCTGTTCCCCTGCCATCTTCCCTCGATGGCTGATATGTCAAAGGGGGTTCCTGCTGTTCCCACCAGCACTGAAAATACAAAGTTTTTTTTTAACTTAATTTTATTTTATTTATTTGACAGAGAAAAACACAGCGAGAGAGGGAACACAAGCAGAGGGAATGGTAGCAGGAGAAGCAGGCTTCCTGCCGAGCAGGACCCTGGGATCATGACCTCAGCCGAAGGCAGACGCTTAAGGACTGAGCCACTGAGGCACCCCTGAAAATACAAAGTTTAACGAGCTGTGCACTCAGGGGCCGCAAACACGAACACAAGGCCAACACACACAGAACCAACACATACAACCACATACCATTCCTCCGCTGGCCAAGGATGGGCTGCTTCATTACACATCTCCCACCGGCATTTGAGAAAAGGAAGATCTGTGTAAGCTGGGAGGCGATGGAACACAATAAGGGGTCACGGTGACTGTTTTCTTTTGTATGTCTTCTCATCACCGTCAGGCCAACTCTTACTTCCGAGTTATGTTCTCTCGCTGGCTGGTGAAGCCTCACGTCTCAGCTCTGGAGCCGCTCTGCTTGACTCAACTCTTCCGGGGCTTGTGCCTAGCACACAGCCAGCCTGTACTGCCCTGGGGAGAGTTAACGGTTTTCTTTCACATATAGAAGCACGCGCACACACACACACTCAGACACACCACGCAAACAACCATGCATACCACACACATGGGCACCAGATACATTTCAACTGTCACTCAAGAACATAAAAAAAAGCAGAACAACTTTTTTTTTAATTTGGAATTTTAATTATGTACATAAATAGCAACATGAGAATGAGTTCTAAGGCTAGACATTCCCTCTAGGTGCAAGGATTTCCGATTAGTCCACTTGTAGTATGGTATCACCCAAGATAACAAAGAAGCCTAGCATAGTTTGTCCTGAAGAAGAAAGTCAATTTACTACATTCGGTACTGACATTCGGTTCTGCCATTTTTCTGTAGAAATATTGGTTTACTGCATGGAGTTTCCAATGTTTACCTATAACTAAAAGAAAAAGAAAACCATAAGTAAACTGCCAAGGGAAAAAAAGAGACTCTAAAACTTGGCTTTTTGGAAAATTCGTTAGGGCTAAATTGAGAAACCATATCAAATATTTACATTACTGTTATGACCATAAGGACCACCGTGCACCAGAGAAAACTATAATTATTTCTATTTTACAGACACTTAAACTACAAAGCGGAAAGGTTTTGTGTTTCATCCAAACTACATTCGGATTCTCAACGGGCCATGTACCTGAGCATAATTAAACAGATGGATGGATGAATAAACAAAAAAATAAATGCTTAAATGGCACAGTGCACACCACATCTCTCCCCTTCTGAAAAACCAAGCAACTACATTTCCGTCCATCTGCTGAAGAAGAGAGCATGACTGTATCACCGTCGGTCCGGCGTATATCTGTGCTCATATCACCTCACTATTCTTCTCTAGAATGAAACAAACATCAGCCAAAGACACACCAAAGACAAAAGGATTCTTCTCCAGATTGCTTTCTTCCCAATATGTAATGAATCTACTCCGCAATTAGAGGTTTACAAATATTTTAGAGATATATTTTTAGATACAAGTATATCTTTTAATATAAAACCAAAACTTTTTTTTTTTTAAAGATTTTATTTATTTAACAGAGAGAAACACAGCGAGAGAGGGAACACAAGCAGAGGGAATGGTAGCGGGAGAAGCAGGCTTCCTGCCGCCGAGCAAGGAGCCCGATGCGGGGCTCGATCCCAGGACTCTGGGATCATGACCTGAGCCGAAGGCAGACGCTTAACGACTGAGCCACCCAGAAGCCCCTAAAACCCAAACTTCTTAAGTTAAACATATAAACCTCTAGCTTACCTTTTCCATTTCGGTTTATTAATCTCTTTTGGACTTCTCTAAGAATTCAATATATTTATTGCATTGTTAAAACTGCAAACTGGAAACGACCTATATCAATAAAGATTCAATAGGCCGTGGAAGTCCATATAGGAAATTATTAAGCAGCTAAGAGGAGGAATGAGATAGATCTCTTAACTACTAAGAGAAAAAGATGCACATAATAAATTAAGCGAAAAAAGGCAAGTTATTTTACTTGTTCAACACAGCTAACCACAGTACTGCCTATGAAGTATTCTTAGCGAAACTGAACCTCAATCTGATGGAGCCTTCAGATCTAACTATCATTTTATAGAAAATGCAGAGAAGAGAGGAACCAAGAGATAAACAGAATGACACTAAATGAATGTACTCAGCCACAGCCAGAATGTGGGATCTTTTAAAGGATATATAGGCCTGTTTTTCAAAAAATGAATGGCAAGGGGAAAATGAAGGAGAAGGAACTATTACAGTTTAAAAGGGACTTCAGGGACCTATCAGTCAAACGTAATGGGAAGATCTTGTTTAGATCCTGATTCCAATATATCAAATGCAAAAAGACAATCCGAGAAATCTGCATACTACCTAAATATAAAATGACATTAAACAATTAGTGTTAATTTCTTTTTTTTTTTTTTTTTTTTTTTAAAGATTTTATTTATTTGACAGAGAGAAACACAGCGAGAGAGGGAACACAAGCAGAGGGAATGGTAGCGGGAGAAGCAGGCTTCCTGCCAAGCAGAGAGCCCGATGTGGGGCTCGATCCCAGGACGCCGGGATCATGACCTGAGCCGAAGGCAGACGCTTAACGACCGAGCCACCCAGGCGCCCCTTTTTTTTTTTTTTTTTTTTAAAGATTTTATTTATTTTATTTTTTTAAAGATTTATTAGTGTTAATTTCTTTAGGGGTGATAATAAATTGAGATATGTTCCCTCATGGAGGTTTCAGTGTACTTGCAAAACAATTCAAGGAATATGAGCTCATTCTGGAAAAAAAAAACAAAAAAACAAAAAACAAAAGAAGGTATGGCTGTGCACACATTTACACACAAAGAAAAAAGTCTGGAATGGCATGTCAAACTATTAATAGAAATTAAGCATGGAAAAGGAACAGAGGACCAAACTAAAAATATTTACCTAAAAAAATTTCTTTTTAAAAGGATTTGATTTATTATTTATTTGAGAGAGAGCGCAAGAGCACAAGTGGGGGGAGGGGGAGGGAGAGGGAGTTCAGCAGACTCCCTGCTGAACAGGGAGCTAGCCGCGCAGCTTGATTGGATCCCAGGACCCTGAGATCATGACCTGAGCCAAACTCAGCTGCTTAACCAACTGAGCCACCCAGGTGCCCGTAAAAAAATTTCTTTACAACAAATATGTATCGCTTTTATAACTGAAAACTCCATCTCCAACAGAGAAATAAAAAAATTAGAATGAAATCAAAGTTCTATATACAGTAAGCTGAACTCTGGCCCAGAGTATTTAGGAAAGAGGAAATAGATATTTACGTAGTTCCTCTGTATTCCAAGTCTCATCGTCCCTACAGTGAAACATAATATATTCAATGTCAAGTTTCTGGAGGACACATGTGGTTTCCTAGCTGCTCATGTTCTAGTCTCTCTTCCAATAGCAGATCCATCCGGTACACATCTGGCCTGGCTCTCCAGAGATGCTGATTCTGGAGGTAGGGCTTAGGCTTCTGTCTTTTAACAAGCTCCTGCGGTAATTTGTTTGTATAATAAAATTTGAGAAGTACAACTTGGGGTTACCATATGAAGGGCTGAGATATGAAAGAGGATCTGGGTTTGTTTTCTGTGACCCCTACAGCAGGATCAGAACCACTGCATTGGAGTTACAAAAAAACATATTTTTGCTTAGTAGAAGAAACGGCTTCCTGAAAATCAGAACCGTCCAAAGATGGCTGCCCTGTGGGGTGAGGTGCCTCTCAGTGAAGATGAAAAGTGAGAACACACAGGGCTACAGGGTATTTATGCTTGAGGCTGGCTGGGGGGCCAGAGGACCCCTCTCAAATTCTAAGACTATATGCCTCTCTGCATCTCTAAAAATATGGAGACAGCTTGAGAAAGAAAAACCTCACACCGAGGGCTTTCATGGATTGTAAATAGAAGTCATGATTTACACTAAATGTAGCAGTGATTTTAAAAAAAGACTATAAAAGAAAATTCATATTCATGGCAGGACATTTTAAAATATAGAAAGTTATATAGAACAAAAACTATAAAAAACATCCATAATTCTACTACCCAAGATATATACTTAAATTTAAAAAAAAATTTTTTTTTGTTGTATTTCCTGGCCTTTATTCTCTCTCAAAACATATCATACTACCTTTATTTTTCATTTAACAAGTTTCCATGCAATTAAATATTACTGAAACATAGTAACATTTCTCTTCATAGATATACCAGAATTAAGCCACTTTTTGTAGTTAAATATTTAATTATTTCCAAACTCAATATAATCTTATCAGGAAATTACAAGTGCTATTATATCTTTTTTAAAAAAAGATTTTATTTCTTTATTTGACAGAGAGAGAGATCATAAGTAGGCAGAGAGACAGGCAGAGAGAGGGGGGAAGCAGGCTCCCTGTCAAGCACAGAGCCCGACACAGGGCTCGATTCCAGGACCCTGAGATCATGACCTGAGCCGAACCTACTGAGCCAGCCAGGCGCCCCTCATTTTTAATATATACACAAACTAACATTAATATAACTAGTGTTTTGTACTTAGCTGTTACTCATGAGTAAATATTGAACAAATGAATGAAGACAGTGAATCGAATATAAGAGCAGAAGAAATCACACTGATTTTCTGACTTCATCTGGTATCCTAAATTCCTCTAGCTTCAGGTAACTCAATCTTTAAAGAAAGAATAATTACGCCTATGAATTCCCTATGGCACTTATAATAATATTTCTATATAATCTTGAGCTTCTCTACAACCATCATTCAACAAATGTTTTTTAATGACTATCAGATGAATACAAGGATGCCTACTATAGTAGTGTTATTTGAAAAAAACACAAACCTAAGAAATAATGGCACTTTTCAATTGTTTGAAATAGTTTTGTAGGCAAATCCCAACCGCCGACCTCTAGCTTGTCTAAAAAACCCAGGTACTGGGGCGCCTGGGTGGCTCAGTCGTTGAGCGTCTGCCTTCAGCTCAGGTCATGATCCCAGGGTCCTGGGATTGAGCCCCGCATCGGGCTCCCTGCTCGGCAGGAAGCCTGCTTCTCCCGCTACCATTCCCTCCGCTTGTGTTCCCTCTCTCGCTGTGTTTCTCGCTGTCAAATAAATAAAATCTTTAAAAAAAAAAAACAAAACCCAGGTACTTCTCAGGAATGGACACAATTAAACAACTGAAGGCACTTAAGTCCACAAATTAAAGTTGGAATGAAACATCATACCGACCCTTATGTATCTACATGAAGCTTAAACTGCTATAATTAATTAAGTTAAATTAAGGACAAATAATTTCAGCCGGTGCTAAGAAGGCTAAAAAAATGACTACAGAATTCTCTTGTTCTTTACCTGATTAAAATGGAGAGAGCATGGAGCATTCTATTTATTTCCAGGTGAATTCTTCACATTTCCTGGCTTATAAAGCAAAAATTAAGAACATTAATACAGTTTAAAAAGAAACAGTGATGCTTCTAAAGAAAGACTGGAATGTCTCAGCATGCCCATCTTGAGTATTTGGCTGAATACAACATTAAATATTCTTATAACGCAACCTGACCCATTTCTCAGTTAACTGAAGGAACTACCACGGCTCCCTTAGGGCCCTGCTGTAGGCAGTGAGTTAGGTACAGAGAAGAACAAGAACTAAAGCTCCATTAATCCTCACCACAGACATTCAGCCAAACAGCTGATTCTATAAAAAAAATTAAAAAATCCAAGAGTGCAAAGATTTCTTTGCTACTCCATGCTGCTGCCATCGCTAAAGAATTAAAAAATAAATAAAGAAAGAAAGAATAAAGCTGTTCTTCTCTGTGTATTATCCACCATAGGGGCCAAATCACAAAACATGTTTTCTGTGGAAAAGGTTATAATTGGACCACACCCATTCTGTCTGGCCACCATCTGGGGATGTATAATTAGGTCATGTCATCTACCAGAAGTGGTGGAGGAAAGTTTCTAGTAGGAAAAGTTCATGCGCTAAGTGTTGAAGGCTTTACTTTCCTTCCTCTATGTTTTCAATACTGTAATTCTAAAAACATGTTAATAAGAACCAATGTCCATCAAGGAGGTGAACTCTCATAAGATGGCAACGTAAAAACAGTAGGCTGTAGGGCAGCGGGCAGGATCCCATGGTCTAGACTTGGTGCAGGATCTCCTGGCGGCCTTCTCACAGTTATCCATGGGTGAAGGGAGGGGGTAGAGTGAGAAAGCAGGAACACATAACTAACTCTGTAATTTCAGAGCATGGTTTCCAGGCAACTCCAGTCTTGCTGGAGTGGCTGAAAAGTGGTCTCTAAGTATGGTGATCATACATCCCGGCATGCCCAAGTTATACTGGTTTATACCCACTGTCCCAGCATACTTAACAGCATCCCCTTTCACTCTCAAGCATATCCTGACTTGGAAGATAATTACATGGTTACCCAGCTCCAGACCACATCCACTTGATGATGAAGTTCTGGGGAATAAGGCCCTGTGTATTGCTTGGTGGATCATCACACAACACCCACATCTACTTGTTACTCCAAACAGAGCTCTCTCTACAAGACTCGGTACCGTGTGCCTTACTGTATTCCTTGAGAGCCACAATCACACACACACACACACACACACACACACACACACACACCCAGAGGCCTTCTCGCTGTTGCTTTTCCAACCTACCAAGCTCTTTCCTAGAATGAGAACTTTGCAAAATGTACCCCTTGACCTAGACTGGTCAATCCCACTCTCTGCCTGGCTAAATGCTATTCATCCTCTAGATCAAGGCTTTCCCATCGTGTGTCCTTCAATTTAGATGAGAACCTTTTATTCACATTCACAGCACCCATGTGCTTCCTGATTTGTATAATTCTTCAATTCATTTACTAATATATAAGCTCCGTGAGGGCACAATATCCCTAGGACCTCCAGCACATGGTATTTAAACATTTGTTGAATAAACAAATGAAATGCAATAGAACCTAGAGATTTGATGAGGGTAAAAAAAATGTTTGGGTATGCAATTAATGAAGAACAAAAAGAGATAAAAATAAAAAGAGGCTTCATTTATGAAGGTAAGTGCAATAACCATGTCTGGCAATTGGATTCGTCATAAAAACCATATAGTTCTCTACCTAGTTAAATATATTTTAGGTGTGAATTACCTTAATGTAATGCTTGCCAAGTACTTCTAATGATATTCTTATACATTCTACTATCTATATTTGCCAGCATCTCAATCTCAAAAATATAAGATGCTAAATTCATAAGTTTTTTTTTTTAATCTTTCGGACATTCAGAAAATGGACATGTTAAATATTCTTCTGGTTGAGGAAAACAACTCTGTTGCTAGGAAATTTTTCTTGTTTGGTTACGTATCACTTATAGTATAACAAAACATGACAGTCAAATATCTCACTAAAGAAATACTGAGCCCATCCACCCTATTACAAATCAGATCTCTCTTGGCAGAAACTGCCATGATCTCAGAAAAAAACAAAACAAAACAACATTCTCCAACTTCAAAAGACAGATTACGATTAAGTACAAGCCAGAAATTAACTTTTTTTTGTATTTTTCAGACACTTTTATTTGAAATACTTTTTTGTTATTTGACAGAGAGAGATCACAAGTAGGCAGAGAGGCAGGCAGAGAAAGAGAGAGGGAAGCAGGCCCCCCGTTGAGCAGAGAGCTGGACACAGGGCTCAATCCCAGGACCCCGAGATCATGACCCGAGCCGAAGGCAGAGGCCTAACCCACTGAGCCACCCAGGCGCCTTTATTTGAAATATTTTATAACTGATTCTCTTTATAATTTAATTTTGATGCCTATCAGGTTTCACTGATTTCTTTTTTTAGGATTGATTTATTTAGGGGAGCCTGGGTGGGGTGCCTGCTCTCAGATTTACTTATTTATTATAGAGAGAGAGTGCATGTGAGCAGGTGGAGGAGCGGGGTGGAGGGGAAGAGAATCTCAAGCAGGCTCCCCACTGAACACGGAGCCCAACACAGGGCTCGATCCAGGACCCTGAGACCATGACCTGAGCTGAAATCAAGAGTCGGAAGCTCAACCGACTAAGCCACCCAGGCGCCCAGGTTTCATTGTTTTTTAAAGTAATTACTACATTTTATTTAACCCAACATATCTAAAATACTAACATTTCAACATATGATCAGTATAAAAATAAAGAGAGTTTACATTCTTTTTATTTGTACTGTCTTTTTTT
>CM053612.1:86500940-86554689 GCA_028646535.1 Procyon lotor | reverse complement strand
ATATATACCACATCTTCTTTATCCATTCATCTGTTGATGGGCATCTAGGGTCTTTCCATAGTTTGGCTATTGTGGACATTGCTGCTATAAACATTCGGGTGCACGTGCCCGTTCGGATCACATTTGTATCTTTAGGGTAAATACCCAGTAGTGCAATTGCTGGATCGTAAGGTAGCTCTATTTTCAACTTTTTGAGGAACCTCCATACCATTTTCCAGAGTGGCTGTACCAGCTTGCATTCCCACCAACAGTGTAGGAGGGTTCCCCTTTCTCTGCATCCTCACCAACATCTGTCATTTCCTGTCTTGTTAATTTTAGCCATTCTGACTGGTGTGAGGTGGTATCTCACTGTCACTCGGCATCAGAGAAATGTACTGTGTCTTCTAAGTTTGCTGTGTCTTCTAAGTTTGCTGTGAATTTACACTTACAGCACACACCTCAATTCAGACTAGCTATACGTCAAGTGCTCAACAGCTGGTGGCTGCCATAATGGACTATATAGGGCTAGAGGAATAAGTTAAATAGTGCTGTGATGGTTAGTTTTATGTGTCAACTTGGCTAGGCTATAGTAAGAAAATTTATTTTCTTACTATAGCCACGAACATGAATGATAATTTCTATTAGCAAAATCAAAACACCTGTTTTAGTCCAAACGTTTACTTCTAATTAGTATGCACTGCCATGTGAAGAGGGATTTCCAGATAAACCTCTGAGGGATATCACTCACTGAAATGTCTGAGCCCCTCACTAGTTGATTATTTTGATCAATTACTTAACTTCCTCAAATGCAGTTTTCTCGTTTGCAAAATGGGGATAATAAGGAACCTGCGGAAGACTCTTCGTGAACAAAGAGTTTAGCACCAAGGCCAAGCTCACAGCAAGAACTCAATAAACATTATTTATCCTAGGTAAAAGATCACGTATCTTTTTGATGAAGAAATAGAAGGTAAGGATAAATGACCTGTTAGGGGCGCCTGGGTGGCTCAGTGGGTTAAAGCCTCTGCCTTCGGCTCAGGTCATGATCTCAGGGTCCTGGGATCGCATCCGGCTCTCTGCTCAACAGGGAGCCTGCTTCCCCCTCTCTCTCTGCCTGCCTCTCTGCCTACTTGTGATCTCTCTCTTCTCTGTCAAATAAGTAAATAAAATCTTTAAATGCCTGTTAAAGACCCCAAAGACATTCCAGTTCACTGGCTATGGTAAGCAGAATCAGGCCTCCCCCAAAAATGTCTGCATCCTAAGGCTGGAAACTGTGACTGTGTTATTTTACACGGCAAAGGTGAATTTATGCAGCATGGAGGTTCAGGCTGCTATCAGCTGACTTTCCAACAGGGAGATTATTTTGCATTATTACATGGGTTCTGATAGTCAGAGAGGGAGGCAGAAGGCAGGGTCAGGGAAATGGGGGATGAAAAGAACTCAACTTGCAGTGGCTGGCTTTGAAGATGGAGGAAGAGGGCTGTGAGCCAAGGAAAGCTGCAGCCTCTAAGAAGCTAGGAACAGGCCTAAGCTGGCAGCCAGCAAAACAGACCTTGACCCTACAACCACAAGGAACTGAAACAAATTCTGTCAACAACCTGAATGAGGGGGGAAATGGATTCTCCCCTGGAGCCACCAGAGGAATGCAGTCCTGCTGACACCTTGATTTAGCACAAGACTTGTGACCTACGGGGTCTAAGAGAATATAAATTTGTATTACTTTCAGCCAGTAAATTTGTAGTCATTTGTTACAGCAGGATAGGAAACTAAAACACTGGCGAGAGGACTCTTGACTAGTGGATATAAGCCCTACGGTTCCATTTCCCATCAGGAGATGTCAGAAGCAAAAGTATGCAGTGTCACAGGATGTCTGTCATGGTTGTCGTGTGTGAGAGTCTGGCCATTTTATAAGTTTCTTACAGGGATAAACTCATTTCATCCTCAAAGCAGCCCCATGTGGTCCTACTCCCATTTCCCAGAGTGCCTGAGCAATTTCCCCAGGTTTCAAGGCTTGTAAGAGGCAGGGGGCGGGGCAGGGGCGGGGCCTGGAGCACCTGCTCTGGAGTCCACTATCTCGCCACCAATGGAGGCAGCATTCTGCTTGGTCCACCTTTTCTGATGCAAAAGCTTATGCCTTTCAAAGCTCCCCTGGCCCAGAATTTTTAACCTTTTATTTGGTTAAATAGTGATGTTAAAAAAGAAAAGAAAAATTGGGGCACCTGGGTGGCTCAGTGGGTTAAAGCCTCTGCCTTCGGCTCAGGTCATGATCTCAGGGTCCTGGGATCGAGTCCCACATCGGACTCTCTGCTCAGCAGGGAGCCTGCTTCTTCCTCTCCCTCTGCCTGCCTCTCTGCCTACTTGTGATCGCTCTCTGTCAAATAAATAAATAATAAAATCTTTTAAAAAAAAGAAAAGAAAAATCATTGCCTAGTACCTTTAGTTTTTAAACAGACAACACTAGAAAAGGCACCAATTCAGAACAAATTGAGCTTTATGGAAAGCCCACCACATCGCCCTTTTTTTTATTTATATTTTATTGTGTTAAGAACACTTAACAGGAGATTGACTCTCCGGACAAATTCTGAAATGTACGATACAGTCCGTTGACTTGGAGGCACAGTGCTGTACAGATCTCTAGAACATACTTATCTTGCGTGACTGGGGGACTGAGACTTGACACGTCTTGAACAGTAACTCCCCGACTCCTTCCCCACACCCAGCCCCCCACAACCACCCTTCCACTCTCTGCGCCTCTGAGTTTGACTATTTCAGACACTTCATGTAAGTTGAATCATGCAGTATTTCTCTGTCTGTGATAGAAATATCAGAAAGGATCACTGTGAAACCACGTAACTTACTGAGAGCTAAACTTGAGTGTGTTTAGCAAGCTGAGGAATTTGGAATGGAGGAAGAGAAAGCACAGCGTATTTACCCAGGGTGGTGGCTGCTGCTTCCCTTTCATTTTCCTGCTGAGCCAGCAGGGGCCTGAACACAACTATTAAAAGCCCGGCTTCAGAAGTTCTGCTCGGTTTTCGCGGTAGTAACAGGTTTATATTTCTTCGTGGATTTTCCTGCCCTTTAAAGAATTATTAAGATTTTGCTTTTTAGTTTTTGTTGGCCTTTAACGGTCATTCTACAATTCTTTCTTAGTAACTTGTTTCATTTTTCTTTTAAAACTAGTGAAAACTAAACGTGCCATTTACTGAGACGCACTGCTGTGTCTGGCTAATTATAGGACAACTCCAAGAGAGCCATCTGTGACCCTAGGGCCCCACGCCCACAACTGGCATCCATCTCGGATACTCAGATGTTGGGCTGATACTTGCGAAAGGGTCTTGGATCAGCAATGGACAATCAGTAAATAGTTTCAGGCTTTTATTAAGCTCCTAGACTCAGAGCGAAAACCATAATGGAAAAAAATCAATAAAACCAACTACAAAAAGAACTTCTGATCGTCAAAAGACACCCAAACTGAAAAGACAACCCTCACACTGGGAAAAGACATCTGCCAACACATGACCCACAATATTAGCATCTAGGAAAAAAATAAAGAACCCCTATAAATCATTAAGGAAGAAACACATTACTCATACCAAAAAAACGCCAAAAGACATGAGTAGGTGTTTCAAGAAGAAACCAATAAACATGTGAAAATGCTCAACCTCATTAGGGATCAAGGAAATGTACATTAAAAGTACAATGAGAAATTCTGAGGCCATTAGGACATGCCAGATAGTGAAGAAACCACCAGACTACTTGGGTCATGTCAAAAGGACTCAAAGCCAACTTCTACCAGCTGCAGTGGGACAATTTGAATTTAAATATGGACTATGAATCATAAAATGTTCAAATCCAAATATGTATAAATCTACAAATTCTTAACTATATTTAAAAAACTAAGTGGTGACCCTTTGAGGATGAGAGGGAACTGATCCATTATTTTGCAAACTGGATGCATAAGAGAAAAAATAAAGCATTTATCCCGTCTTTCTTCTAACAGGGTAACTAAACAGTAGATGAGGGGAAGTAGTTCCTTATTAAGGTATTTTAGCTAATACATGAAAAATGACATGACAGAGGTAGAATATAACCATTTTCTAACCCCCAGTGAATCAATAGGTCTAGGCACCAGGCGTCAATATCTGCTAACAGCGAAAAAGCAAAGTGAAAAACAGACTTATGTGCCTATGTAGACCTACAGCCTTACCACAAGGATCAAACACAAACCTCATCAATCAATCATCTGAATCCAGCTGCCAATCTGCAAGAAATGCAGAGAAGACAAGAACATGGCCAACTGCACGTTAAGTGTGCCTTCAGCAAGGCCCAAACCAATGGAGACTCTCTAGGTCCAATATGCTGGGTTCTTTTAACAGGTATGTTGTAAGAAAAATAAAAAGATGGAAGGGGAATCTGTAGATTATAAGTGACTTAAAAGGGGGGGGAGGGAAAAAGACTTAAAAGGCATATAAAGTCGGAAATAGAGGCAAAACTAAAGTGACAGAGATTAAATACTTAGGTGATAAAACCATAAAGAAAAATAAGAAAGCTATTACTCTAAAAGTCAGAGTAGTAGGTAATTTTGGATGGAGGGAGAGAACTGCAATTGGAGTAGGCTACATGGAGAGGGTTCTGGGAAGCCTGGCAAAGTTCTGTTTTTTGTCTTTAGATGATGGTCACAAGGGAGTTTGCCTTATACTAATTCACTAAGCTAAAAAAATAAATTAAAAAGCTGTTGAAGGAACCGCACATGATTGGGCCAGCTGGGGAAACCTGAATACGGACTGCATATGAGATAATGCTTACGTAAACAAGGAGATGTTATCTTTCCCCAGTGTGATAATGGTATTGCGATTATATCAGTGAGTGTCCACGTTCTTTGGAAATGACATGCTGGGGAAATAACATGGGTGGGAAGTGCAATGATACCTACAACTAATTCTCACATGGTTCAGAAAAAGAAAATACATGTGTGTGTGAGTGCCCACACATGTGTAAAATAAGAGACAAAGCAAATGTAGCAAAATGTTAACTGGTGAGTGGAAGTGAAGGGGATAGTCATTATATACTATTTCCGCAACTGTTCTATAGTTTTGAAATTTTTTTAAAATAAAAATTGGAGAATAAAGCAAAATCACACACACACACACACACACGCATGCACACAAACACACACTCCACAGTGAAAAACTATTTTAAAGCCACCAGAATGGCAAAACTGGAAACAACCACTTCATAAACCTACTTGGTGTCATCTAGTAAAACTGGTGTGCAGACCCTACAAACAGGAATCCCAACCTAGGGAAACTCTTAACAAACCTGACATGGGTACAAAAATGCTCACAGCTGTGTATGCAACAATACACTGAAAATCACCCAACTAGTCATCAACATGGTTATTTTCCCACAAAGGAATATTCCACAGCAGTGAAAATGAACAGACTATAGCCATACACGGCCCATAAACATTAGGGGGACAAAACAAGTTACAAAATAGTACACATAGTAAGACTCCATTTAGATAAACTCTTTATATTTTGGATCATTATACTGTCTGTGGTCTGACTGTGGTCATTATACTGTCGGATTTTAAACTCTGTCTGTCTGTGTGTGTCTGTAAACAGAAGTTTTTTTAAGATTTTCTTTTTTTTAGAGTAATCTCTATAGACACCCAATGTGGGGCTTGAACACATGACCCCGAGATCAAGAGTCCCATGCTCCACTGACTGAGCCAGCCAGGTGCCCCTGTAGACAGAGTTTAAAATCCAACAGATGTCTTCTACCTGAAAAACAAAAACAAAAACAAACCCTAGACCACCCTACGCTGACAATATTTTTGAACACACCCATCACTGCTTCACAGTTCTGAAAAAAAGTTCATTTTAGCTGAAGCAGATAAATTTCTCTCACCTGACCAAAGGCAATGACAGAACCAAAAGACCACCTCATCCAAACTATTGGTCAAAGACTCAGTGCAAACATTTAGTATCAATTTGTAAAAGGGAAAAGGGATGTGGCAGAGCAGAAGAATGCCACAGACTTATTTAGGGTCTTTGAGAGTAATACAACTCCATGGCAAATCATATAATTGAGAACTGAGCCATCATTCATACCACTGAAAATTTCAGGGCCCTGTTTTAAATACGCTGTCCACAAATTTCTATTGACTGTTTAGAACCACAAGCATGTACCTTTGTTAGATCACTACAGTGATAACTATGGACAACCACGAATTAGACTGCATCTAACTGAGACTGCTAATTTCAAGCCTGACTTGAAAACTGATTTCCAAATAAGCTAAGAAACAAACAAAACTCTCAATCATGAAGTGTCCCCCGGGTCCCTTCAAAGACACAGTTCCTGGGCCCCAAAGGATTCCTGATCCAGGGTAACTTAAATCTTTGCTCTCATCCATGAAACAAAATAAAACCACTGAAACCCATAAAAGCCAACAAGAAGGGGGAAGAGCAATCAATAAGAAACAATCGCATTTCACCATCAGATAATTCCTGAAATCTAAGTCTATCAAAATTTGATTAGAGCCTTCTGTTGTTCTTCATTTGAAACTTGTGCTAAATGCTTAAAGTAGTCAACATCAATTTTATTACCTTCTAGTGAGAACACACAATGGTCAGGAAGAGATTACACTTTCACAGTAAAAAGTACATTACATTCTCAATGACTCTGAAGAGGACAAGGGCACAGAAGACTAGAGAAAAAAAATCCGGGCCAACCGTGAGCTAACTGGACAGCTTTACTCTCTCATTCCCCAAAGACTCACATATAAATGTGAGTAGCTTTAATATCTAACGTTTTCAAATTACCATAAAATGCTGGCCTGCATTCCAACCACAGTCCCGCTGCTTCTGCCCTGGGCTGAATTTTCAGAGCAGAGAAAGCGATTTCCAAGCTAGAGGCTCTGGGGGGATCCCCTCCTCGGCTTTTGTGCGCAGTGGGACTGAGCTGCCCATGGACACCGCGGTGAGCACTCGGAGGCTCCCAGGAGACACCCCCAACTGGCTTCGGGGCACATGTGTTCCTGCCACCCCAACAGTGAGCACTGAGAACCGAGCATGAGTTTCATTTTCCACGTTTCTTTCTAGGGCTCTGTAGAGCCTTCCTGACATTCTATTTCCTTTCCCATATAAAATTCGGTGTGGACTTAAGAATTCTTTAAACAGGAAAGCAAGCTGCCAAAGAAAATGTCAGAGGAATGGAAACCAAACTACGGGTGTTTATTCTTTAAAGGGGATTGCCAAAGGGCACTTGATATTAACGCAGAACTTCCTACTGAAAGCTTGCTTAAACAGGCTCCAGAGAGACTAATTCCTTCAGTTACTACTAACACAAGTCTTAAGATTTCACTGGAAGACTATTTCTGTAAATAATGAGGGCTTATTAATTATTAATATAACTGACTCTATAATGTTACATCCAAATTCCAGTTCAAAATTCTGGATTTCAATTTTAACACAGTTCTTTATATTTTTATTTTATTATTTTTTAAAAGATTTTATTTATTTATTTGACAGACAGAGAGAGATCACAAGCAGGCAGAGAGAGGGGGAAGCAGGCTCCCCGCTGAGGAGAGAGCCCGATGCGGGGCTCGATCCCAGGACCCTGAGATCATGACCTGAGCTGAAGGCAGAGGCCTTAACCCACTGAGCCACCCAGGTGCCCCAGTTCTTTATATTTTTAAAAAGTATTTTGACTTGAGATGACAGAAGTCAAAATGAACTTCCTTCCATCTGTAACGTAGAAGCTATGTTAATGTAAGAACCCTAATTCTTCCTTATCGAGTGCTGCCTCCGAGGGCTTAAAGGAGACATACCTTATTCTATACTCATTCTTCCTTATCAGAGGAAAGAATGTTCTGGCAAACAGAGGAAACATCCATTCAGCTATGGAGCCGCCAGAAGAGATGAAAGAGGACACCCTCTTAAAACTATACAACCTCCTCCCTCTGCTGCTCATCTACCAGTCAGCACAGAGAATATGATCTGTGGCTGGTGGCTGATCCCCTCCACACCATGGCTCAAGCCCTTAAGTGGGCCAAGGAAGCCAGGGGATGAAGAGATCCAGTCCTGCTAAAGAAAAGGAGGGAGCCCATAATAAGTGTAATAGCGGGGCACCTGGGTGGCTCAGTCGTTAAGTGTCTGCCTTCAGCCCAGGTCATGATCTCAGGGTCCTGGGATCGAGCCCCGCATCGGGCTCTCTGCTCAGCAGGGAGCCTGCTTCTCCCGCTACCATTCCCTCTGCTTGTGTTCCCTCTCTCGCTGTGTTTCCCTCTGTCAAATAAATAAAATCTTTAAAAAAAAAAAAAAAGTGTAATAGCAAGAGGAGGAGCCTTGGTTTTTTTTGCCTGGGAACACAGTATGTTCCCTATGAATCCAGTTTTGATAAAACTTTCAGAAAATATACTACACTTTGAGCACATTATAAATACAACAGAAAGCAAATGATTATCTAAGACTTCAGTGGAATGCATTTTACGGTCACCACTTTTTAGCCCTACTGGTAATAACTAAATATGCAGAGGTTCTCTCGCTCCTCCAGTAAAGGCCACCAATAGAGAATCTGAGCTAGAGGCATAATGAAAACAAACAGAAAAAGCAGAATCAGGCAACAGTGTTATCAAGAACCTTACAAAACCCTAGAGACACCATATATTTAAACCAAAAGGAAGATAATGGAAAAGATCTTTCTCACCTTTTGAAAGTTGTCCTTCCACAAATCTTCTACAACTATGTATCCTCGTAAACCCCAGTCATATAATTTCTCCCCACTGACCTTGAAACAAAATATAAAAGATCCATTGCTATTCCATACATGACTGGTAAAAATGAGAATATTCTATTTTCCTTTTTCCTGCTTCCAAAAGAACTGTATTTAAGCATATGACGACCCCAGAAGCCTTGGGGCATGTACTTTAAGGCTGTGCAACATAAGCAAATATAAAGAGAGCGAGAATCGTAGCATTAAGAAAAAAACACAGTTTGGTCATGCAGTTAATGTTTGAAATAATTTGCCATAAATTACAGGTGAATACAGAAAAAAAAATGAGGGAAGTCAACCACTGATAGATGAAATTCCTGAAAATGAGACACAGAAAGGCTTTTGCGTATCACATCTAACATGTCCTAGCCAACTAAGGCACATGAAAATCACTCACTCATTTTAGAGGTCTAGTTAAAAAAAAATAGATGAACCTAACGAAGATGGTCTTAGTTTTTCCAGGTTCCCCTAAAACATAAAGTCTTCATGTTTCTATAGGGATTTTGCCTCTTGATCCAAATCCTTTCTACAACATCCTAAGAGGTAGGCCCCGGGGTCAGAGAATACTCTGTGGCCAAGACACTCACATCCATATGATACTATGATAGCAATGCACAGTGACAGACGGGAGCTACACCTGTGTGAGCACAGCAGGATGTATAAACTTGTCCAATCACTATGTTGCACACCTGAAGCTAATGTAATATTGTACGGTAATACACTAAAATTAAAAAATTTTAAAAATTAAAAAAAAAAATGCCCTGGTCCACCTTTCACTAGCTGACTTTAACTGTTGGAATATTTTAAGTATTGAGTTTTCTTAAAAAAAAAAAAAGTTTCCAGTAATTTGCATTCATTGGTCCTACACATGACAAACTATGTTGATTACTCTTCCACACAGAATTTCCACTGACGAGTTTCTGAAAGCAGTTATTATTCTTTCTAATTTTTATAATAAATTACCTATGTATAGCATTTTAGTTTACAAAGCACTTTCACATGAATTATCTCTATTCTAAGTAACAACCCTGTGCAGTAAGTAGGCAAAGATTATAAGGAAATAGTCAGCAGCCAAGTGACCAGTCCAACTAAGGTCACAGGGCTAGTAAGTCCAGCGGTCACTGCAACATGCTGGTTTCTTACAAGTTATTTTCTTCCAGTTGCTCAACATATCGAGGATTTACCACATGCATGACACTATCCTTGGTACTTTATATTTCTGAGAGGAAAAGAACATTTGCCATCACTTTGAGCATTTTCTTACAGTATTTCTCTCCAAACACTACTGAACAAAAAACAACGTGAGCAGTTATGTGGCTGGTCCAAGGTCAGGGTATTCATAAAAAAAATTAAAACTTAAAATAGGAACTAAATGGCACTAAAACATTAACCGAAAATTCCTTTCAATCACTGATGTCTCTTTCGTTTTCTTGTAGCAAAATATACATACAATTCAGCATTTCATCCATTTTTAGGTGTACAATTCAGTGGCATTAAGTACGTCCACAGTGTTAAGAAACCATCACCGTTATCCACGTCCAGCACTTTCTCATCATCCCAAACAGATCGCTAAGGTTTCATGTCTGGTGAAAACGAAGTTAATTGTTTTGTTCTGGCTTACTCTAAGTACAAAATAAAAGACAAAACACTCCTTCCCACTGATTTGAAAAATAAATTGGAATACAACGCATATTTGCGTCCTACGATCTTGGCTGCAAATACAAAAGCTCTTTTGCAACATATGCTGTGGCACAGAAATAAAAAAGACCTCTTCTCAGGGGCAGCCACGTATGCTTCTGGAGCGGCAGCCAAGCCCACTCTGCGCACCCTGTCCTTTTACTGTTGAAACCACAACACACTGAGATGATGGATGATTATGCTGATGAGCCGGGGCAGGCAGACGTGATTCACCGTTCCTGAGCCGGGGCTGAGGCAGGCAAGGGGACATTAACTCGCCGCCTCCAGGACTGCTATAGCCAGTCTCAAGCCCACGGAATAAAGACCTTCCTGGCATCTGCTACCAAAGCCCCCCACTTCTCACAGCTGGGGCCACTGGGCTCCCACCTACGACTGCAGTGCAGTCCAGGAATCCAGCCTTAATCCTGTCGCAAGCACTCCAGGGAGCCCAGTGTCAGAGCGGCCTGGCTCAGAGCCCTGAGAGCCCAACTCTGAGGACGGCACCGCCGCTCCTCTGGGACCAAGCCTTGGCGTGACAGAGTAGCTCCAGGAACCGGGCAGGTCCCTGCCTCCAGACGCTGTCCAGGACTTCAAAACCTTGAGCCCGCTTTGTTCTTGCAGGTTTTCTGAGGCACTCGATGTCTAGAGTTCCACTAAGTCCAGACTCCACTGCCCTGACGAAGTCTAGCCTCTATCAGTGGTTCTTAGACATCAAGGACATTCAAACCCCCTGGAGAGCTTGCTAAAGCCCAGATCGTTGGCCCTCATCCTCAGAATGTTCTGAGTCAGTCAGTCTGGGTTGGGGCCTGAGAGTGTGCATTTCTAAAAAGCCAGGGGATCCTGATGTTGCTGTTCTAGGACCCACACTTTGCGAACAGCTGGTCTGTTAGGGACTGAACTGTGTCTCTCAAAATTCACATGTTGAAGTCCTAACCCACAGAATGACTGTATTTGGAGATAGGGCCTTGAAATGAGTGACCGAGGTTAAGTGAGGTAATAAGAGTAGGGCTCTAATCCAAAACGACTGGTGTCATTATAAGACGAGAGTGAGACATGAGGGATGCCCACACACTGTGAAAAGGTGGCCATCTACAAGCCAAGGAGAGAGGCCGTAGGAGAAAGCAACCCTACCAGCACCGTGATCTTGGACTTCCAGCCTCCAGAAGGAGGGCCAGAACTGAGACACATGGTGGAGAGAAGCATTTAAATTTGTGGCAGTTCATCCTTATGTGCAAACAAATTTTAGTCAGGTGCAATAAAGGCTGCAAAATAAAAAATATTAAGCAGTAAACCCAAACATACATAAGCAAGAAAAAGGGACATCCCACCTTATTGGGTCTAACTTACCTGGACAAATACGATGGCTTGTTGTGGATAATAAAGAGAGGCAGCAAGTCCCATGAATCCAGGTGGATACACCAGCTTCTTTATTTTCGAACCTATTAAATAAAAGGTTGTAGATACCAACAGATGGTTCGTGACCTTTATCATCTCAAGTTTGCCCTGGACACCTAACACTCAATAAGACTTCTTTTCTCTGATCCTAGATTAACAGAGAATGTGCCTAATAATGTCACACACACCAAAAAGAACTATCACATCCTCATAGCTTTGGTGAGATTTAATTCACACAAATCACCCATTTAAAGTGTACCTTCATTTGGATGTATTCACAGAGGTATGCAAACCATCACTACAATCAATTCTAGAATATTTTCATCACCCCCAAAAAGAAACACCATATCCATTAGCAGTCACCCTACCTATTCCCCTGTGACTCCAACCCCTAGGGAACCACTAATGTACTTTCTGTCTCTACAGAGTTGCCTACTCTGGACATTTCACATAAATTGCAATTATACAATATGTGGTCCTTTGTGACTCGCTTCTTTTATCAGCACAATGTTTGCAAGAGAACCACCACTTCTAAAGAAGCAAAAATAAAGAATGTTCTGAAAAGAAGCACGTGGTACTTTGGTTTCTAAGGTTTATGTTCTTTTATAGTAAACTGGCATCCTATTTAAGGACTCAACACAAGCACTGCCCTCCTCTCCTTCCTAATACTCCATGAAAATAACAGTAAAAGAATAAAATACAGGCAATAGACCTGCAATGAAGAGGAAATGGGTGGAAGGGCCATTGGGAGAGAAGTATCAGCCAATTTACAGAAAACAGAGAGTGGACAGAGGCAAGAGGATGCACAGCTATGAAGTCCCGAGGAGCGGCTGCAGAGGAGGAGGGAGCAGCAGGTCCCTGGGAGCCCAGAGATGGCAGGCACTGTGCAGGATGGAGCGGGCAGCCGAGGATCGAGAGGGAGGGAGACGGGGAGACGTGAGGACTACGGACGGATGCAAATGCAAGTCCTGTGCAGAGCCTAGGGGTGATTCTCTCCTTCCTCTGTGCCATCTTGGTGCAAAACTGCCTGTGGCCAGGTAGTCTATCCAGCCAAACTTTCACAAAAGGGGAGAAGTATCTCTAGAGAGGGGCGCTTGGGTGGCTCAGTCGGTTAAGCATCTGACTCTTGATCTCAGTTCAGGTCCTAATCTCAGGGTGAGTTCAAACCGACATTAGGCTCCATGCTGGGTACAGAGCCTACTTTACAAAGGAGTATCTCTAAAGAAATGCTATAAATTTTCTGCTGAGAACCAAGATAGCCTGTGTGTGCGCATGTGAGCGTTGTACGCAAGAGGAGAGTTTTCCTCGCAACGGCCCCAGGCATAGGCACCCTCCGTATAAAGTCGGTTCCCTTTCAGCTCACCCTGAGGTAGAATATGCTGGCCCGTAAGCCCCATCTATGCACAAAAAGTTCTTAATAGCATTTCAATCACTTTGCTCTTAAACATGACTGTATAACCAAGGATCACTAGTCATTTGAGGAAAGCCTGCAGCTTAAGAGGAGATCAAGACAAACAAGAAAGGGAAAAAAATGACCCTACAGGAAACAAAATAACTTAAAAACAAAACTACACCTGTTATTAAGTATAATAGCAAATTTAAGCAGCTACTACAAATTTAACAAATTTAAATTGAACAAATTTAAGCAGCTACTACATTAAAAGAAAAAAGGTTCTACGAAAAAGGAACAATCAAAGAATGAGAAAGAGCTACTTGGAAATGACAAAAGTAAAAACAATCAAATCAAAAGGAATAAAACGAACAAGAAAATAAGAGAGACATATAGGGTCACTTAAACAGCTTCATTTCTAATTTAGAAAGGAAAAAGAATGAGAGTAAATTTTCTTTTCTTTTTTTGTAAAGATTTTATTTATTTATTTGACAGAGAGAGACAGTGAGAGCAGGAATACAAGCGGGGGGGAGGGAGGAGAGGGAGAAGCAGGCGTCCTGCTGAATAGGGAGTCTGATGTGGGACTCGATCCCAGGACCCCAGGATCATGACCTGAGCCGAAGGCAGACACTTAACAACTGAGCCACCCAGGCGCCCTGAGAGTAAATTTTCAAAGAAATACAAACCAGATTACGTTCCTACAGCTGAAGGTTGTAAGTCACCAAAATACCCAACTAAGTAACGAGACATCTATATGTAGTCACAGCACCCTGGAAGTTCAGAACATTGAAGATTAAGAGAAGATCCTCAAAGCTTACAGGGGAAAAAAATGAATCACTTCAGAATGAACAGGCATCCAGGCTGGCCGCTGACGCTCACATCTGCAAGCCAGATGCTAGAAGACATGGCCTTCAAAGTTTTGATGGAAAACAGATTCTATACCCAACCATATTATCACCTAACATGAGGGTACAAAGTGATTTCTAGACTTGCAAGGATTTGTAAAGTTTCCTTCCAACATGGGCTTTTTTGAATGTTACTTGGGCATGTAGTTCAACAACATGGCAGAGCAAACCAAGGAAAAGAGGACATGGAACCCCCGAAAAGAGGGTCAAACCCAAGAGAGCATGGAGCCCTGTCCCAAGACCACCGCAGTGCTGAGTCTCAGTCCAGAGGGCAAGAGGATATAGGAAAGAGAACGTCAACTACCTTCATTTTGACCTCAGTTTGCACTTTTTTTTTTTTTAAGATTTTAATTTTATTTATTTGACAGAGAGAGATCACAACTAGGCAGAGCGGCAGGCAGAGAGGGGGAAGCAGGCTCCCTGCTGAGCAGAGAGCCCAACTCAGGGCTCGGTCCCAGGACCCTGAGATGACAACCCAAGCCAAAGGCAGAGGCTTTAACCCACTGAGCCACCCAGGCACTCCTCAGTCTGCACTTTCTGAAAAATTTTTAAGATTTTATTTTTAAGTAATCTCTACACCCAACATGGGGCTTGAACTACAACCCTGAGATCAAGAGTCGCCTGCTCCAATGACTGAGCCAGTCAGGCGCCCCTCAGTCTGCACCTTCTAAATGCTTAAATTTCCCTTTCTAGCTTATCTCTTAACTCAGGCAAAAAAAACCCTGCGTGCAAAATGTCCCCTGGTGGGAACCAAACCTACTCCCTCCTTCAAGTAATAAGGACTGCCCTGAGCCAGCAGGACTCCATGTGACTGACTCCAAGACAATGATGGACTTGACCTTCACCGACTACCTGCACTTACCTTTGCCCCACATTTCCCTTACATAAACCTGGAGGCATTTTCGGCACTTTGGAGATAGTCTCTGAGACGCTAGTCCACTGTCTTCTGGGTGTTGGCCTCACTGAAATAAATTCCTTTCTTGTTTCAACACCACTTGTCTCTCTGCCTTTGGATTTTGTCAGCGACGACTGACTGAAGCTGGTCTGTTTAAGAGTCCTGAAGACAGCTGCTCTTACACCCTTGCGCCCCAGGCACACACAGTGCCCTGGGCAAAGGGGAATGGCAGGAGAGGCGGCAGCACGGAGAACCGGAGAAGCAGAGAAGCCTGAGAATGAGGTTCAGAAAACCGGTACAGGGGGAAACAGAAGAAGCCTCTAGAAATGAACTTGGACCTAGAGAGTCTCTGCCGAGAGGCACAGGGCTTTTCACGTGGGCCATGGATAGATGCTAGTGCAATGTATGTTAGTAACACACAGTGAGAATAACTAAGTGCTGTTGACTGGTTTTAAACTTTAAACAGATGTATCTCCAAAGATGGAACTGGGGTCACAGAAGACAAAACAAATGTTACCAATCCAGGCTCTTAATACATTAATGTTTCTCTCCTTGTCCTACTGCCTTGATTGAAAGGATAGAATTACTCTAGAAAACACTGTTTTATCCCTGGGGTCCCACCTGTACACTTGAAGCTTTAAGTTCCTGAGCAGCTCACATGAATGAAGACCAGGTGATGGGCAGCACACCCGACAATCAGCCATTTCTGGGTCATTCACAAAAAACTGTTAAGCGGCAGTGCTTGGGCCTCCAGCTCCTGATGGTTCACACAATGAGCTGGGGGCTCCAAACTTCAGGAAGGAAGTGGGGAGGGGAAGGAGCCACCAGAAGGCAATGATAGTGGACAACGACCACCTGCCACCCTTGGGTGAGCTGGCTGAGTCCACTTCCTTGGAAAGATCACCCATTCACCTCCCAGAGAGGTGCCTCTTGTCACCACCAGTCATGGCCATTCTCATCAAATGAGGAGCACTACCTTAGCATTTATGCTCAAGAAACCCTATCACATTACTCAGCAATCCCTCTTCTGGGTACGTACCCAAAGGAAATGAAATCAGTATCTCAAACAGATACCTGCACGCCCGTGTTCACTGCAGCATTAGTCACAAGAGGCAAGGCACAGAAACAACCTAAGTGTCAAGGGATGAGTAGGTAAAGAAATTGTGATACCTGGATGAATGGAGTATTATTCAGCTTTAAAAAAGGAAACCCTGCCATTTGCAATAACATGGATGAACACAGAGCACATTATACTATGTGAAATAAGCCTTAAAGAGAAAGAACAAAAACCACATGATCTCACTGATATCTGGAATCTTAAAGAGTCAAATGCATAGAAGCAGACAGTAGAAGTGCGGCTACCAGAAGAGGTGGGGGCGGAGATGGAGAGATGCTGGTCACAGGGTACGAAGTTGTAGTTATGTAGAACGAGTAAGTCTAGAGAGTATTGTATGGCTTGATGACTATGGTTAATAATATTGAATTCTGGAGATTTACTAAGAGAGATTATTGGTGCTTTCATCTAAAAAAAGGTAACTATGATAGAAGGTATATTAAATAGCTTGACTATCATTTCACTACGTATATGTATACATACATGTATGTCAAAACATCATGTTGTACACCTTAAACACATACAATTTTTATTAAAAAACAAAATTTTTAAAAGTTAGACCAAAAAAAAAAAAAGGAAGAAAGAAAAGAAATTCTGTGCCAGGAGGCATCTTCTGAGCTCACCCTACCGCTGCCGGCATAGAGGGACCACATACCTGGAGGCGGCTGCAAACCACTCCAGATCCCCAATAAACATACTCACCATCCTGCCCATCTTATTCAGCGATCACCTGACATTGTTCACTTCAGGCCTTTCTACCTCAGCCCTGAGGAAAAGACCTGTTGTTGAATATGTGTGCACAAATGTGTGTGTGCATGTGTATTTTTTTTTAAGATTTATAATTTATTTGAGAGAGAGAGATCGAGAGCATGAGAGCAAGGAGGGGAAGGGCAGAGGGAGAGAATATCCAAACAGACTACCACTGAGCATAGAGCCTGACACGGGCCTTGATCTCACGACCCAGGAGATCAGGACCTGAGGTGAAACCAAGAGTTGGATGCTTAACCAACTGAGCCAACCAAGTGCCCCCATGTGTACTTTTCTAAAGAAGAATTACGGTTTTACATTATTTTAATGCTACCGAGCCCTCCTGGGAAAAGGAAAAGGAAAGAGGAAAAGATAAACCAGTAAGCAAAAATGAAGGACTAGAACCCGCAGTAGTGTGTGTCCTTCTGCTGCTATTCTGCCTGGGAGAGCACAGTCCCCAGTTCTCCTCAGGATGGTCACTCAGTGGACATGCAGGGGGATAAACACCAGACAGCACAGCAATGTGCGCACGTGCACATACACACACACACGCAGAGTGCAGGAAGCATGCTTTAGGGCCTGCTCTCACCGTGGCGGGGGGCGGGAAGCTAATCTCATTTGATTCCACATTCCTGGCTCCCTAACAGTAGCCAAGATTTCAACACCCTGGCCCTGGGATCTTCACAAATTCAAATGCTATCTAAGTAAGACAGGAATGCTTTTTTGGACAGCTTTACAGAAAGGAGGAGGAAAATGTTTCGGGGGGGGTGGTTTGGTTCAACTCTTTCACAAGTTGGTTAGTAAAAATGAACTCTAACTTTAATTCTTAGATATTCTGCACGGGATGAGAGGAGGACAGAAACTATGACAGGAGTTCGTTCCACAGGTTGAGGGAGGGGCACCAGTGCTGCCTGCCTCTAGACTAAACAGATAAGGCATGTACAGAAAAGCTTTTTAAAATTGGAGGAATGGGGGGGCACCTGGGTGGCTCAGTGGGTTAAAGCCTCTGCCTTCGGCTTAGGTAATGATCTCAGGGTCCTGGGATCGAGCCCCACAATGGGCTCTCTGCTCAGCAGGGAGCCTGCTTCCCCCCTCCTCTCTGCCTCTTTGCCTACTTGTGATCTCTCTCTCTGTCAAATAAATAAGTAAAATCTTAAAAAAAAAACAAAAACTGGAGGAATGGGTACCGAAGGAGTGGCTTTAGTTAATCTTTCATGAGGGTCTGATTGCAGGGTTCATTAACTCTCCATTTTAGGACTTTTTGTAAAGTCTGAATTTTATAATCAGTGAAACCTCAGTAGTTTATAACAAATTTATCTCATTATAGTGAAGTACCTTGTCATCCTTTATTTCCTATGAATGTTTGCAATCCAGTAGTATAGTGCAGTAATACATTTCAGGTGACATTTGTTAGCTTTTAAGTGTTTTAAACTTTTTAATATCATCACTGAGAACTGAAGCTATGACATATCAAGAAATTAATAAAATCTCTACGAAATCAATGTTCTATTTACTGTGAATAATAGCCTGATTTCAATAGTGAAAACAATAGAAACAGTCTCAGGTGTGTCAGACTTTGGTTAACAAAAATTCACTTTCTGTACCAAAGAAAGACAGTAATTTGATCAAGTAAATGTGCCTATAAAGGATATAACTTTATTACTCTTTTAACCAGGAGTATATAATTTCTTCCACTTTGTATTTTTATAATTTCTATGTATGTTTAAAATCAAATACACTGGAGAAAACAACCATATCAATTACATATTAAGAAAGCCGTATTTCAGGAACCAATTCATTATTCTGACAACTGGCAAATAAAAAGAAAGAACCAAGTATCTATCTTATCTCTTCCTTATGAGCGGTTTAAAAAAACCCCATAAAAGTGCACCTACCTCTAGCCAAAAGAAGTCCGACAATGCCCGCAAAGCCAATAACACCAAGTCTTGGAAAAAATCCAGGAGGTGCATTTTGGAGATATTCATAACTGTCTACAATAGAATCAGACCAGGAAACAGTTCTATAAATTGCCCATTAAGAAACAAACCAAAAAAATCTTACATATAACTAGTATATATAGTATCAAACGCTTCTCAAATAATGTGTTCTTTGCTTTATACAAAAAATGCTTTTTTTCAATACATTCTTTTTATGTGATATATAAATATGCTTTATTATTCACATAGCAAGTAGCCAATTTTCAAACACTTCTGGTTTGATGACCTACTGACAGGAAAAGTAATGTCAGACTACCTTCATATTCCTGAATGCAACAGATCTGAATCAACTACACACAGGGGGAGAAATACCAATATGGGGATTCCTTGCCTTCCAAACACAGAAACAGAATAGATTTGGATAGATCTGCTACTGTTCTGTGAAACCCAGGAACCAAATACACGAGGCTTGGGGGAAAACGTATCCTTTGCCATCTGAACTCGTTATTTGAAATCGAGAAGAGAATAAATCAGGACAATGAAGGAAACTTTTAGTGCACGTATATGAGGGAAATCGTCACTGGTGATAGATAAACACAAAGAAATGCAGCACGTGAGCCCAGGTGCCCTGCCTGAGCATGCCTTATGATGTCATTGGAATGATGACTCGACTCCTGTCCACTGAGCCAATCCCACCAAGTAAGAGCCACCTGCCTTCCTAACCCTCTTGGAAAAGCCTTTCCTAGACTCCCTAGCCCACGCCCGTCTCCCTCCCCCCGACCAAAGTCCCATCATACTTATTCTGTGTACCATCATTTGGTAAGTAATCCTACACAGCACCTTGTGTTTAATTATTCAGGGGTGTGTTTTATGCCTCCTCAAGGAGAACATATGCTCCTGAATGGTACATTGCTTGGACTTCTATGTTATTTTCCCTCGGTGGTAACAGTGAAAGTTCATCCAACAGCTGTTTACTGAAAGCACTGCTAGGTGTTGATGGATACCGAATGAATTAACAAATGGGTTTCGGAGAGGCTGTAACTTCAAACCCCTTCACGTCTGATTCAAACCCATCTTCAGCACTCCCTATCTGCTTCCAGTTTCCGGCTCAAGAAACACTGAGTCCCTCCTCCAAGCGCTGATCCTCCAAGCGCTGATCATGCTGTGCCCTCCGTGCGGAACGCTGCCCAAGTTCCACCCCCATGTCTTGGTGTGGCTGACTCCACTCTAAGATTCAACTCAGAAATCCTTCCCTGACTCTTCCCCTCCCTCCAAACTCTACTAAACTCGTCTCCTTCCTCTGTACCTTCAAAAGCGGTCTGTGACTTTCTCTGTATTTGTGCTACTGTTGAAAATGTATTCTATGCCCCTCAGTGGTTGTGACCATTGTCTTAATCAGCCGAGATCTTCCATGTTTGCCATGAGGGTGACTTAACAAATGTATGTGGAACCGAACTAACTGGACTTCTAGGTAATTCTCTCCCCAAGAAAAGAGCAGACAGGCCAGTTTTCTGTTTCCTGGCTGTTTGGGAAACGTGGTGATCATTTTAAATACTACTACAGGGCTTGTGGTGTTTGCACGAATTCCTGTCTGGCCTTTGACTTATTTTGCCTTTAACTTAGTTTTCACTTTCCATCTCTTTGTCTGGGTCATCTGAGGCAATTTTCTACTTCCTTTTATTTTTGCCTACCAGCACAGTGTCTTTAATTCGAGACGTGTGCAAAGAGCAGTTGACAGGCAGTCACCCAGATGGCCTTGGTGAGCTGAGCTGAAGCGGGGAAATCACAGAGAAATGGGAAAGAAGATACGCTAAGAGGCTGCGATGAAGCCCCAGCCCGGCTTGTGGTACCATGTCCTGGCGAGGACCGCCGGAAAATGGATCGACTGCCTTGGCGAACAACAGCACAACTCATAATGGAATGTTTCTTCTTAAGAGCTTTTGCAGGAACCAGTCCGAGAGAAGACAAACAAGCCTTAGGTTGCAAATAATGCCTATTGCTGTGAATCAATGGGAAGTGAGAGGTAACAGTGAAAAGCCCTTCATGATAAGAGATCCGAAGTTCTTTAGTTTCCTCAGATTAAAACATGAAGGTAATAAAAGCACCTATCGGTCAGAGTTATGAGGATTATACATAAATTAATATTTTAAAGCACTCAGACTAGTTCCTGGCATGCAATAAAAACTAAGCAAGTGCTGATGAAATTAATAAAACTAAGATGTTACTTATTAACATACATATTATTCACGGGTGTTAATATCCTGTATCAGCCCATCAACACCTGATGATCTCTGGCAGGAAATAAACTATATTCGTGTTTGTTTTATTCAGTCGTGGAAGCGAATGCTTGTAAAAACAGGAGTTTTTCTTTGCTGAGATGCCCAGCAAAGGGAATGAACCATGCCCAGTGTCCACGAATTCACCAGTGTGTGATGGAGAGGAGTCAGAATATAGACTGTGAACCCAGTTTACGAGTGTATGGGATATGTGGATGTGGAAAACAATCAAGGACAATAAAAACCCAATTAAAAAAACCTACAAACACTACTCATGCAGTAAGGCTTTTCCTAGGCACACCAGCCCAGATCCTTCGAGCCTCTAAATTTCTGTAACATTTCTATCACAGCCATACAGAGGGACACTGCACTTGGAAACAGATTTCAGGAAAAAAACATCCAGTGTATCTGAACTTGTTAGTCCAACAATCCCAATGATCTTGAACAGACTTCCCAAATGTGGAGGGACACTAGTCCTCTGAAATCTGATGAGCACAACAGATCTTTTTCCAGAAAAATCCACACGGCTCCATTATTCTGCATTTAATTTCAAGGAATTCCCAGATCTCCTGGAGCCCATCCACGGTATCCCAGTTAAAGAATCCAATGTTAATGAAGAAACTGATTATGCCTAATTAAAAACCAACTTACCTAACCCCCATTGAACCAAGCTCTGCATCTTGGGCTTAGTTTGTGAGTACATTTCCTAAAAAGGTGAAGAAAATGAATGAGAAGGATATGCTGATTAGAAAGTAACAAATATATTTGTCTTTACTGTATAAATTATCATATTATTAACACTTCTTGAACAAAGGGATATATTGTCTATCTGGGTTTTTTTTGTGTTCTTTTTCTCTTGTGTAATTTCCCCTTCACTGCAAATTGCTCAGCAGAACAGTTTATTATTGTCACAGGAAGCAAACATTACAAGCAGATTTCAACAACCCAGCCTTTTTATTCTTCTATTAAATTCAAAGAGAATGGACAAAAATTAATCCCCTTGATAATTAAAGTGGCAATCCGCTCCCTGCGAGATGAATCTGTCTTTCATATTAAGTCTATTTCCTGATGTGTCATGATTTTAGAGTCTGTATCTAAAAACTGCCCTTCTGAAGCAGGAATTACTACCTTGAATGGGACAAAGGAGTCTATATCCAAGTTTTGAGAGACACTTACCCTAACCCTGGAGCAAATGAAGTATTAACGTTCTCTTAACAACAGCAACAACAAAATGGCTTTGTACATGAACATCATATAACCTAAAGAAAACAATGAACTAACTAGAAGGTGATTCGCCTCCAAGAAGTCTCCCACAGGGGCACCTGGGGGGCTCAGTTGATTAAGCATCTGCCTTCAGCTCAGGTCATGATCCTGGGGTCCTGGGATCAAGTCCTGTGTGGGGAATCCCTGCTCGGCAGGAAGCCTGCTTTTCCCTCTCCCTCTGCCCCCTCCCAATCATGTGCTTGCTCACTCTCTCAAATAAATAAATAAAATCTTAAAAAAAAAGTCTAAAATAACGTTAGAAAAAGAGACACATGGGCATCAGAAGGTATCAGAACCAGGTGCCACTTAGAAAACGGTTTTGTTTAATTTGGTCCAAGTCAGAACAAGTTATTAAATGCCCTTATACAATAAACACTGAATTTAGGGGAAGACATAAAAAATATTAGAAAATTGAATACTGCTTCATTAAAATTCATTATTGGGATTTTATGCCCATAAAAAGAAAGAAAAACTATAGATAAATGTCTACAGTGATGGCCTATTTCTTTTGCTAGCATCGTCTTCTCACTATAAAGAAAAATTAAATTAGTTTTTAAAGAAAGGGACTAGAAATTATTGGCCTGAAAAAAGAGCCAGGAATTAGAAATATTTCTATTGAAGAAGACATCGTCTTATAGAAAAATAAAGCCATTGTAATCACAAAATGGCTTTTTTATTTAGAAGTAGTACAAATAAACATGTTGATAATTATTCTGTCATTTAGAGAGGTATTTTGCTGCAAATGAAAAGTAAAAAACAAAAGGCAACCTGAGGTCAAAAGGTTAAGAGACAAAGTACTTTTATAACCAAAAAAAAAAAAAGCACACAAAATAACTTCAGTCAATGCCTACATGATAGAAAAATATTTGCACAAATTTGCGGACCTTATCCTAACCAGCAGATGGCTTAAAAATCTTCTAGAACAAGAGAATAAAGTCTAAGCTTTTTACAACACATTATGTAAGTCTTTAGATATTGATAACTCAATAATATGGTTACGATACTTATGTATACTGGCCTAATTTATGTTGTTGACAGAGTCTGTGCTTACTATTTCCTTCTAAACTGATAAGAAGTTCAGCACTGGCACAGAGAGTGGAAATGAAAACTTTAAGACAAGCTCTGGATGAAAATTCTGTCTGTAAATCTCGAGCATAGTAGAGCCAGACCTGTCACACACATCTACATACTCTGTACTAATCTGCCATCAATTTTCAAAGTCCAGATCAAGTATGGCACACACCTAATGCATCAAAGCCCACAAAAGCATTCTGTAGATTGTAAACTTCCATTTCCCATGTTAAAAATTGCAGAAATGCTTCCATGAACATAATCACAAGAGCCTGATCTAAACCCTGAGCAGGGATAGGAGCCCATCTGTGCATGTAGCTCTTTGGTCACCAGGGCAAAGGGTTCAGTACTCAAATACGTGATCTCACCCTTTTTTAGCTATCCATCCTCCTATTACAGCATTCATAATGTTCTGTAACCATTCCTGTTAAAATGGTTCTGGTGTGTACACTTTCGGGGCGGGGGGGGGAACGACTTCCCAATTTTGATATAAATGCTTACATTATATCCTTTTCCTTCTACTAGAGTTCCAGCCCCACATCCTCCCCTGGAAGACAATGATGGCTTCCTGGCTGCAACCAGCAAGATAGTGACTGGTCCAGTCAAGGTCAAGGTGCCACACACTGCCTGGTAGGAGGGCCATTCTCCCTGCAGCGATGGCAACAGCCGCCACCAGGAAGCTAGGGCTCTCGGCTCCCCTCAGAGATGGCACTGATGAACACCGTTAAGTCAGGCCCTCTGAAGTGGGAGCTCTCTGTCGTGCCTTTTTCTGAAAACATGCAGCCAAAAGAGACTTTTCATTCTGGACTCCAAACAGAAACGTGTCACTCCACTTTCAGAACAGCTGTACCTGACACCAACTTGTATATGGCTTGCAATAATGTCGGAAATGTGAGATGCTTTCTTCAAGTGGGGTCCTTGGCTCCTCCACATATTTAGACTGACCTTCAGGAACGGAGTAGAGTGAAAGCTGCATACATTAAAAAACAAAACAAAAAGAAATAAAAAAGCACATACAGTCATGAGATAATGTAATCAATCATCATACTGGTAAGCATCATTCTAATAATTCATGAACTGCTGTGACTCTAAGGGTTTCATGCCCCTGAACCTTACTTCAGAGGATCTTTGAACCTGATTTATCAATAAGAACAAGGCCAAGAAGACAGGACTATGAAGTGTCCTATGGTCCTCCCACTCCAGTGGTAGCAGACAAAGCAGCCCCCCTTTTAGACATTTTATAGGGCATTTGGTATTTCACCTTAGATACAGTGTGGAAAAAGGATTCTATTACTCTCAAGTGGGGAAGGGGATTGAAAAAAAACAACTGAGTTCAAATGATCAGTCTGGTGCTAATCCAAGCAGGATAGCAAGTTTGTTCCCTACCCAGAGGAAAAACTGTTAATAGTCACTACTGGCTGCCTTCTTCACCATCAAAAAATGCCACAGTCCCAAGGCCTGAGAGGAGTATAAAGGACAAAAGATAAACTAATTAGCCTTTTGAAAACACCATTCAAGTAACCTGGCTCATGACTGAAGGCAGATCTTTACATCATTTTACTCTAAATCAACAGAAAGCAAATATCCAAAATAATTGGTGGGAAGTATAGACAAAAAAAAAAAAAAAAGGACGTAAACAATGGGGAGAAGATTTCTTGTTTTATTTATTTAGTTTAAGCATCTACTTATGAGCCTCTAATCTGGCCAAGAAGAATGAACCCAGGTCTTTAATTTCTTAGAGAGGGAAAAATACAAATGTTTTCCTGGCTTGAAAACAGTCTTGGAGGGGTGCCTGGGTGGCTCAGTTGGTTAAGTGTCTACCTTTAGCTCAGGTCATGATCCCAGGGTCCTGGGATCGAGTCCTGCATCGGGTTCTCTCTCAGTGGGGAGTCTGCTTCTTCCTCTCTCTCTGCCTGCCACTCCTCCAATCCCCCTGCTTGTTCTCTCTCTCTCTCTCTGTTTAAATAAATAAAATCTTAAAAACAACAACAACAAAAAACAACAAAAAAGAAAGCAGTCTTGAATGAGGCAGATCACTTAGAAGTGACAAGCAGATTCCCCACAAAAAAACCTAAGAAAATACTCCTTAATTATGCCCTTAGCTAACTATCATTCATTAAAGTTTGTTGAAAAAGCTATACTTGAGTAGCTTCCCATGAAGAAAAACTGTAAGGAAATATATTTCCTACTTTTAAGTGTCTTCTAAACTGTTCTATCTCCTGACATACAATTTGTAGACTTCGTATCGGAACTAAAGCAGTTGTTCAAAATTTATTGTGACATGAACGGCATGTTACCTCATTAACCTTCACAGAAGCTTTGTGAGGTGAGTCCTTTTTAGGTGACGCATAGACTTTGAGGGTGAGCAGACTCAGGCTGGCCGGCCCCACAGACCTCTGAATTACCTGAAACACAGAAACAATCTTAAAGCCTTCTGTCGATGCAATAAACTGAACGTGCATAACGTGAGCACATTTATAACTTCAGCGACTTCTGCCCTAGAAGGCATATTACGCTTTATGAGAAACAGAAGTATTCTTGAAGTTTTATGGAAGTCAGAAACTAAGGAACGTGAACTCACGAACTTAAAATTTCAGGTCACATTCACCTTAATTTCCAAGACAGTACTTCCTAAGTTTTTCTACTTAGCCTGTCAGGTAAAATAAAAGATACAAATACAGACACGTGTGCATGCTTTTAAAAGTAACAGAGAAATGTTACAGAATGATTTTAAAATTATAAGAGTCTCGGTCTCTCTCTCACACATACGACACCCCCACCAACAATGCAAGAGGTCTCTAATGATCTTGACTAGTGATTCACTGAACAGAGTGAAGACTATTTCTGTAAGTCTAACAACTAAACTTTCACAAGTTTTCTCTTTCCATTCCCGTTCAGAGCTGGTCTCCCCCAGTCTAAGTTCCCCAACTCAGTATCTTTGCGTGCCTTGCCCTCCTCACTGGGTCACTCACACCCAGGGCTGCAACGCAAAGGCAGAGCCTCCCAGATATGAAGCCCCAGCCCAGAGCTCCCTCCTGAGCCCCCAACTCACTTATCCAATTACTCCTGGACATTTCTACTTCTCTGCAAGCCATGTTCAAAATCAACTCATCAGGATCTTGTCTGTGCCTCCAAGTCCAAACTTGGCCTGATGGGTGGGTGTGCGCTATGGAATCAAGTCAGAAGGCTTTATTTTCCATCATAATCCTCTACCTTACACAGCACGGGACCATCTAGCATCTTTACCCCAGACCTGTCCCTCTTCCTCCACTTCCTCTCGGGCACGGTCCCACCACCCAGACATCCCGGCCAGAAATCCTGAGGTCGTATTGGCCACCACCCCAGCCTAGTGGTCAGTAAATCCTGTTAATTCTAACCGTTCGATAATCTCAGTTCACTCTCTCCACTTTCTCTCCTGCTGTACAATCTTCCTTTGGGCCTTCATTTCTTTCTTGGATTGTTTCCAGCAGCATTTTAATGGCTCACCTGGCCCTCTGATGACTCGAACCACCATACTGCAGAATGATCTTTCTAAACTGCAAATTGATTATCTTCTACCCTTAATTTGAGATCCTTCGTTATTTATCATTTGGACTTTTATGTGGGCCAAACAAGGCCCATTATGATGTGACCCCAACCACCTTCTTTCACCTCGCCTCTTCCACTCTGCCTCCGCCTACAACACACAAACTCCCTAGATTTCTCCCATGCTGTTGCCCAGCTTCCTGGGTTTACACGTGCTGCTTGCTCTGCCTGGAATGTCCTATCCTTGCTTTGTTTTTCTGTCCAGCTGCCTAACAGCAGGGAGATATATCGCATTTTTCTTTTCTTTTCTTATTATCCATTTACTATGCCTATCAAGTTCTCCCTACCAGGTCGGAAGACCTTTCACGAGGCTGCCATAGCTTACTCTGTCTCCCTACTGCCCCTGCCTGTGCCTAGCAGAAAAGAAACAGGCAGTAACCGTTCAGTGCCTATAAGAATGGATGGGAGAGAGGTGGAAAATAAACGAGTGGGTGACTTGTTCTAACTGTAGGCATGCTTTAGCCTCATGGAAATCCTATTCCTGAGATCTGCAAGGCCTGCACTGTGAAAGACTAGGCTATTCCACAACACTCACAAAACATACAGTGCTAAATAAAACATAACAGAATGTCTGTTGAAATGTACGCCTGGAGTTAACACACAAAAAGGGAAATTCCTACTTCAGAAGCAAATAAAGAGCTGGAGGCTATTTAAAGAAGTGGCTATGACTTTAACTGGTTTAAAAATAATTAACATAACCTGAAGCAGTAAGTGTTCACCTTGAAAGGACTTAATTTCAAGGCAATACTGCTACAAATTTCTTTTGTTTCCAGGATAAAGTTTAACCAGCGACTGCTGGCAGCCAGTGTGGTCCCGGCACCCCAGGAGAGGGGGCCTATTGGGCTGTTGGCATCTGGAGCTCTCTGCCCCGTGGGTCTGTCCACAACCTACTGACAACACTGCTTTGAACTGGGGACTTTCCACTGAGCCAGCTAGCCCTACTCCAGACTTTGATCCCAAGAGCTGGTGCCTCACCCTCTCCCACTCCTCATCCAGCACTGCAGCCCCCAAGCATTTGGGGTTCATACTGTCCTCTACCTTCATCATTCTTTTTTAAAGATTTTATTTATTTGAGAGAGAGAGAGAGGAGGAGAGAAGGAGAGGGAGAGAGAGAGAGCGCGTGCGCACAAGCAGGCAGAGGGGCAGAGAGAAACAGATTCACTGCAGAGCAGGGAGCCCGATACAAGGCTAGATTCCAGGACTCTGGACTGAAACCCCAGACGCCCCTACCTTCATCCTTCTTTGATATAATGCCTTATGCTGACCTTTTTAACTCTTTTAAAGTCTCAATTCCTGCTTTCAATCCTTAATCTGACCTACTTCTCACATATTTTGTCTTTCACCTCGTAGCCTTCTGTTGTTTTAATTCAGATTTCCACCTTTTCTGTTCTTAGTGGTTATTTGCACTCCCTTTCATCTTTTTAATCTCAATTTACTCACTTTTTAAATGTAACATTTTATTGGACTCTCGATTACTTTATTTTTCCCTTTCACCCACTTTTCTAATTTTAATATTAAGTAAAGCCTGGTCCTTTATTGCTCAAGTTGTTTTCTTCCTCTTCTGTCAGTCTTCCGCCCCCTCCAAAGCCACCGCCACTCCCATCCCACAGCAAGAACTGAGAAAGGTCCCTCCTGCAGCTGCCCTTTTCAGCTTCCAGAAGGCTCTCAACAAATAAAACAGAGAAAAAATAAACCTCACCCTAGAAGACTTGGGAGAACTGCAGATGAACATTCCCTAGGGCCACCGCTCTCTCCGCCGAGAGCACATAATTTACTTCAGGGTTTCTCAATCTCAGCGATATTAACACTTTGGCCTGGATCGTTCTTTGATGTGAGGGCTGTCCTGTGCACTAGAAGCTTCTTGACATCTTTGGCCTCTACCCACCGGATGCCAGTAGCACCCCTCCCAGGCATGACTCAAAACCGTGTCTCCAGACACTGCCAAAGACTCCTGGGAGGCACCTCCCCGCCTCACCCTGCACCGAGAAGTACTGATTTGCCTAAATAAATAGTATTTTCTGACATTTCTCACCATGTGGGGATGGACTTACTGAGAAGGGGCACCAGAGAACTTTCTGGGATGATGGAAATGATCCATACCTCGATTGGGGCATGGGTTACAGAAGGTGTATATACATTTGTTAAAACTCTAATTGTAAGATCTGTACAACTTAACATCTGTGCATCTCAATGTATATAAACTGTATCTCAAAAAATACACACGTATAAATTGCACCAAGTTCATGCTAAAATATGAGCGCAAACTGGAGGCCAAGGGACATTCCTAAGGAATCTGACCACGGTAGGAAATCAGGTGCTATGGACCTTTGTGACAGCAACCCACACAAGGAGCCTCAGTAACAGATCCAGAGGCAGACAAGCCTGACGCTGATGCACTGCCCAACATCCTGGGTGGTTTCCTTTTCTTTTTTGGCATCAAATGGGGCTCCTCTTGGTGAGACACTATCCCATCCTGCCTCAGCCAGACCATGTTATCACAAATGGGGATTCTGGAGGCTGGGCCCCTGCCAGGTATTTATCGTTACTTGTGAGAGCTCATACTGAGTATTCAGGCCAACCCATTTGATATCAGAATTTAAGAAGAGAAAGGCTATTTAAAAAGGCATTCTCACGCCATGAAAGTATGAGAGCAAAAGAGGAGTCAAAGAAGAACCTTCTTTAATCCGCTGTCTTCTCAGGACGCCTGGGTGGCTCAGTGGGTTAAAGCCTCTGCCTTTGGCTCAGGTCATGATCTCAGGGTCCTGGGATCGCGCCCCCCATAGGGCTCTCTGCTGAGCAGGGAGCCTGCTTCCCCCCCCCACCCCCGCCTGCCTCTCTGCCTACTTGTGATCTCTCTCTCTGTGTCAAATAAGTAAATAAAATCTTTAAAAAAAAAAAAAAACTTCTGTCTCCCCAAGGAAGGAAAAAACCCCACTAATCTGGAAGTTAGATATCTTGAAGAAAGATTTAACCAACTTCCAGGGGCTGGATCACTAAATCAGTAAAGATCTGGCAATGAACACTTCTGTTGGGTTGCCTTTTGTGAGACTAGAACAGAGAGGCATTCTCTCTCCATGAGGGGTCTTGATCCATTATGGTACAACCACACTGAAAATACCTCCTGGGACCTTTTCTGATAAGAAGCTGGGACCTCTAGGCCATGCATACCCCTGGCCTCACTGTCCCAAGTGACAAGTTCTTGAGAATCTTCATTTGCAAGGTTCACTCTCTACCCAGGACAGATGGCTTGGCTCAGAAAATGGGTACATAGGCACCTTCCAAGAGCCGATTAAACATGCTCTAGTTTGGATTCGATAAGTCTTGCTTGATATAGACCAAAGTCAAGCCCACTCTGTTAAGAACTGCATCTTCAATGGGTGCTAAGCTACAGCTACAGAATAACTAGATTCAACAGCTTTGTTGCTTTAGATCCAGCCTATCCTCTGCTGGTAGCTGGTAGCTGCTATCCAACTACTAGATGCCTCTCCTGGAACTCAGACGGTTGGGGGTCTCAAAGTAAGGACCCCAGTGTGGTGACTTGTCTGCGGTTTTGAATACAGCTGTGAGAGACCCTCAGTCACAGAGAATACTAAAATCTGACTCAGATAAAGGTGAGTTGGTGATGCTTAGCCTTGCAAACCTCAAGGGGAATACTAGCGAGTTTCCTGGCTCGTGTGGCTAATCCTTCTTTCTTTTTGTCTGATTCTATTCCCCAGCAAGATATCTTAAACTCTCCCTTATTAAGGTATATCCTCCAACTTAAACATTTGGATCCTTTGTCTTTCAACATTTGTTTTTACATAAGCCACAGAGGGTTTTCATCATCACTGGAAACTGAGCACTAGGATTGGCAAGCGGCTGGATGGGGTCTAACAAGAAGTGTCATAAATGGCATAGACCACCACTGTCTTTAAAGATTTCTGCTTCTTATTCTCTTCAATGAAAGTCATCAAAGACTGATGAGAGCAAAACAAATCTGGCTAGGAAAGTAGGGTTACACACAATATAACAATTAGAAGAGGTCAACTACAATTTCATTGTAACAACAAATTTATTGTACATCTACTCCATATCAGGCATAGTGCTAAATATCCCATAACATTTAGGGAGATATGGTCCTTGCCCTTAGAGTTTCCAGGAAGCTAATGAGTTTACTCAAAAAGACCCAGCTCACAATTAAAAAAACAAACAAACAAACAAACAAACAAACTTGGGCCAGAGATTAAGTTTAGCCTTCAGCTCCAGCAACAAAGGAGATTCTTGGACACAGTGAATCAAGATATGGATCTGGTGAGGTCATAAACGCTCAGCTCATAATGGGCACCCAGAAGGCTAAACTGTCCTTGTTTTGCAAATAAACACGGTCCCAGACTCTGTTACTCCAGGATCACTTTCTGATTGTGTCCCAGTAAAATTGCCTTAAAGACAAAGACAAATCTGAAGCTAAATAAGCCATTTTCAGAATTACTCAAGGATGCTCATAAATGGTAGGGCTCAAACCCTGACAACTTGCTTTCTTTTTAAACTTTATGGAGAATCCAGTATATAGTCTCTCTCATCTTCAAGAACGGTGACCCTTTATTCTTTCTAAATTAAAGATCTATTATCTTATTAGACCTTTCATTTAAAATATATACTAATTTCCTTTTGGATAAAATGTAAGCCTTACTTTGCAAGTCTGTGTAAAGAAAAGGTTTCATAATCACCTGGGGAAATTTTTTTTAGGAGCACAGATTCCAACACATTTCCCAATGGTATCTGATTCAGTAAACCTAAGGGGGGCCCAAGAATCTATTCCCACAATCAGCCAAATTTAGAAAACCAGTATTCCACAAGCAGATGTTTGGGGAACAGTTATTCAACTTAGGTTTGTATAAACACTCAAATGTACATACTTTTAAAAAACATTTGAAAGCATGAAATGAAAATTGCCCTAAACATAAAAATAAACAGTGACTGGCCACCCACTAGAGAAGTTATGGGATTTATTTACATTCAAGAAAATCTTTCCATCATAAACACGACATAATCTAATATGCTCCACCCCCAATTCTCATTATACCACCCATCTTTCTAGCTCCCTTCAGTGACAAATTTACTTTAAAAATAGACTATGGTTAAGAGGGAGAATATTGGATATCCATGGGGCAGCTGGCTGGCTCAGTCGGAAGGGCATGTGACTCTTGATCTTGGGGCTGTGAGTTCGAGCCCTATGCTGGGTGTAGAGATTACTTAAATAAATCTATTTTTACAAAGAGTAGAGTCCACAGTGGCAGAGGAGTAGGAGACCTTAATTTCTTCAGGTCCCAGAAATTCAGCTAGATAGTTATCAAACCATGCTAAACACCTACAAACTTAACCCGAGATCAAAGAAAAGAATAGCTGCAACTCTACAAACAGAAAAGTGACCCCTTTCTGGAAGGTAGGACATATGGAGAACTGAATCTGAGGTGATAGTTGGGAAGACAGACTGCGGGGGAGGGAGCCTCTGTCAGCCACTAACTGGCAAATGATAAAGCAGTGGGGCACAGAACTGAACTTTTACATGTCTGCTCTGCTGAGGGACATCGCTCCAGTGGCTAAGCTGGGGGTGGAACCCTTGCTGGGACAGTGTAGTCTCAGGACCCTCAGGGTCACAGAAAGACCGGGGGTGCCTGAGTGCAGCAGAGTTCCCAGGTGTTGGAGCGGGGGAAGGCAGCTGCAAAGACAGAGCCAAGGAGGGGGCTCTCAGCTCGGAGCTGCCATAAAACGGGATCCACGGCACTGTTGGGCCACTGCTCTTTGAGCAGGGATCCAATAAAAGTGGCAGATCCGGGGAGAATCCCCTTCCTCCCCCAGAAGGAGTGGCACGGGAGCACCGCAGGAATCTGCTGGGTTGGGGGACTCCAGATGGGGTCGTGAGCCAGAGACAGAAATGCTTGGTCAAAGGCCAAGTGAGCACAGAGTGCAGCCGGGGACCAGGGAGACAGGAGTGATTGATTGCTTTTCTCCTACTGCGGCACACTGAGGAGTGGGGCCTCAAGCTTTTGGCTCCTCCAGGGCTGGAGACTGGGAGGCCACCATTTCCATTTTCGTCCTCTAAAGCTGAGTGGAAAGCGTTCAGGGAAAAAAAGCTCCCAAGAGCAAACCAGAGTAGATTACTTAGCCCAGCCCCTGGCAAGGGCGGTGCAATTCCGCCTCGGGCAAAGACATTTGAGAATCACTCCAACAGGCCCGTCCCCCAGAAGATCAGCAAGAATGTCCGGCCAAGCCCAGTTTACTGATCAATGAGAACTGCAAAACTCCAGCGCTAGGGGAATACAGCACATAGAATTTATGGATTTCTCCCCCCATGATTCTTTTGTCTTTCAACTTTAATTTTTAATTTTTCTTTACTTACTTTTTAAAAATATTTCTTCTTTCCATTTTCAACCAACTTCTAATCAATTCCTTTTTTAAAATTTTTAATTTTCATTTTTTACAGTCATATTCTATCTCTTCATTGTATTTTTCCCCCCAAATACTTTTTTAAATTTTTTCGGTGTGTTACAGGATTCATTGTTCATGTACCACACTCAGGGCTCCATGCAATACATCTTCATTGTATTTTACCTTATTTTGTGTGTGTGTGTGTGTGTGTGTGTGTGTGTGTGTATAACCATATATATAGTTTTCTTTCTTTAAAATTTTGGGATGCAGTTTTTTAACAGACCAAAATATACCCAAAATCTAGTGTATGGCTCTGTTCTATTCACACACCTGATCATATTCTCTTTTTATTTTTCCCCCGGTTTCAGGTCTCTTCTGATCTGTTTAGTGTATCTGGCATCATTGTCGCCCTTCTAGTATCTTGTTCTCTCTTTTATCTATTCTTCTCTGGACAGAATGACAAGATGGAAAAACTCACCTCAAAAATGAGAACAAGATGCAGTACTAACCGCCAGGGACCTAATCAATAAGGATACCAGTAAGATGTTGGAATCAGAGTTCAGAATAACAGTTAAAAAGATACTAGCTGGGCTTGAAAAAAGCACAGAAGACACTAGAGAATCTCTTTCCGGAAAAATAAAAGAACTAAAATCTAAGCAAGCCAAAATCAAAGAGGCTATTAATGAAGTGCAATAAAAAACGGAGGCTCTCGGAATGCCTCGGTGGCTCAGTTGGGTAGGCGTATGCCTTTGACTCAGGTCATGATCCCAGGGTCCTGGGATAGAGCTTCTCCCTCTACCTGCCGCTCCCCCTGTTTGTGCTCTCTCTCTCTCTCTCTGGCAAAGAAATAAATAAAATCATTTAAAAAAATGGAGGCTCTAACTGCTAGGATAAATGATGCAGAAGAGAGACTTAGTGAAATAGAAGACCAAATGATGGCGAATAAAGATGAGAAAAAGAGAGATAAATAACTACTGGATCACAAGAGGAGAATTCAAGAGATGTGTGATACCATAAAGTGAAACAATATTAGAATAATTGGGATCCCAGAAGAATGATAAAGAGGGACAAGAGATATATTGGAGCAAATTATAGCAGAGAAGTTTCCCAATTTGGGGAAGGAAACAGGCATCAAAATCCAGGAGGCACAGAGAACTATCCCCCCTCAAAATCAATAAAAATAGGCCAACACCCCGACATCTAATAGTCAAACTTACAAATCTCAGAGTCAAAGAGAAAATCCTGAAAGCACCTCAGGACAAGAGGTCTGTAACCTATGAGGGTAGAAACATTAGATTGGCAGCAGATCTATCCACAGAGACCTGGCAGGCCAGAAAGAACTGGCATGATAAATTCAGGGTACTAAATTAGAAAAATATGCAGCCAAGAACACTTTATCCAGCTAGGCTGTCATTGAAAATAGAAGGAGAGATAAAAAGCTTCCAGAACAAACCAAAACTTAAATAATTTGCAGACACCAAACCAGCCTTACAAGAAATACTGAAAGAACAAGAGCCATATGATACTCTCAATTGATGCTGAAAAAGCATTTGACGGGGCACCTGAGTGGCTCAGTGGGTTAAAGCCTCAGCCTTCGGCTCAGGTCATGATCTCAGGGTCTTGAGATCGAGCCCCACATTGGGCTCTCTGCTTAGCGGGGAGGCTGTTTCCCCTTCTCTCTCTGACTGCTTGTGATCTCTCTCTCTGTCAAATAAGTAAATAAAAATTAAAAAAAAAAAAGCATTTGACAAAGTACAGCATCCTTTCTTGATTAAACTCTTCAGAGTATAGGGATAGAGGGTACATACCTCATAATATCATAAAATCCATCTATGAAAAACCCACAGTGAATATCATTCTCAATGGGGAAACACTGAGAGCTTTTCCCCTAAGGTCAGGAACACAGCAGAGATGTCCACTATCACCACTGCTGCTCAACAAAGTACTAGAAGTCCTAGCCTCAGCAATGAGACACCAAAAAGAAATAAAAAGCATCTGAATCAGCAAAGAAGAAGTCACACTCTCACTTTTTGCAGATGATATGATACTTTAAAACCCAAAAGACTCCACCACAAAACTGCTAGAACTCATACAGGAATTCAATAAAGTGATAGGATATAAAATCAATGCACAGAAATCGGTTGCATTTCTATAACCAACAACAACACAGAATTAAGAGAAATTAAGGATGAACCACAAGAGACTTTGGACTCTGAGCAACAAACTGAGGGTTTTGAGGGGGGTTAGGGGGTTGGGCGAGCCTGGTGGTGAGTACTGAGGAGGATACGTATTGCATGGAACACTGGGTATGGTGCATGAACGATTAATCTTGTAACACTGAAAAAATAAAATAAAAGTATTTGGAGAAAAAAGTAAAATAAGATAAAATAAAATTTAAAAAATTAGAAAAAAAAAGAGAAATTAAGGAGTTGATCCCATTTACAATTGCACTCAAAACCATAAGATACCTAAGAATAAATCTAACCAAAGAGGCAAAGGTTCTGTACTCAGAAAACTATAGAATATTCACGAAAGAAATTGAGGAAGACACAAAGAAATGGAAAAACTTTCCACGATCCTGGACTGGAAGAACAAATATTGTGAAAATGTCTATGCTACCTAGAGCAATCTACACATTCAACACAATCCCTATCAAAATACCATCAATTTGTTCACAGAACTGGAACAAATAATCCTAAAATTTGTATGGACCTAGAAAAGACCCCTAAGAGCCAAAGGAATGTTGAAAAAGAAAACCAAAGCTGGTGGCATCACTATTCCAGACTTCAAGCTCTATTACAAAGCTGTAATCATCAAAAAAGTATGGTACTGGCACAAAAACAGTCACACAGATCAATGGAACAGGATAGAGAACTCAGAAATGGACCCTCAACTCTATGGTCAACTAATTTTCAACAAAGCAGGAAGGAATATCCTATGGAAAGAAGGCAGTCTCTTCAATAAATGGTATTGGTAAAATTGGACAGCCACATGCAGAAGAATGAAACTGGACCATTTCCTTAAACCATACACAAAAATAGACTCAAAATGGATGAAAGACCTCAATGTGAGAAAGGAATCCATCAAAATCCTTGTGGAGAACACAAGCCACAATCCCTTCGACTCAGCCACAGCAACTTCTTCCTAGAAACATCTCCAAAGGTGAGGGAAACAAAGGCAAAAATGATCTACTGGGACTTTATCAAGATAAAAAGCTCTTGCACAGCAAAGGAAACAGTCAACAAAACCAAAAGAGAACTGACAGAATAGGAGAAGATATTTGCAAATGACATATCAGATAAAGGGCTAGTGTCCAAAAATCTATAGAGCTTATCAACTCAACCCCCAAAGAACAAATAATCCAAACAATGGGCAGAAGACATGAACAGATATTTCTGCAAAGAAGACATCTAAATGGCCAACAGAAACATGAAGAACATCACTTGGCATCAGGGAAATACAAATCAAAACCACAATGAGATACCACCTCACACCAGTCAGAAGGGCTAAAATTAACAAGTCAAGAAATGACAGATGCTGGCGAGGATGGGGAGAAAGGGGAACCCTCCTACACTGTTGGTGGGAATGCAAATTGGTGCAGCCACTCTGGAAAACAGTATGGAGGCTCCTGAAAAAACTGTAAATAGAGCTACCCTACGACCCAGCAATGGCACTGCTGGGTATTTACCTCAAGGATACAAATGTAGTGATCTGAAAGGGCACCTGCACCCCAGTGTTTATAGCAGCAATGTCCACAATAGCCAAAGTATGGAAAGAGCCCAGATGCTGTCAACAGATGAGTGGATAAAATTGTGAGGTGTGTGTGTACACACACACACACACACACACACACATGCACACACAATGGAGTATTAAGCAGCCATCAAAAAATGAAATCTTGCCATCTGCAATGATGTGGATGGAACTAGAGGTTATTATGCTAAGCAAAATAAGGTTATTAAAATAAGGTAATTATGCTAAGCAAAATAAGTCAATCAGAGAAAGACAATTATTATATGATCTCTCTGATATGTGGAATTTGAGAAATAAGGTAGAGGATCATAGGGGAAGAGAGGAAAAATGAAACAAGATGAAACCAGAGAAGAAGCAAACCATAAGAGACTCTTAATCTCAGGAAACAAACTGAGGGTTGCTGGAGGGGAAGGGGGTGGAAGTGATGGGGTGGCTGGGTGATGGACACTGGGGAGGGTATGTGTTGTGCTGAGTGCTGTATGTTGTGTAAGACTGATGAATTACAGACCTGTACCCCTGAAACAAATAATACATTATATGTTAATTTAAAAAAAGATAAAGAGGATTACGAAGTACAACCTTCCAGCTATAAAATAAGGCATGGAGATGAAAAATACAGCATAGGCAATACTGCCAAAATATTATATAATGTATGGTGACAGTTGGTAACTACATTTATTACGGTGAGCAATGAGTAATGTATAAAGTTGTTAAATCAATATGTTGTACACCTGAAATGAATAAAACATTGTATGTCAACTATACTTCAATGATAATAATAAAACAATTTCATGCCAAAAAAGAAAAAGAATAGTGGATACCCTTTGCAAGCTGGGGAGTGACCAGGACCATGAGGGGTTCTAGAGTACTAGATATGCTAGTACAGTCAGTCTGTAAAAATTCACTTGTTATCTGTGTACTTTTCTGTATGTGACATTTCAACACAAAGTTAGAATAATAGACTCTTAGGGAGTCTGGGTGGCTCAGTCAGTTAAGCATCTGCCTTTGGCTCAGGTCATGATCCCACGGTCCTGGGATCAGGGCCCACATGGGATTGGAATCCTTGCTCAGCGGGGAGCCTGCTTCTCCCTCTCCCTCTGCTGCTTCCCCTGCTTGTGCTCTCTTGCTCTCTAATTAATTTTTTTTAAAAAAAAGAAAAATAGACTCTTACTTGCTTTCTCTACTTCATTCCCTCACCCCTTCACTACTCAACATACCTAAAATCATTCTTCCCAAGGCCACCAACGGTTTCCCAGTTACTAAACTCCAATGGTCATCTAGCATTCTGGATGCACCCCAAAACTGGTGACCCTCCACCATCTTCATACTCTCTCTTGCTTCAGTTGCCAAGATTCTACTCTAGCTCCATTGTATATGCTTTGTAGGGCATTGTTTTCCTTCCCTTTCGGGCCTTATCTTCCTCTGCCCATTTCTTGAAAGTTGGTGAATCAGAATAGTCGTTTACCCTCTTCTCTTCTCTGGAGCAATTTCATTTGAATCTAAATCTTTGACTTCGACTGTATGCTACTGATGCCCAAATCCAAATCCCCAACCCCAGCCTCTCCTAAGCCTCAGGCTTGCTCAAGAAACTCCCCATGGACTTCTTCACTAAGTGTTTCAAATGCTGCCTCATAATCAATTTCCTTTCTCCCAAACCCTGTTTTTCTCTGTTTCCCTACCTCGCTTAATGCCCTATAAGCCACAAAAAGGACAACATCAAAGCAACTCTTTAATGAAACAATGAAAATAGACTTCAAAGACAGTCAGATGTGGTTGCTGCCTCCACCATCTAAAAAAGTGGACAACTAATTACACCGCTTGTGATGAATGCACTAACCGACAAAGGACTGGAGTAACACAAAGAAAAGAAGAATGCACCACAACTGGAAATTCTGGGAAACAACTGCAGGGAGAAGGCAGAATCAACAAGCGAAAGTTTATGCATTTCTTTCTTTTGGCGGCCACCCAACAGACTGATGTTAAGACTTAGTGTCACTACAAAAAAAAAAAAAAAAAAAGACTTAGTGTCACTACGACCAGCTTCTGAAAAAGAGCAGTAACAAAAGAAACCAAAGGTTTGGATCGTGAGGATGATTTCTGAAACACCACAATCTTTTCAGCTCTACCCATGAGTAGGTACAGTCTCTAAACACAGCAAATACAGAGCCATAAACCATGGCTACTGCTTTAATAATATCAAACATTCTCAGTCAAGAAGTTCCCTTTCAATATCAAGGTCAGATGGGTTTTGATAATATACTCAAAATTTGGTATTTATTTGGTATCAAATAAATATTTGAGTATTTTTGGTATTAATTAAAATTATAATTAATATTATAATATAATTATATTTATATAATTATATAAATAAAAATAAAAAATATAATATAATTATAATTAATTAATTATAATTTTGGTAATTAATTGAGTATATTTGGTATTAATATACTCAAAATTTGGTATTTATTTGGTATCAAAACTGCACAAATAAACCTAATGCCTTAGTTATTGCATTTTAGCTATTATATAACTTATCGGTCATATAATCTATACATTAAAATGTGCAGCTGTTTCCAAAGTTATTACATGAGACCATTTTTATATCTATAACTGCGGAAAATAAGTGCATGTGGGGACATTTTTACTGTAAATGTCATTTAAAATTAGATATTCTCCTATTTATAGGAAATGAGGCATAATTACACATTTTTCCTCCAAATGTTACACTGGTTCTTTGATCTTCAGTCGACCTTTTCTGCAATAACTTCCATCTGAAAGCATTTTTTATTAAAAACAAACTATTTTTAATCTGATTCTTTTCAGTTGTTTAAGAGATAAAAATCTGAAATGTATTTTTTTTAAAAAAAAGGTCTGGGGTGACTGGGTCGCTCATTCAGTTAAGCGTCTGCCTTTGGCTCAGGTCATGATCCCAGGGCCCTGCAATCAAGCCCCACATCGGGCTCCCTGCTTAGCGGAGGAACCTGTTTCTCCTCCTCCCTCTGCCCCTCCCCCTGCCCCACTCGTGCTCTCTCTCAAATAAATAAAATCTTTTAAAAAATTAAAAAGGTCTATGAAAATTGATAATACTTTTGAGGATATTCTTGTTTCAAAAAGAAAAAAAAAACATAAAATGAAAAAATAAACTATGTGAAAGAATTTAGGGTAAAACAAAATGATGAAATCAATCAACAATTTTGCCCAAATCAGGCTACACTGCTGTCCTTAGTAACATGTTATATACTAAATTAAAAATGAAGAGAAACTAAATGAGTCCATATTTGTGAAATATCAAAAAAAATGCCTTCCTGCCATAATGATCATTCAGTTCCATATCTGTATTTTATACAGCAATCCTTTCTCATCTGGAGAGCCACATACCAACTGGTAATCGAGGCTTTCTTTCTCTGAGAAGAGGGTTAGAGGGATACAGACAGTGGGAACCTGAAAATTATCTTCACTGTACTGTTTTGACTTTTTAAAAGAACAGTTATTCAGTTATTACTTATATACTATTTTTAAAAAATAGTTATAGTCTCACCTTATACACCTTAAGATGGTCACTATCAAAACACATGAAAATAGCAAGTGAGAGCAAGGATACAGAGACAGTGGATCCCTTGGGCACTGCTGGTGGGATTGTGAAATGGTGCAACACCTAGGGAAAAGAGTGTGAAAGTTCCTCAAAAAATTAAACATAGAATTACCATATGATTCTGCAATTCCATGTCGGGGTATATATCCCCAAAAAACTAAAAACAGGGTCTTGAGGATACGCTCAGGTTCACAGCAGCATTATTCACAATAGCCAAAAGGTAAAAGCAACCTGTCAAGGACATTATGCAAAACAAAATAAACCAGTCACAAAAGACAAGTACTATGAGTTCATTTACACAAGGCATCTAAAGTAGTCAAATTCACAGAAACAGAGAGTGAAATGGTGGTTACCAGGGGCTGGAGGAGGAAGAAATGGGGAAAAGTTGAACGGATAGAGTTTCAGCTTCCCAAGATAAAAAAAGTTCTGGAGATTATTGTGCATCGGTATGAATATAGTTAGCAATAATGAACTATACACTTAAAAATGCCTAAGATAAAAAAAAAAATAAAATAAAAAATAAAAAAATGCCTAAGATAAAAAAAAAAAAAATGCCTAAGATAAGGGCATAGAGCCCCACATGGAGCCCGGCATGGGGTTCCCCCTCTGGCTCCCTGCTCAGCGGGAAGCCTGCTTCTCTCTCTCCCACTCCTTCTTGCTTGTGTTCCCTCTCTCACTGCGTCTCTCTCTGTCAAATAAATAAATAAAATCTTCTCAAAAAATGGCTAAGATAGTAAATTTTTTGTTATGTGTGGGTTTTTTTTTTACTGCAATACCAAAAAAAAAAAAAAAAAGAAACTAAAAAAATGGTTAAGATGGTAAAAAAAAGATGCAGCCAGAGAGAAAAATAAACAGTATGCCTCCTCAAAAGTTTTTATTCTTCAAAGTAGTAACCTTGATGGATCAAATATGGAGTCAGAATTTATTGCAACTATTTATGTAACAAATTAATAAAGGAAATTTACTTTTAATATGTGATCATAGAGTTTCTATTTCTAAATGGTTTCAGATCAAATTTTAAGCCTGTAAGAAAAGCAGTCTCAGTACATTTGAAATATAAGTGAGAAAAGCAGATTAGAAAATGGCATTGTTTAAAGGGTAGGGGGTTGTACGTTTTCTGAAACTGTGAAACTGTGAAACTGAGGGTATGTGTAAGTACCTCCACAACCAAGTCTGAAAAGATGATGTTTTTGTTTTTTTTTTGTTTTTTTTTAAAGATTTTATTTATTTATTTGACAGAGAGAGAGAGATCACAAGTAGGCAGAGAGGCAGGCAGAGAGAGAGGGGGAAGCAGGCTCCCCGCTGAGCAGACGCGGGGCTGGATCCCAGGACCCTGAGATCATGACCTGAGCCGAAGGCAGAGGCTTTAACCCGCTGAGCCACCTAGGCGCCCCAAGTCTGAAAAGATGTTAACCGTTGTTGTCCATAAAAGGTGGGGGAATTAAGGGTGAGTCTTCAGTATATTCTGTATTTCCTAAAATTTTTACAACATACATTGATTTATTTTGTAATATACAAAGAATGAAAGTACCTGGTTCCTGAGTATATCCTAAAGAATCTTCCAAAGTATGAAGATAACTCCAAATGAAGAGGGGTAAAAATATTTTGATCCGTGAAGATATTTTTTGAATAAATCTACTGATCAGTAACACCATGTCTTGGAAAAAATGTATTGACAAGATAATTAAATCTACCCTCTCAAAAAACGACCATTTGGATGGGCATTCATTTGGATGCTTAGATTTGGGAGCACTTACACTTTCACAACAACGGAAACCACAATCATTTCAGTCTGTTTCATAGTAAATGGATTATGAAGTCAGTATTTTAACAGTTCAGACTTTAAGCTACAAACAGAAAAATGGTCTTCCAACTATTACAAATACAGAACTATTTTTTAAGAGTTTATTTATTGGGGGGGGCACGAGCAGGGGGAGGGATAGAGGGAGGGGCACAGGGAGGGGTAGAAGAAAGCAGGACTCCCCACTCAGTAGGGAGCCCGATACGGGACTCCAGGATCACAACCAGCACGGAAGGCAGATGCTTAACCAAATGAGCCACCCAGGTGCCCCAATACAGAATTATTTTGTGAGAAACTCAATTCTGTAATTCTGCAGTACAGTAACTGATATCTCCCAGTTCCTCATCCACCATAAACAACTGTGATCTAAAGAGATAAGAGGGGAAAATGAGGCTGTCTTCAAGATTAACACTATCTCTGGCTTACATAAAACCAACTTCTATTTTATCTTTGGAGGGCAGAATTCACCTCAAAATTAGGTCAGCAAAGCAACTATGTTTCATCTCCAACTGTTTCATATTCTGCTCTTTAAAAATAGTTATCAGCTTTTGTTAAAGTCACACAAAAAAGCAACAAACTTGTCTGATAAACAGGAAGGAAACCTCAAGGCCAAGGAGTGAGATTATTGTTTCTTCAGGCACGTTTTGAGTCAGCTGGTCAGGCTGCACTGGCGTCACAGAACACACATGACACATAATCTACCATGTTTCAGATTTATCTTGAACTTCCTCATTCAGACAGAAATTTACCACTGCTTACCTATTTCTCTCTCTCTCCCTCTCTCTCTTTCGGAACGGCACCCCAATAGCCATTCAATCTTTTCTGAGTTAAGGGAATACAAGGAGGAAAATAATCAGAGGGGAACAATTTCCTGTAAGAATTATCTTTCAAATGCTTCCATTTTTTCAAGTAACTAAAAAATCTACATTCTCTAAGAGGAAGAGCTCTTTTGTCAAAGCAAAGTCTATCGAAACCCAGGTTTCATTTCCTAATAAACCACTGTGTGACAAAGAACAGTGAACTCAACTGATGACAACTGCCTCTGACCTCATCTCATTTACTCACAGCTTTTTCTTAAGGAAAAAAAAAATGGTAACATTTTTTAAGGAAAAAAAAGTGGCTGTGTAAGGCTCAATTCAGTTGATGATCATCCGGATTCATAATGAAAATCTCTGCAAAAATACGAACAAAAACAAGAAAAGTCAATATTTGGACTATACACAGCAACTTCTAACAGTGCTCCCAAATGATTTGACTCCACAAACAGGCTCAGGGTCAATATTTGCCAAGTGAGGTAAGCAATCAACAGAGGAGTCAGGAAACTTGTTGGAGTCCTCGTATCACTTGGTGCTTACTTACTCACTTGCCAGTTTAACCCATGTCATAACACAACACATGAATCAGCACCTCTAATGGGAGAAGAGATTCATTTCAGCAAGCATAAAGAAAAACATTCTGTTATTTCACAAGGACTGACGTCTGTGGGATGGGAGAGAAAAGAAAAAGAAACCTTTACTATTTTCATATATCCTATTTAAAAAGATCAGTCAAACCTCAAACTCTATTACAAACCTATAATCATCAAGATAGCATGGTACTGGCACAGAAACAGACAAATAGATCAATGGAACACCAGAGAATCCAGAAATGGACCTTCAACTCTATGGTCAACTGATCTTCAACAAGGCAGGAAAGAATGTCCAATGGAAAAAGGACGGTCTCTTCAACAAATGGTGCTGGGAAAATTGCACAGCCACATGCAGAAGAATGCAACTGGACCACTTTCTTACACCACACACAAAAATCAACTCAAAACGGATGAAAAACCTAAATGTGAGATAGGAATCCACCAAAATCCTAGAGGGGAACACAGGCAGCAACCTCTTTGACTTAGGCTGCAGCAACTTCTTTGTAGACACATCTCTGGAGGCAAGGGAAACAAAGGCAAAAATGAACCACTGGGAACTCATCAAGATAAAGACATTTGCACAGCAAAAGGAAACAATCAACAAAACCAAAAAACAACTGACAGAATGGGAGAAGATATTTGCAAATGTCTTATCAGATAAAGAGCTAGTATCTAAAATCTATAAAGAACTTATCAAACTCAACATCCAAAAAATCCAGTCAAGAAACAGGCAGAAGATATGAATGGACATTTACAAATGGCCAAGAGACACATGAAAAAATGCTCGACATCACGCAGCATCAGGGAAATACAAATTAAAATCACAATGAGATACCACCTTGTACCTGTTAGAGTGGCTAAAATGAACTCAGGAAACAACAGATGTTGGCAAAGATGTGGAGAAAGGGGAACCCTCTTACACTGTTGGTGGGAATGCAAATTGATGCAGCCACTCTGGAAAATTGTATAGAGGTTCCTCAAAAAGTTAAAAATAGAGCTACCCTACAGGCCAGCAATAGCACTACTAGGTATTTATCCAAAGGATACAAACAGTGATTCAAAGGGGCATATGCACCCCAATGTTTATAGCAGCGTCCCCAAAAGCCAAGCTATGGGAAGAGCCCAGATGTCCATCGACAGATGAATGGATAAAGATGATGTAGTGTATACATATACAATGGAATATTGCTCAGCCATCAGAAAGAATGAAATCTTGCCATTTGCAACGACATGGACAGAACTAGAGGGTATTATGCTAAGCACAATAAGTCAGTCAGAGAAAGACAAATACCATATGATTTCACTCATATGTGGAATTTAAGAAACAAAACAGATTAACAAAGGGGAAGAGAAGAAAAAATAAAATAAGATGAAAACAGAGAGGGAGGCAAACCATAAGAGCCTCTTAACTCTAGGGAACAAACTGAGGGTTGCTGGAGGGAAGGTGGGTGGGGGCATAGGGTAAATGGGTGATGGGCATTAAGGAGGACACTTGATGGAATGAGCATTGGGTTTTATATGCAACTGATGAATCCCTAAATTCTACTCCTAAAACTAATAATATAGCATATGTTAACTAAATTGAGTTTAAATAAAAAAATGTAAAATTAAAAAAAATTAAAAAAATAAAAAGGCCAGTCAAATGAATGAATAATTTCTGAAGGAAGAAACCACTGGATATCCCTCCCAGCCAGAGCTATTAGCACATGCCTGTGAATCTATCTCTAGCTCCCATGAAGGGCTCCTCATCCTCACCCAACCAAACAAAGACATCCTTAAGTTGGAGCAAGTGTGGGCTTTGAATAAAACACACTGAGTTGCTTCAAAGAGGCAGAAAGAAGTAGGAAGACAAAGGATGACTGTATTTAAAGTGCCTTTAAAACAATACTCATTCAAAATACAACTGTACTATCCATAATGCCATTATCATAAAAATACAGCTTAATATTCAAAGTTATAGCTCTTAGCATATTGAAAACTCTCCAAACCTTGCTCTAAATTCTTGCTTCTACCATTTTTAGTATAGAATGAACAGTTTGAAAACCCACTACATTAAGAAATTGGCTCTGTTCAAGTTTTCTAAAAGAACTGGCATGAGGCCATGCAGAAATTAGGAAAAACTCCAAGTGAAAAACAAGTAACTTCCAAATTCTAAGAGTTATCTTCAGACTGAGATTTTTTCCCCCTGAAAATATCTACATGAACTTTCATGTTGTATGCACTAACCATAAAATTCCACTTAAGCATTACTGGGGAAAATCAACTCTTTTTAAACTTTCATTTCAAAATCTTTTGGCACTTTCCTGTCATATTATAAATAAGTCAACTGTCGAGTTTTGGAAACAGATACGCTTCTTTCTATAAAGACGCCTTTTTTTTTTTTTTTAAGATTTTATTTATTTATTTGACGGAGAGAGATCACAAGTAGGCAGAGAGGCAGGCGGGGGGGTGGGGGGGAAGCAGGCTCCCCGCTAAGCAGAAAGCCCGATGTGGGGCTCGATCCCAGGACCCTGAGATCATGACCTGAGCCGAAGGCAGAGGCTTTAACCCACTGAGCCACCCAGGTGCCCCTATAGAGATGTCTTATGCATCTAATAACTTGCAGTGATTTTTTAAAAGATTTATTTATTTGACAGAGAGATCACAAGTAGGCAGAGAGGCAGGCAGAGGGAGAGGGGGAAGCAGGCTCCCTGCTGAGCAGAGAGCCCAATGAGGGGCTCCATCCCAGGACCTTGAGATCACGACCCAAGCTGAATGCAGAGGCTTAACCCACTGAGCCATCCAGGTGCCCTACTTGCAGTAATTTTAAATGTATCATACAAACAATATCAAAGTTCATTTCTTAGCCTCTAAAAACTTCAATCTAGCCTAGAAAAGACAGGAGTGTCAAGCACACATACATAAAGATCCTCTAATCATGAAAGTCTACAAATAGGCATAGGCCCCACAGGGCTATAAATTCATTTATCATAAATATCTAGTCAATTACTACTGTTTTCCATTTGTCTCTGCTCCTCATTCTGTTATGGTACAATTCATCTTGCCTTCCTTCTCCTCTTCCAGCGTTAGCTGCTCACAAGAGGCCATTAGCATTTTAGATGGAAGAGGGTTAGGGTGTCCTGAGCAGAATTCAGTTCTATATGAGAAGTGAATTGATCCAAGTTTCATCTATTTGAGACAGTCCTAAGTCCAGGGTGCTACCAGAGGCTCTAGATCCCTTCGGGAGACAGATGCAATGCAGAAGGGATAGAAAATACCTTATGTTCACAGAGTGCTTCATAGTTTACGGTTCTTTCCACATGTTATCGTATTTGAACCTCCCAACAATCCTGTGCCAAGTGGAGGGGCATATTACTGGTCCCGCAGTACCTTGATAAGGGGACTCTGAGAAATTAAGAAACCTCATTAAAGTTGCTCAGCCGGAAACCAAACACACTATCAACTTTTTTTTTTTTTTTTTTTTTTTGACCCTGTGCTTTCTGACATCATCCAGTAGGGCTGCGCAGTTTTCTTCTTTGTGATCCACCACCCATTATCTTTGAAGGGTCAGAAAGGAAAAAATCCAATTAATCCTGCACAAAAATATGTATTTATGTGAGTAATTACACATGCATTATATACACATATGATAAATACATACACATAGTAAATATATGTATGTATAAATATATGTGTTCACTAAAATTTCTCAAGAAGTCCTTTGGAGATGCTTAAATTGTAGGGGAGAAATCTTTAATATCTTTCCAAACATGTGCCATTTAAAATAATATTCAAGTAAAATAAAGTTACAACACTTCTTTTGCAATTTACAGGTGACTTTCCATTTCCATTTAGCAGTGTTATTCTCCCCTCAGTTTGCACCAGTGATATACTATTCATGGTAAGAAAATTACTTTCAGAAATATAGGCAATTACATCAAGACCAAACAGCCACAGAGTATGTGAGGTAAAAATGCCTGATAGCCAAGGACAGGTCACCCCAGGCTCCTGGGAGTGGGGAGCTCTGAGAGCAGGTCAGAACTCTGTCCTTCAGGAAGGAACTGCCAGAGTTTTCAGGAGGCCAAGTTCTCTCCCTCAAGATGTCTGATGATTCCCCGATCCCCAACCCACATCTCTCATGAAAACGCCATACCCTTGGGTTTCATGTCAACTGATCACCACGTGATAATGTCCACAGATACTTCGAGGGGGCCAATGTGTTCAAAATCAAATGATGACCTCCCTTCCCCAAACCCACCTCAGCCTTCTTCCACTTTCCCGTCTCAATGAGTAGTTCTAACAGTCCCTTGGTTTTCCAAGCTCAAAGCCTAAGCAGCATCCTTAGATTCTCCTTTCCCTCCTCTGCCACAGCCAGTCAACGACCACATTTTGAAATTAAAAAATACTTTTGGAAAGCCCAAGACTGCGTGCCACCGTAACAGTCTGTAGCAGCCTCCCATGGGACGCCCACTGAAAGTTAATTATAGCTCACATTTATCGAACCCTTACTTGATACCAAGCAGTATGCGAAGCTTTGGGTTCAAGTTAATTTAACGCACACAAAAGTTTGAGGTTGGTCCTAGTCTTATCCTTGATTTAGAGGAGGACAAAGCCACAGGGAACTTGAGTATCTTGCCTGGGGGAACACGGTGAAGCCTAAGGTCTTAACACCCCACCAAACCCTTCTGTGTCCTTGCATCTGCCTCTCTGCTCCCCTGGAAGCCCCCCAGCTTCAGAGGTCAGCGCAGGCAACGTTCTACTCTACAAAGTCTCCTGATGCCCCCTGCTGGGGCTCACTGCTCTAAGTCACTAGTTCTCGAAGGCGTCTGCACACTCTACAAACTAGATGCTTAGTTACATCCCAATCCTAAAGATTTCTGACCGCACTGGCCTGGGCGTAGCCTGGGCAGAAGGACTTGCTACCTAGGTGATTCTAGGTGATTCTAATGTGTAGCCAAAGTTGAGACCCAGTGTCTATACTCCCCACAACTTTGACATCAGAGCACTTACCACGCTGCATCCGCGTGGGCCATTTCTGTGCCACTAACCTGAAGTTTCAGTCACCTCGGGGGCAGGGTGGTTCAACACCAAAGGTTCCTGGACCTTACATAAAAAGGAAATCAGACCCATGGGCAGGGCCCTGGAAAATGTCTTTCGAATAATTCTGGCACGCGGCCAAATCTGGGGACTCTCTCCTGGGTAAGAACTAGGACTTTTTATTTGTACCCACGAGGGTGTAGCACAGTGTTCAGTCACACCTGGACTATGATAAACATTTGTGTAATGAATGAACTCTAGTAACAGGAATCTGGGGACTGGGTATATATAATCCATTCTAGCAGCAACACCTAGAAAAACTTCCTGGAATAGTGTGCAGAGACTGGGCAGCTTTTCAAATGTGTTTTTTAATCCACCAGTGCCCCCTACTGACCTGAAGATGGATTAAGTCAAAACAAGGTTCCAGTTTAAGTATCTTAACAGTATATGCACATAACTAGTCACACACACAGTACCTTTTCCACCAACACCTATACCATCAACTCCTTTCCGCCCCAAGCTGATAACTCTTAAACCCAGATCAACCCTACCATTTGCTGGTCCCCACTTCCAGGAGGCAGTCATTATAGACCTCCCAAAGCAGCTCTCATAAGAGTCCTCAAAGCCCCTCACTGACCTTTTCTTCCTTTGGTCAGTGCCTTTTGCAAATCCCACCACACTCATAAAATCAATCACCTTTTAAAAACACAAGAAGCCATTCATCTACCTGTCTTCTTCAGTTCTTGCTATTCAAAGGATGATGGGGGACCATCATCCATCCAGATGATGGATCTAAATCATCCATCTATATCATCCATTTAAGAAGCTTGCTTAAGGGGTGCCTAGGTGGCTCAGTCGTTGGGCGTCTGCCTTCGGCCCAGGTCATGATCCCGGGGTCCTGGGATCGAGCCCCGCATTGGGCTCTCTGCTCGGCGGGGGGCCTGCTTCTCCTGCTACCATTCCCTCTGCTTGTGTTCCCTCTCTTGCTGTGTTTCTCTCTGTCAAATAAATAAAATCTTTAAAAAAAAAAAAAAAGAAGCATGCTTAAAGAAAAAATGGAAAAAAAAAATGGGACACCCTGGGGCCCTAACCCAGACCTACTGGAACAGAGCTGCATGTACATTAAAGTTTGAGAAGCACTGGTTCTCAGCTTTCTCAACTACTAGACCTAACATTATTTTATGACAAATATTCTAAGTAACTGTTTTGCTATCTTGAAATAAAAATTTATCACCCATCTACACATGTAAGACCAAAAAAGAGAGACCAGTATACTGACTTGATGGAAACATGGAAAACAAAAGGAAAAGATTTATAATAAGAATTATATTTCAGTATATAAATGTTCAACACAACTAAATTAAAGACATGCAGAACAATCCAAGTTTCCAAAATGTACCCCAAATGGCTGGTACCGTCTGGCCGAGAACCATTAGTCTACCATCACTCCCAACCTTTTCTTTCCAGCTCATAGAAGGAAGGCAACATCTTTCCTCCTTTTTGAAGCTGAGGGATTCTCTCTTCTAAAAGCCCCCTTTCTACATTCCACCCTAAGGCCATAAACACTGCCAAATCTTGAATACTGGAACAACCACAAAAACAACTCTACAGGGGCGCCTGGGTGGCTCAGCGGGTTAAAGCCTCTGCCTTAGGCTCAGGTCATGATCTCAGGGTCCTGGGATCAAGCCCCTCATCGGGCTCTCTGCTCAGCAGGGAGCCTGCTTCCCCCGCTTTCTCTCTGTCTGCCTGGGTCTGCTTGTGATCTCTCTAATAAATAAATAAAATCTTTAAAAAAAAAAAAAAACACTCTATAATCTTGACCCAACATGTCCCTCTAGTTACCATATTCTCTCCTTCCCTTGAAGGAGAAATTCGAATTTATCAACCCCACCATTGTGTCCATTTACTCATGTCTCAATCACCAACCCATATTAATATAGCTTTCATTTCCATCAGTAAACCCACATCTATAAGTCATGAAAGCTTTCCAAATTGCCCAAATTAACAAACACACCTCTAAATTCATGTAACTTATATCACTGTAAAGGACACTATTGGTCACACATCCAAACTCCATTCCCCACTGTGTTAAATTCATTTCTCTCCCACGTGATTAAGGTAAACTGACCCTATCCCTAGGTGATCCTGTCTAGTCCAAGCCAATCAGAGCATAGCATTCCCCTGGCACTGGCTATCAGGTCGGGGCAGTCATGTGACCTACGTTGGTCCAATCAGATTGAAGGAAAAGCATAATCCAAGCGTGGGAGTTCTGTCCTCTCCCCTGCTCTAGCGAATGGAAAAGCACGTTACTACTGCTAGTCATGCTTAACCAAAAGGGGAACCAATCTTACCACAGAAAGCCAAGAAACAAAACCAGGTCCTTGATAACACTATTGACCCGCTGGAGTCCGCCCTTCCTCTAGACTTTGTGAGAGAATTCTTACTATTTAAGTAACCGGGTTCTCCCAGCTGAAAGCATCCTAACATAGCCTGTTCTCTTTGAACCTTTTTTACCTTGATTTTCTAAACTTCACTCATTTTGTACACCTACTTACCAAAAGCTGCTTCTCAAACATCTCTGGCCTCCCTTCCTCCTCTGCTTATTCCTTACATTTTGGTGTCTGCCAAGGTTTGCTGTGATCTTTTCTACTCAAAACTACATGTTTGAATAACTGAAGCTGAGCTATACTAGCACTTCCCCCAAAGGAGTACCATTGCTGATGCTCCCCAGCTCATCCACCTGAGGGACTCCTACTTGTCTTTCAAAACTAAATGTAAATGTCTCCTCTGTGAAGCCTCCCCTTAAGTTCCCAGGGGTTCTTTGCCCTTTTATTGCGCCATAGAACCTATGGATCCCTTCTCAAAATAATGTTTCTAGCTGCATAAGATGCCAACTAAACTTCAATAGTTATAAAAATATTTTTTAACTCAAAATGTGGCATAGTAATATATACTCCTTACCTCCTTAAATAAAAGGACCTAACAGTGAGTCTTATAACTACTGTAATTCTAAAGTAGTGATGACCATAAATGATACCTTGAGATCTGCAACAACTGTGAGATGAAAATGTCCATGACATCTATTGGTCCTGTGAATTCTATTGATGACAGGTACTGTTAATACTACTGTGATTTATTGCTGTACTAGCTTATTAAATTAATTGCTCCCAATGAACCTCCTCATATCCATGCTCTCGTGTAGTGCACCCATATTGACTCTGGCTTGGCCACATGACTTGTGACTTGTTTTGACATCACCAAATGTGATGCAAGCAGGTAAGTTTGCACAATCAGGCTTGCCCTCTCGGAACCCAATGACCATGTGAGTGAGGAAGCCCAAGGTAGGCACAATGATGGGCACCAAGCCCCCATACATGACAGTAAGGCCACCTTATAGTCCAGGCACCATCTGAATTCAGCCACTGGGGGATGCCAGCAGAACCGCCCAGGCAACCCACTGATGGTGAGAAGTAATAAATTATTGTAGTTTTAAGGCACTGGTTTGCACTGGCTCGTTACCCAGCAATAGCTAACTGGAAGAGTTACCTACACTCATAACTGAAGGAAATGTTACATTTCAGTTGCACATTGGTGAAAATAAAGGGTTTTTTTTTTTTTTCCATCAGGGTTTAGGGATTCCCCTGGATTCTATCTACAGACCCTCTGAGGGACTGAAGACCACAGGTCAAGAGCCCCCAGTGTAGAGGGGAACCCCTGAGGCAGAGGAGATCATGCTCTCCTTTGTACTACCACAGTGCATCACTGATACCCATATAAACTGATCACAGCATATCCTTTGGTGTTGCAACCCTAAAACTAAGCTGAGTTCCTAGCACGTAATAGGTGTTCAACACAAATTTATCAAATGAATGCAAGTTGCTTATGGATCTGTCGTGGTAACTAACTGTGAGCAGCCTGAAAAAAAATAAAAGCAGATACTTAGATGGCACTCCTATATGGCAAGGGCTCTTCCAAGTGCTTTACACTTACTTATTTAGTCCTTATAACAACCCTATGAAGTATATGCTATTCCCCCAATTTCACCGACAGGAAAATAGGCACAAAATGGTTAAGTGATGTGCCCAAGGTCACCCGGGTAGAAAGTGGCAATGCCAGGACTGTAAGGCCGAATCCATGTTCTGATTTTATAGCCTGTCCCAATGTGCCCAAAGCACATTGCAGAAGCACAATAAAACTTTTAAACAAATAGTAAAATTTTGAGATTTCATTAGCACTATTTTATGGGTGCTATGCTTCTTTAAGACTCGATTTTGTAGACTAATTTCTGGTAGCTTGTGATTTCTCACGATAAGAAACATCGTTTACTTTATTTTTTTTAAGTAGAATAATGGCTTCAGGTCAAAATGCAGATTTTCTAAAGCCTTCACTCTGAAAAGCGATTTCTTTCAAAGGACATAATTTCGTCAAATGTAAAGAAGGGGATCGACTTGTCCATATTAAATAATGTTCACTTGGGAGGGGAACTAAATGCCAGCTTCCCATCCTTCCAGTCATTCCCATACCAGCTTCCCCAAATCCTACAGCAGCTTTTCCAAAGGTGACCCTCCCCCATTCACACACCAGGTTCTGAAACCTGAGCCTGCCAGGCAACCAAAGCCGAACCCTGCAGTGCCCTGAGCTGGCCTCTCCTTACCCACGAACCCAATAGGTAACCATCCGGAGGTGGGGTGGGTGAATATTTTGGGGGGTACTTTAACTTTTCAAAGTGTTTTATTCACAAGAGCAAGACCCAGAGGACCCCCCC
>CM053612.1:86479090-86500840 GCA_028646535.1 Procyon lotor | reverse complement strand
TGGCTCCGGCGGGGTGACCCCGGCCTCGGCCCCTCCCACTACAGAGAGGTGGCTACGGCGGCCGGGTAGGGCCCTGATTCCTCTGACCGCAAGCGAGCCGCGATGCGGATGACTGCGGAACAGCCAATTCGATCTCGCGAAGGATTAGTTCGGAAGCCTGGTCTGGGAGCGGCGTCGCTGAGCTGCAACGCGTCACTCCTCGGGCGGGAGCGAACGCAAGCCCCGCCCTCCGGAGGCTCCGCCCCTGCGCCTGCCGTTGCTAGGCGGCAGGAAAGCGCCAGCTCAGTGTAGGCGGCACGCGGGGGCGCGAGGAGGGAGGTGCCGGGTTCCTCGCCGCTCTGGGAATCGGCCTTCGCTATCGCGATTGGGCGCCCAGCGGCGTGGGCTGGGAATCCTGTACGCCGAGGCCGCCGGGCGGGGGCGCTCGGCTGGTCTCCGGCGTCTTTGAAAGTCTCACAGCCGGAAGCTGCCGACCCCTGGGGCCTGGAATTATCTCACAAAAGGTTTTCAGATTTTTTTTTCCGTGGGCTGGAAGTTCCTAAGGTTTTAAATTTAATCTAGTTTGCCATATCCTTTAGTCTCGAAAGGCCCTGACTTTTTTTTTCCCCTTTAAAATACTTAAGCTTATGCCCCTCTCTGGGAATTAAGTGTCCCTCAGTACTACCAGAAAAGGTAATAATGAGAATAAAGATCTAATTAACAAGAATACCAAAACACTAACACAGTGTTTACTATGTGCTCAGCTCTGATCTAAACTCCTTACGAATATTCATCTAATCTTTCCAACACCCCAGGTAGGTGAGTACGATTATTATACTCAATCTAGTAGATGAGGAAACTGAGGCACGAAGAAGTAATTTGTACCAGGCCACATGGAAAAAGTGGGAACCCAGAACCCAAACCTAGGTAGTCTGCCTTTAAAGCCTGTGATCTCGCCTAAATAATTGTTATACTGTCTCATAATGGGGGTGTGTTTCATATTTCGATGTGTATCACAATTCCTCCCCTCGTAGGAAGTGTAAATTCATTCAGGCGGGCATCCAAAAGATTTGGGGGGCTTGTGCGAGGCTGCGTCACTGTTCTCCAACCAAAGAGGACTAGGAACACATCTGTAGTTGAACAAGTTGGTTTTATTATCCCTCATTGCTGTGAGGAAAACACACAACTTGGCACAGCGGGGCATCTCAGCGAGAGGGAGCTAGAAAGATTTATTATAAGATTTGGGCTAGGGCGCCTGGGGTGGCACAGTGAGTTAAGCATCAGGCTCTTAATCTCAGCTCAGGATCTTAGGGTCTTGAGTTCAAGACCCCTGTTGGGCTCCATGCTGGGTGTGCAGCGTACTTAAAAAAAAAGATTTGGACTTTGGTTGGATAATTTGGGGGTGAATTCAAAGAAGCCAGGCTTTGCTCTGGATTAGGTGTTGTTAGGAAGCCAGGATGGCACCAAAGCTCAGCTTTGAGTGCCAGGCCAACTACCAGATGCTAAGGGCTGCTTTTCTGTTTCTCAAGAGAATTGTATGTTCCAAGCCATCCCCATCCCTATCCCCAAGGACAAATACTGAGAAGACTCTGAAGGCTCTGCATTTGTGATGGAATGTCACATGTATATAAAAGTGTGAAATATAGTGAAAATTAGGGCAGGAGCTCTAAAATCTTTTTTTAAGAAGATTTATTTATTTGAAAGAAAGAGAGAGAGCAGGGTGGGGAGCAGAAGGAGAAAATTTTCAAGCAGACCCCCGGTCGATCCCACGACCCATGAGATCGTGACATTTCTTTCACTTATAGTGTAGGCAACAAAGCACAGTAGTCTCAGCAGTACCTGGGACTTTGTCACCAGTAGAAAGCACAAATATTTTCATATAGTGTCACAGTCATGGCACACTTCCTGACATGCCATTTCTGCTCATTACCACTTCAAAGGTACAGTAGTTATTAAAATGCTCATTTTATTCAATACGTAAAGAGATCAGATTCCTGTAGTTTTATTTTTGAAAATATTTTGACAGTGATTTCAATATAGAGTCCTTTGTGATGCTATGTGTTTTATGTTGTGCATTTAAAAAACGTGATTCTTAGAAATCTGTCCATAGGAGTCCATGGCACCAGAAGAAAATGAAGAGCCCCTGCTTTAGTAGAGGAGACTAAGCAGTGACTAAAAACTTTGAACCGTATCCAAATCAGAGTAACGCATCAAAGGATAGAAAACCAAAGGTGGAATCCGTTCATTTAGTACATACCCTCTCACTTTACCACAGAGAGAACTGAGGGACCAGGAGGTTAAGGAACTTGCCCGAAGTCTCACGGCTATTCCATGATAAAACCAGGACAGGAAGTTCTTGGACAAGCATGGAAAAATTCTCCACTCTTGCTAGGCATGGAGGATTCCAGAGTTAGCAACATGCTTCTGGCCCTCAATGAGCTTGGTGGGGTGACAGCCAAGAAAACAAATCATGACATAATATGAGAAGTATTGTGAAAAAAGCATTATTGGATCTTGGAGACAGGGTGAACAGTTGTATGAAAAAGAGAGGGTGGAAAACTTCAGAGAAGAGGCATCAATTAGCTGGGGTCTTGAAAGATGGATTGATGTTTGCTGGCGGTAGGGAAGTCACTCCAGGAAGGGGAAATGGCATGATCAATGGCACAGAGTTGAAAAACATTGGCTGATTTTGGTGAGAAGTTCTTGTTCTCACAGAGTCTAGAGAGGAATGCTGGTGAAAGGTGGTGTTTTGCTATTTGAAAGAGAGAGTGGACTGTAGATTGAAAAAAGTTTGGAATAGCATTCTAAGGCGTCTGGGCTTCAGTGTGGAGGAAATGAAGTGTCTCTGAAAGATTTTAAGCTGGGGAGTCAGAAAGCTGGACTCAGTCAGTTGCGCTACAGAATTAACTCGAGCTGTGCTGTGGAGGAGGACCAGGAGGGCACAGAGACTGGAGGCTGGGGGACCAGTTAGAAGGCTATGGATAGATCCACTTGTCTTTTACATGTCCCTCAGAATATTTTTAGTACCTAAGGCATGTAAGCTGTAAGCAACGTTAAGAGATCCATGATGCTTTCCTTTGTAAAGGGTTCTGGAGTTAGCTCAATGATCATATGGCACTTAAGTCTTGTCTAAACAGTGCAGTAATATAGATTATGACCTCAAATGCTGAATCTATGTACTTTCAGAGCACTTCATCGCAAGGAAAATGAAGCGCTCTTCAAAGACATCAGTTCCTCATGTTCCAAAATCAGATAAACCACGCTCAGGAAAAGACTACAAAATGCATTTGTCAAGTATTGGAAAGAGAAGAGCAGTACAAGAGTAGGTAGCCGTCTTTCGCCCTTTATCATTTTCCACAACTGGTCAGTTTCCGTACCGTATTTACCCAGCTAACATCAGACCCTTCTTGTTTTGTAAATTAGAGGGGTTTTTTTGTGTTTTAAAAGTATTTTTTAATTGAATAGTAGTTATTATAATAATATTTCATAATTTGCCAAGCGTGTTAACACACATTTCTTTGATCCTGACAACTCTGTGAAGCAGTCTTATTATTACATTTTATAAGTGAGGATGCAGCAACTGGGAGATGGTAAGTGATTTGCATAAGGTTAAACAGCTAATAAATGGCATCAGCCAGGATTTAAAGCTTTGTTTCCATATGTCTGGCCTTTTCTACTCTACATCTTGTAGTCTGCATTTTGCCAACCAATGGCGACAGTATACAGGAGTATCTGCTTCTCTTCACATGTAGCCCTGTGAGGGGTAAGGACGGGACTGGGGGGGTTTGGAGAGGGTGAGCCCTAAGATCACCTAGTGCTGAGATGTGATCCAAAGTGAGATCATTCTCGGACCTGACTGGGATGAGCCTGTTTCAAGCAAAGATCAGAGAAAGGGGTTTCTTTTTTTAGGGCCTGGTTGTCTGTTCCCAGAAAAGAATTGGACCTGCTGTAACTTTGAGTATTCTACATTCTATTTTCATAGCACTTGGACTAGTTGGACAGTGTTCTTAAGAACTAACTATAATGGAATCATTTTAGGTCATGAATGTTTTTAGAAAGCAAATTTGTCTCTTCTTACATTTTTAGCTATATATGCCTTTTGCTGATAAAGTTTTAGCCAGGACTTTTTTTTTAATCCCAAGGGAAATATTCTCAACTATCTTATATCTTCATTTTGACTAGATCCTGCAAATGACCAGTTCCAATTACCACATCCAAATGTTCCTCGTTAGGTCAGTCTTAGGGTAGTGGGCAGGAGGGTGCAAGGGGAAGAAGCAGAAATTTAGAGTTCCCCCAAGATTTTAGGAAAATGAAAACTACTTCACTAATCTTAACCTCTCGTTTTTCTTCTCAGAGCTATAAAAGATATTTCAGCTCAAAGGATACAGAGAGCTTGGTTATCTCATATGGACAAAACAATATTTCGACTCTTAAAGCACACAGTTTGTGCAGCAGTATGTATTTTGCTTTTGTTTTCTTTGACAGATCTAATTACCTATAAGCTAAAAGGTCTGTTAAGTAAAGATAGAATACATAACCTTTTTTAATCTCTTCTATTTGAATCTAATAATAGTGCATGGGGTTCTGGGATTACTTCTTTGGTTAGCCCTACATGAATATTTCTGGATTTATTTATAAATAACATGGGTGACTGTTATTTATTTTTCTGAAACCAAAATCATGTTTTTAAAAAATTCGGTTTCTTATTTGAAGATGTGGGACACCAACCGTCCAATAAGAAAAATTTCTGAATTAAAAGTGCCCTTACCTTCCACCCAGCGACTTCACTTCTAGGAATCCATTATACAATATATGTACAATTTCATTGAAGTATTGTTTGTAACAGCAAAGAAATAAGCCATATAACGTCTACCTATGGGATGCTGTTGGCGTTTTCATGGTATTAAACCTTACAACCTCGTATGTGATTCTGCAATACAAAGATAGCTAAGATACCTCATTAATGAAAAAGGCAAGTACAGGACAATATGAATAATATGGTCCTATTTAAGTAAAAAAAAAAAGCAAAACCCTAGGGTGCATATCCCCCCCACATCCCCCCCAAACAACTCTGGCAATGCTAGCAGAGTATATAAAACTTTTCTTCATATAATACGAAATATTCTAATAAAATCACCCGTGATTATAATAGTTTATAATTAATAATAGCCACATTAAGGGAATCTTAGCAGCTCTGAAAAAAATCATGAAGTCTGAGCAGTTTGTACACTTCTTCACCATCTGACCCGCAGACCCTTTTTTTTTTTTAAAGATTTTATTTATTTATTTGACAGAGAGAGAGATCACAAGTAGGCAGAGAGGCAGGCAGAGAGAGAGGGGGAAGCAGGCTCCCTGCAGAGCAGAGAGCCCGATGCGGGGCTCGATGCGGGGCTCGATCCCAGGATCCTGAGATTATGACCCGAGCAGAAGGCAGAGGCTTTAATCCACTGAGCCACCCAGGCGCCCCATCCTTTTCTGATGCCAGGAAAAGCAGAGTACCTTAGAGAAAACCCACTCAGGTAAACAGGTGACATTTCAAGCCCATAACCCATTGTCTTCACATATGGAACTTGTATTTTGTTATCATTATACTGGTTTTGTTATAACTTGAGATGCTTATAGTAACAGAAAAAAGGAAATTAATTCTTTTTAAAAAATCTGTTAACCCATGGAGCACCTGGGTGGCTCAGTCGTTAAGCGTCTGCCTTCGGCTCAGGTCATGATCTCAGGGTCCTGAGATCAAGCCCCATATCGGGCTGCCTGCTTGGCGGGAAGCCTGCTTCTCCCTCTCCTGCTTCCCCTGCTTGTGTTCCCTCTCTCACTGTCTCTCTCTGTGTGTCAAATAAATAAATAAAACCTTTAAAAAAAAAATCTGTTATCCTAAAACTTCAAGTTCCTACCCGATATTAACAATGCTTTGTCATTTTAAAAGCCCTTTGGTGTGCATTTTTATATGACTGTCATAGGCGTAAAGGTTGGAAGGATCATGTCAGGGGGTGGCATGGGGGCTTTAGAGTCAAATAGATCTATGTTTGCATCCTGGCTTGTCCATTTACTACCTATATGCCTTTGAATAAGTTACAGACACTCCCAGAGTCTCAACCTGCCCATTGGAAAGATGTGAACAATACTTGAACAATATTGCTGAGTTATAAGGATTAAATGAGGTTATATCCATAAGGCATGTAACAGAGTATGTGGTATATAAAAGGTGCTTAAAAGCTAGTAACATTACTATCATCTTCCTCATTTTACAGTAATGTTTCATTCAACATCACATACTTGCTCAGCACCTGCTGTGTTCCAGGGACCGTACTAGATGCTAGGAATACATGGAGAAGAAGAAAAACACCATCAGTGCCTTCGCGCAGCTTAGAGCCTAGTAGAAGACACAGATTAGTTCATAGTTAATTGCAATACGTGGTGAAAAGTCTTGTCATAGGGAAAGAACGGTGCCTGGGATGTCGAAGAGGGACACCTACTCCAACTTGGAGGCTAAAAGGATGAAGTAACTGACTTAAGGTTATACAGTTAATAAATGGAGGAGCCAAGACTAGAACCCGGGTCTTCAGAACTCCCAGTCTGGTGTACTGTTCACTTTACCATGCCACCTCTGTTATTCTCAGTAAATTACATCTGGGCAGGGTACCACTTTCCATTTATAGCATCATCATCTATTTCAGGAATGTTGTGTGACACATGAACTACTGAAGAAAGTGAGCCCCTTAGAGGCTGAGCTTCTGAAAGATCCTAGCATGAAGTGTAAAGTTAGATTCAGGTAATATTTCTATGCTCATTTATTTCCAGAAGCACTTGTTAAAATGAGGAAACCTTAGCAATTCATTTTCTCAAGTCTTCATAAGTTTGCAGGGTATAATTACAGAGTAAATGTGTCATTCTTATTCGCATTTATTATGTAAGGAAAACTGAGCCATGACTCTTGAGCCAAAAGGTGCCTCGAGAAGTGGCTCCTTTGCTGTAATGGGTCCAGCCTGACTCACGAATGAGGATAATTGTGAGTGCACACACTCCACTGTGGCTCTTTCAGCTCAGGAATCCATGCCATTGCCCGTTCTCTCTGGGCTCTTGCATAGCCTCTACCCTGCATGCGGGAAACCATGAGAACTATCTTAAGTATAGGAGGAGCAGTAACTAAGCCCCAGGCCTGATGCCAAGTCACTAATTTTTGGTCTTTATTTCAGATTTAGTGGTGAAACGTTTCCACCTTTCATCGTATTTAAAATTTTTCTTCATAATGAAGGCCATGGTTACAAGTATTTCAGCGGAAGAAATTTATTTAAGCCATCAAATGAGGTGATGTTTCACGATGTACATTTTATGTTATTATTTTTTTTATTTTTTTAAAGATTTTATTTATTTCTTTGACAGAGAGTGAGATCACAAGTAGGCAGAGAGGCAGGCAGAGAGAGAAGGGGAAGCAGGCTCCCTGCCGAGCAGAGAGCCCGATGCGGGGCTCGATCCCAGGACCCTGAGATCATGACCTGAGCCGAAGGCAGAGGTTTTAACCCACTGAGCCACCCAGGCGCCCCTGTTACTTTATTTTTTTTAAGATTTTTATTTATTTATTTGAGAAAGAGAGAGACAGAGATAACGAGAGAGAGCATGAGCAGGAGAAGGAGAGGGAGAAGCAGACTCCCCGCTGAGCAGGAATGTCCCCCATGCAGGGCTCCCTCCCAGGGCCCTGGGATCAAGACCTGAGCGGGAGGCAGATGCTTAACTGACTGAGCCACTCGTGTGCCCCCATTTTAAATTACTTTGACTTCTTAACATCTATGTAGTATCTGAATTTCATTCAAAGTGTACAGACTAAGCCCAGCAGCCAGGTGGTATTTTTTTAATCATGTTTCAGGGTGTCTCTGTTTATTAGCTGAAAAAATATTTGGAATGAATGACTTTTAGAGGCCCTTAAAAATACTCATCACTTTTCTTTGTATTAAATTATGGTTTGTTCATGAGAGACTCTTAACTGTGGGAAAGGAACTTAGGGTTGTTAAAGGGGAGGGGGGTGGGGGGAGGGGGTAAGTTGGTGACGGGCATTAAGGAGGGCACGTGATGTGATGAGCACTGGGCGTTACATGCAACTGATGAATCACTGACCTCTACCTCTGCAATTAATGATGTTCTGTATGTTGGCTAAGTGAATTTAAATTAAAAGAAAAGAAAAAAAATTTGATTTGTTAATAAGGGACTAAAGTGGCCCATTGGTCAGGGCTTTTAAGTTATGCAGAACATTTGATACAGTTTTATTTTAATAGCATTTTAAATGGTTTCTTTGATTCTGGTAGCATATTTAGAAAAAAGAGTACTGGACTGTTGATTGAAAATGAACCTTCAAAATATTTATCCTTCTTTATATGAGTTCTCATACTTTTAAGTTTCATGTATATTCACCGTAATTATGTCTACAACATAGAAATCACCTGAGAATTTTGTTAAGATGTAGTTTCTGATTCATTAGATCTGGGAAGGGACACGAGATTCTGCATTTCTAACCGGTTCCCGGGTGCTGCCACTACTGCTGGCCCATGGACCCCACTTTTAATAGCAAGGATCTGCAGTGCTACTACAGTGTAGGTTTTGCTCCTTTGGCCCTTAAACATGACTATAATTGAGGGGGGAAAATGTGTGCATTCTTATACTTAGCCTTTTATAAATCCTACATCAAAGGTTATTTTCCTGTAGCCTTCTGGAGATATTTTACGTGAAAAGTATGGCCCATCTGAAATCATCAATAATGGTGCATGTTCAGGATAGAAGATCACACAGCCTGGGAGTTTCTGCTCAGATCCAGGATGGACAGCATTTATATACTCTGAAAAATATTAGAAAAGAAAAAGAGACTGCCTTTCTCTGTTCTCAGGCAACATCAGAGAACATTTCATTCAGTTTCAGAATATATCAAATGGACTATGTGTTTTCAGATGGAATATGGTGTTCTAGAAACATTAGTATTTGTTCATTTATATAAAATGACTTCACATACAAAAGTTGATATTTATCCTACATTCAGGGAATAAATTCACTCCACACTTATGTACAGAATAAGCTTATCATCCCTATAAAATATCAACTGTTGCTTCTCTGAGGTTGTATAAGGAGACTTTTCCAGGAACAGAAATTCTCCTGGGTCCACTCCTAGTGGTCCCTACCGTGACTAGAAAGGACTGTGTATACATTAAAACTCATTAAAATGCTCTATAATAACTTTAGTTTTTATTTAAATTACAAAGTTACTGTTGGGAAAAAAAGAAAATAGCACAGAGATTTTTTTAAAAAGGAAGCTATGCCTTGTGCCTTTCTTCTCTGTGCTGTGACTTCACTGGCCAGCAGTGAGCACCAGTAATTGTTTACTGTGTATCCTTCATTTTTTTTTTTTTGCCCGTAAAAATGCTCACACAAATATATATATATATATATATATTTTTTTTTTTTTTTTAAAGATTTTATTTATTTGACAGAGAGAAACACAGCGAGAGAGGGAACACAAGCAGAGGGAATGGTAGCGGTAGAAGCAGGCTTCCCGCAGAGCAGAGAGCCTGATGCGGGGCTCGATCCCAGGCCCCTGGGATCTGACCTGGGCCGAAGGCAGACGCTCAATGACTGAGCCACCCAGGCACCCCCACACAAATATATTTTTAAAAAACTTTCGTTCTTATTATAAAAATGTGATAACACTATTTAGTTTGAGTTTTTCACTAAACATCCAAAGAGGATTTAAATGATCAGAATGTGAAAGAACAGATTAGGATCCCTTTTTCATCTTCATAACAAACTCTGGTAACACTTGGATTCATGGTTGATAGAAAACCTGTAGAAGTAGAAATTTTCTCACTATAAGTTTACACCAGCCCTTTGAATGTAGAAATTGTGTGTTGAGCAAACTGATTCAACTTTCCTAAGTTCACTTCTTTTTTTAAAAAGATTTTATTTTTTAAGTAATCTCTACACCCATCCTGGGGCGCGAACCCATAACCCCAAGATGAAGAGTCTCACACTCTACCGACTGAGTCAGCCAGGAGCCCCAACTTATTTCTTAGTATGAAATAAATAAGTCAGTTTTAGTTCAGATGTATAATCTGTGTTCACTTATGAAGAAGGGGAGTTTCACAGTTTTGTTGCTGTTCTGTCTTTTCCCTGGGTCCTACTTTCATTTCTAGTTTCATTTCCTTATCATTTCCTGATAGTATTTCTCATGTATTTACACACACACACACACACACACACACACACACACAGTAAAAATAAGTGAAAGGACATAGAATAGCCTAAACCACGTTAGAGAATAAGAACAAAGATTTCCATTACCTGACTTCAAGACTTAAAAAGCTGCAGTGATCCCGACATTGTTGTGATGGCTTAATGACAGGCATGTAAATCTGATGAGATAGAATAGGGGATTCAGAAATGCACCCGCTCATAGATGATCAATTGATTTCCATCAAATGTGCCAAGTCAGTTCAAATGGTGCTAGAACAATTGGATAGCCATGTGTACAAAAGAGAGATCTCATTTCAGTTACCTACTTCAATGATCTATTTTCAGAGCAATGCTTATTTACAGAGGGTTGTCACTATAGTTCATCCTCGAACTATATTTAGAATATTCTAAAGCCTTGCTACTCAGAGTGTGGCCTACAGACCCACAGCACTGGCATCCCCTGGAACTTATTAGAAATGCAGACTATCGGGCCCCACCCCAGACCCACTCAATTAGCACTTGCATTTTAACAAGACTCCCAGACAATCCTAGGCACAATATAGTTTGACAAGCACTGTCCTAAAGGTCCCCCCCCCCACACACACACCGTAGCCTGGAATGCCTCTGGGTAATTGACAGTTCTGAAACATTAACGTCCAGCAACTGTTAGTTGCAATTGAAGATCCCTGTTCTTTTTGAGGATTGGGCATTTATGTAAAAAAGGAAAAAAAAAACATTATTAATAATAGCTGCCCTTGGGGCGCCTGGGTGGCTCAGTTGGTTGAGCCGCTGCCTTCCGCTCGGGTCATGATCCCAGGGCCCTGGGATCGAGCCCCGCATAGGGTTCCTTATTCAGCAGGGAGCCTGCTTCTCCCTCTCCCTCTGCCTGCCACTCCCTCTGCTTGTGTTCTCTGTCAAATAAATAAAATCTAAAAAATAATAATAATAATAATAATAATAGCTGCCCTTATTAAGCACTATCAAGTACTGTGTTAAACATTTTGTGTACATTATCATTTAATTCTCCTCAACTCTGGAATGTGGATTCTGTTTGAAAAAACTAAGTAACTTGCCTAAGGTCTCACAGCTAGAAAGGGAAGGAACCGATATCAAGACCCAGGGATACTGACTCTAGAACCTGGGCTCTTAACCACCCTCGAGTCAGGAAGCTTGCTAACCATCTTCTCTTCTATGGCCCCCTGATAACTCCAGTAAGGTGCCTGTTATTCCCATTTTGCCTGTGAGGAAGCCGGACCTCGGAGAGGCTTCCTGGGGCGGAAGGGGTGGAACTAGGGCTCGACTACTTCTCTGTCTGTCCGCCGCCCTGTGCACACGTGGAGGTTGAAACACCCCTAGCAGTTGTGGTGGTTTCATTAAATTGGAGCCTGTGTACAATTGAACGGTTCCAAACCAGAACACCCTGTGCCTGTGCAGGGATCCCAGTTACTGCCACCTCCGTGAGTGAGAATTTCCAGCCGGGCGGGGAAGTGCCTTGAGATATTAGGGTAACCTCACAAGCGCAGGTATGGATCTGGGCGAGCACAGAGCTGCAGGCCTGTGGGGGCTTCCGGGCCACAGTGCTGCCAGGTGTCACAGGAGGTGTCAGATTTAGAGATGCCCCCCTTTGACCTTTGGAGTCACCCACTAAGAATGGAAGCCGCCTCTCGAATCCTAGACTGATGGGCTGCTGTCCCGGGCCCCTTGCCTAGTTTCCGCCCTTCCCTTTCACCTTTCCCATCCCTTCCGACCCAGAAGCCCTTTCCTGAAGCTGGCCATACCCCGCAGATGCTGGGGAAAGAACATCCTGGCCATTGGAGGGCAACCTTTCTTTAAGCCCCTGTCATAAGTGGGCAGTGAGCCTGCCCCGTGCTGCCAGGCAGAGGGTTGTTTTGGCCGGATGCTGGGATGGGCCTGACGCAGCTGAGCCGCACAGCTGAGGCACTGTACAAATAAGGAAACTGGGGCTTGGAGAGGTCGCGGGTGGTGGCTGAGTGCAGTAAAGTGGGGAGGGACTGACAAATACCCCCACCCAGCCACTTGAGCTAAAGTAAAATACAGTTATATCTAAAGAACTTCTCAGAGCAGAAATTATACAGCTTTCAGATGTGTTCACGGTACAGTTTATTTGCTTTTACCTTTAGCGTCACTGTGAGGATAGTTAATGAGAGCCCACAGGAAATTAATTGCAGAAAGCGTAATGGTGACAGGTGCCAATACTGCCTTTTGTTTAGATGCGTAGTATATAAAGAAACTAATGAAATGGAAAACAAAGACAATCTGCCTAAAGGAAGGGTCATCACATAAACTGTTTCTGTCCCTTCAATTTAGTGCATTGGGAATAAAACTATAACCCTTCAATATTCTTTCATTTTCCATGTGTGTCTGTGTTCCAAGCCTTGCCATCAGAAAAATAAGTAAAAATGGAATATTCTCAATAACAAAAGTGAAAATTGAAATAGAAAATACATTCAGGCTCACTGTTGTATTGTGTGTTAAGTGAAAAGAACACATTCCAAATTTTGATCTCGTCTCAAGTGGCCTCATACCAGCATTACAACCCGGAGTTCCCATGCTTTCACAAATACACATCTGAGATACAAAGGGAAAGAGAAACTGGTCTGGAATCCAAAGATATTTGAATTTTCATCTACACCAGTCTCCCCTCTCTTAAGCATATGCTTTGTGGCTAGAAGCACAGATATGTAATATAAATATGTGTTAGAAGAGTCAGCACATACTTATGGGGGGTGGGAACAAGGGTGCGGAGTACTTAAGTCTCACAGTCTATGTATAGCTCTTAGCAAAGGATGGGCGTATGTGGAAGGATATGGTACAAACAGGGCCAGACGAGATTTGGGCCTCCGCATTTTCTAGCACTCTTCTACCTCTGCCTTCTCAGGTGCTGTACTTGAATACAAAATGCCAACATTTCAGAGAGAGAAAAAAAAATGTTTTGCTACCCTAACCACAGAGAATGAAGTCTGAAGGAGAGGGAAGTCTAAGCAATCTGAAATGTACATGTTTCCATTTGGGGGTGAAGTATTAACTAACACATAAAAGAGAGCTGGCCTTAGTAACACCTTTCACTGCAGTTCCTAGGGCAACCTATTTAATAACCAAGGAAGTTTTCTCTCCCTTGACAGTACAAATGATGCGACAGATTTGTTTTGTTAAGGGAAAAGAATATTTTTTAATGGGGTAAAAACAGATTTTTAAAACACTGTTTCTCTGAAGGTTGTGAACTCCGCTACTCCTCCAGCTACATTTTAAAACTATGTAGATATGGTTATTTTTATAAATTTTTAATGGCTTAAAAACTCCTATACAATCTTTTCTTTGTAAATACAGTGTTTTTATTAAATAGCAAGCTGCTGGAAGAAGGAACAATATTTGATGTATTTGTCAGAAGAAATATGTAAAATGTGCACTGATAATTTTGCTATTATACTACCGTTTTAAAGATCTATTTTCTATTCTCCTTATAGGGAGTGGCCGATGCTTGCAAAATGATGGGGGAAAAGAAGTTTTACCATCAAGTTATGGAAGATGAACATCTTTTCCAGAAATTCAAAATAACTGATGAAATAGATATTGTCACTCTGAAAGATTACATGCAAGTAAGGAACTGAGATTTAGATATTAGAAACAACAATTAAAAAAAAAAAACCTTCTGGGGGCATCTGGGTGGCTCGGTCGGTTAAGCTGCTGCCTTCACCTCAGGTCATGATCTCAGGGTCCTGGGATCAAGCCCCATGTCTGGCTTCTCCCTCTCCTTCTGCCCCACCCCATTCATGCGCTCTCTCTCCCTCTCTCTTTCCTCTCTCTCTCTCTCTCTCAAATAAATAAAATCTTTTAAAAAACAAATAACCTTTAAGAAAACCTTCTGACCTTATCCTCCAAGAAGAAAGGTCCATTCTTTTTTTTCCCCTGTAGAAAAATACAGGGGTGCCTGGGTGGCTCAGTGGGTTAAAGCCTCTGCCTTTGGCTCAGGTCATGATCTCAGGGTCCTGGGATCGAGCCCCGGATTGGGCTCTCTGCTCAGCAGGGAGCCTGCTTCCCCCTCTCTCTGCCTGCCTCTGCCTACTTGTGATCTCTCTCTCTCTGTCAAATAAATAAATAAAATCGTTAAAAACAAAAAAAAGAAAAATACGCACAATATAAAACTTACCATTTTAAATGGTATAATTCAATGACGTTAAGTCCATTCACAATGTTGTGCAAACACCACTGTCTAGTTCGAGAACCTTTTTGTCACCCCAAAAGGAAACCTCGTATCTATTAAGCTGTCATTCCCCATTCCTCCATCACTCCAGCCCCTATCAACCACTAATCTGCTTTCTGTCTCCCTGAATTTACCTATTCTGGATAGTTTGTATTAATGGAATCATAATATTTGGCTTTTTGCACCTGAGAAGTGATAGCTGATGAATATGGCCTTTCTTTTGGTGGTGATGGAGAGGTTTTAGAATTAGATAGTAGTGCTACTTTTTTTTTTTTTAAGATTTTATTTATTTATTTGGCAGAGAGACCACAAGTAGGCAGAGAGGCAGGCGGGGGGGGGGGGGGAAGCAGGCTCCCCGCTGAGCAGAGAACCCGATGCGATGTCCTCGATCCCAGGACCCTGAGATCATGACCTGAGCCGAAGGCAGAGGCTTTAACCCACTGAGCCACCCAGGCGCCCCAATAGTGCTACTTTTAAAATGGTTAAAATGGTGAATTTCATATTATGTGAAATCAAGTACATGGTCCTAAGAGAGTGCCTGATGGAGATTTGACTTAGTAAGGAAGAGTTCTATTAACATTTGGACTATGATTTGGATGCTTTGTGCTACAAGTGGCGGAATATTCCCAACCATGACCAAGGACATGTATTGTCCCGTGGCGGAAGTCTGCAGGTAGGTGGGTCCTGGGCTAGCTAATGCGGCAGCTCGAGGGCATCAGGGTTTTGGTTCAGCTTCTGTACAGGGCTCTTGGCCTCCTTCACATGGTAACAAGATGTCTGTTACATCTTGTAACAGATGACTGTCACATTCTTAACTTCCTTTCAAGGCAAGAACAAGAGGACTCTGAAGCATCGTTTTCCTTCTTATTGCAAGAAGAAAAATCTTTGGGGGTACTTGGATGGCTCAGTTGATGAAGCATCCAACTCTTGATCTCAGCTCAGGTCTTGATCTCAGGGTTGTGAGTTCAAGCCCTGTGTCAGGCTCCTCACCCAGCGTGGAGCCTACCTTTAAAAAAGGGAAAAGAAAAATCTTTGCCAGAAGCCCCCAACAGACTTCCCCTTGAGTCCCATTGGTCAGAACTAGATCACATATTCCCCCTAACCTAATCACTGATAAAGGAAAAGGGGATTATTTTCCATGATTGACTTAGCACGATCACCGTTTGTGTGCTGGGGCCCTCCTTCCTGGAACATGTTGCTGTTCCATACTTGAAAAAAAAAAAAAAAATCTGGGCTCCGGAGGCAAGGGAGATGTGGGCAATGGTTGACGGGCAGACAATCAACAATGTGTCACAGGCGTCAGTCTGGGGCTGAGCAGGTGTTGCGCCCCAGGCCGAGGCTCTGTGGCAGGAGGAACTGCAGGGCCTGAAAGCAGGTCTGTGGGGGTGGAGAAGAGGGAGCAGAGGGTTTGGTACTTGGGCAGCCTGTAAGAGAGCATCAGGCAGGCCTTTTGACCAAAGCGAGGTGTTTCTCTCTTTCTTGATTCCGTGTGCAAGTAGAAGCTGGTGCTTCTTAATGGGTTAAGAGAGGAGGTGATCTAGTCTAATGAGCGAAGAGATCCGTCTGGCTGTGGTGTAGGGAATGGATTGGAAGACAGCAAGAGCCTTCTCCTAGTTTGGATGTCCCTGCTGTATTTCAGGAGAGACGGTGGTGTCTCGGCCGAGGGCTGTGAGGCTGGAGACGCAAGAGATAAGTGGAGAGTGAAAGCAGTGGGCCTTGGTGACAGACAGGCAAGTTAAGGAGAGGTGTCCGGCATGGCTCCTAGGTTCCTGGCTTACGTAACGGGTTGGACAGCAGTACTAAGTCAGGAAACTTAAACTACATACCTGATTAATAATAATAGTAAATGCTCAGTAGGACCAACTCCTTTTATTCTTACAACAACCCTAAAAGGTAGGTACTCTCATTACCGCCATTTCATAAGTTCTGAAGACACAAGGGATCCCAAAATTCTGGCTCATAATAATGGTAATATATGGCCTTAGCTATTCAATCAGTTGCTTCATTGTGACATGTGAAATTAATGCAGTGCCTTGGAGACTCCCAATTGTGTTTTCTTTCCTTTGGAGTCTTAACCTGGAAAATGAGGGAACTGAACCAGGAAATAAGTAGTGCTGGGGGATGCCAACTATCTTTGCTAAGGGCATGGGTCACATACTTACAGAGTGTGACTATGCCAAGGATTGGTGTCATAGGAAGAAGTCCCCAGATAGACACGCTGGGGGAGAGAAACACGGTGATTGGTGACAGCCCTGTTGTTGGCTCTTTTTTTTTTTAAGATTTTATTTATTTATTTGAGAGAAAGAGAAAGATAGAAACAGAGTATAAGCGGGTGGAGGGGCAGAGGGAGAAGCAGACTCCCTGCTGAGCAGGGAGCCTGACATGGGGCTCGACCCCAGGACCCTGGGATCACGACCTGAGTCGCAGGCAGATACTCAACTGCTTAACTGACTGAACCACCCAGGAGCCCCTTGTTGGCTCTTTTTATGCATATCATCTCCTTTAATCTTCAAGTTTGTAGATTATGGGACCCTCTTTAACAGAAGAGAAAAAGGGAGTTTAAAAAGATTTTTAAAAACTTGCCCAAGGGCACATAGCTAAATACAGAGCAGGTCATTGACAGTTCTGAGATGTTTACTCCTTTTACTACTCCACTCTCAGCAAGTAAAATATACAGGCAGTCCTACTTTACACGGTAGTGCAGGGCCATAAAAATGACCTTGCCATGGGGCCTGGCCGACTTGGTCGGTAGAGCGTGCAACTCTTGATCTCAAGGCTGTAGGTTCAAGCTCCACATTGGGTGCAGAGATTTTTTTTTTTTAAATAAAATCTTAAAAAAAAAAATGACCGTACAAGTTGAAACCATGCATAGCAAATTTAATAATCAATGTGAAAAATCATGATTGTTCCATGCCTTTCAAAAAAATCTTGTCAAAACATTAAAAACCCTCCTACTGTCTGTTATAAATATATAGGAAAATGAAAAACAGATCATTTTTATGCTATATTTTAAAACATTGGGAACACTGAGGATTAAAAGTATTTTATTTCTTTGTAAAAAACTCATCAACTATAAATATAATAAAAACCATTGAATTGTATACTTTATATGGGTGAATCTTATGGGCTGTGAATCTCAATAAAGCTTTAAAAAACAGTGTATGAGGAGTAGTTAAAACAGTGCTTGCCTTCTTGTTCTTCTCATATGACTTACAATTCGTAGTGAGCATCTTTTCTATGCCACACTCCTTTCTAAGATCGGATTACCTATCAACATTTTATCCTTTGCGCTTTGAATGTTGTGAAATCTCTCAAAGTTCCTTTAATGTGAAGTCTTTTTCGTCAGCGTCACTTCCTCTGCGACAGCTTCATCCATTGCGTCACAACCACTTTCCTCATTTATGCTGCTAAGGTCACCTTCAGCACGTTCCTCTAGCTGCCCACCCACAGTCTCTTGAATGATGACAGTGTCAATATATCCCCTCGGCCACTTATGTCTTCTAGAACTCCATTTACATTTGATTCGAATGTCATTTCCAGCATTATCACTTTTTGTTTCTCTTTTGGCCTATTCTTTTGATTATCTTTTTTTTTTTTTTTCTGTAAAATGGCACATGGGTTTATCACTGGGAGACAAAGAGGTGACACAACTACATACTTTGCTGACTGTGTGTGAACTAAATAACAGATCCTCAGTGACCAGCCGTTGACACTTTGGAAGAAGCGACACGATTTGTCCCTAATCGCCACACCCATCTGTTATTTCTGTAGTGATCTATGGACTGGAGAGCTATCAGCCAAGTTTGTACTTTCTGCAGTTAAGTTATACTGGGGAAACTGAAATTTGAGATGTGTTGTTGGAAGACTGGGCTTATTCAGTCAAATGGTAGTAATTAAAATTTGCGCATGCCTAAATGATACAAAAAAAAAGACTGCTTGTGTGTGTGTGTGTGTGTGTGTGAGAGAGAGAGAGAGAGAGAGAGAGAGAGAGAGATACCCTAAATGCCTAGCTGATATTCTCTTTCCCAGCATTGTAGATCCTCCAGCTCTATTCCTATCTCTTAAATGAACACTGTATAAGGTTGCATCGATTATATATATATTTGCATTTTAGCATTCCTGATTTGATATTTTAACTTAAAAAAATAAATAAAAGTGGGATTTCTACAAATACTCCAAGTGAAAATAGTGAAATTCGCCACTTAGTCCCAGAGGTAAACTCATTATTTCTTAAAAGTTTTGTGCAAGTGTCCTCTCAACCCCAGCATGCTTCAGACAAGCACTACAAGGCATGCAAATAATGTATTTGGCATTAAAATGTTTATTCACTAAATAAAAAATATAACGTTTATCATTAAATAAAGATTTAGTGAGTGTAGTACTAGGTGTGTGATACTGTATGACAAGGGTCGTGCCTTCTGGTGGGGGAGCCAAGTAAACAGATAGCTAAAACATCAAGTAGTCAGGAGTAAACCATAGAAGAAAGTCGCTGATAAAGTTCGGAGATGGGATCGAGGAATGCTGTTTGGATGAAATGAAAATGGACATTTGAACCTTGGGAAACGTGTCCAAAAACATTCTGAGTACCCACAGCTGATTATTCTTGTTTTTTCCATACAGTATTCCAGTCTTCTGGATGAGACCCCTGCATCTGCTGGTGGCAGAAATAACTACTGGCGAAGATTAAACCTCAAAAACATCCCCAGGACAATGATAATATACGACATAGTTGATTATGCAGAGTCTGGAATAATATCAAACCGTCTACAAAAAGAAATGAAGTGTCTAATACAGAGACCACGGACAGAAGAGATGCGTCAGCACCAGCTACGTATTGTTTCTGAAGTTAGGTAAAAGCGATATTTTAATGGGGTCACAATACTAGGGGCATTTCTGAAAATCTTCACTTTCTGCCAAATAGCTCATAAAAGATAATAATAGGGCGTATGGGAAAAAGAGGACTGGGGCAGATTGCTCAAAATGTAGGCATGTTTGTAAACAGAGCACTAACAAAAAGGACAATTGGAACCCGGGGAGATAACCAGACAGGCAGCTCAGGATGGCTGGAGGCCACCACAGCAAACAAAAAAAATATACAACAAGAGAGTGGAAATGCTGGCAACTCTTTAATTAAAGCAGATAGTGGACACAGAGATAATGCAGATGGAAGTGGAGCCCTGGGCTAGTGTGGTTGCCTTTTAAGTGGACATGAGAGGCAGCACAGCCTGCCAGTAACCCTCCCCGCCCCCCACGGCGGGGAGTATGGTGGAAGGCAGTAAGGGTGAACTGGGGGTGGGGGTGCCTAGGGAGAGAGCCCTAGGTGCCGGTGCTAATTCTTGTTTTCATAAATGCAGCCCAAAGGGTTCCCATTGCCTGTGCTGCACAGAGCTGAGGACCTTTTCCTTTTCTGCTGAAGGTTATAATTCTACTCTGGTGATTCTGGCTCCCCTCGCTGAGGACAAATTGCATATAAATTACAGTGACATTATTCCCTTCTTTAGCAATAGCATGTGAGTCAATTCACATTATAGAAGCTCATGTTGTAGCGAAGTAGACTGTATTATGATCTGAAACAATGAGGACAGAATATGATTGCTGTAATTATAGTCCTTTTTTCTTTCTATTACAAGTCCTACCTGGCCCATCTTATTTACAAATGAAGCTTTCTTCCTTCAGGAAAAAGAGAGAGATAATCAGATTGAAGAGGATCTATTTCCACAGAGTCATATTTGAAATGAAAAAATACTCTTTTAGTACATGAAGGCACTGGTAACACGCTGTCAGGCAGACACACTGGGTTTTTTCCAGGGCTAGAGATGAGTGGTGCTGACCCAATAATATAATGTAGCCTATATATTTTATGATCAAGGCTATACATTTGCCAGACAGATGGCCTGGTGTAGGGTGTAGTCTGTCATCATGAAATAGATTTTCTCTAACTCATCCATATAAGCACTGAATATAGAACTTAACCCTATTACCACTAAGGTCAAATAAATGATGTAATTTTCCCTGCCACCGTATATAACCCTAGGTTCTCTGCTATTTGGGTTCTTGCTAGTGATTATCTAAGAATGAGTCACTTGAAGAGCCAAATGAAGTAAATCAATTAAAGAGGGAAAAGTACTTTCTTACAGGTTTCTTTGAGTGCAGTGTTAGTTTGGGATCTCCCAGGAGATCAAATATTTGGATATGAGTAGTCTATTTGGGAGGTGATTCCCAAAACCACTGATGAAAGGGAAACAAGGAGGGGCAGGCAGCCAAAACAGCATGTGTTAGCAAACAAGTTACCTCTGCGGATAAGTGGAGTTAATCCCTCCTGGGAATGTCCAAGCCATTGCAGAACTTGTGACTCAAGTTATCCTGCGAGGGCAAGGGAGTTGGGATATTTATACCCTGATGTACATCAGGCATTGGCTAAGGACTGTTGAGGAAGGGAAGTATTAATTCTCAGGCACTTTTCCCTGCACATGGGCTCTTGTTTTCACAAGAAAGCTGTTAGGCTGAGCAAGGCTGATGCTGGCAATTGGAAGTGGGCCTATATGCTTTGCAGTGGTGAGGCCTAGGGGACTAGGCGCATGGCACCACCTGTATCTGATCCCAGCACTGATAAGAACAGCTTGATTGTTCAGCCATTATGAAATTTAACACTTTTTTGTGTTAGTATATGGTGTGTGTGTGTGTGTGTGTATAAATTCAAATGACTACTACATGGTATTTTCCAGGAAAACTGATTTTAAATTGATACCATGTTTTATAGTTTTCATCATCATTGTGATCCACATCATCATTTATATACCTCCATAGGGTGTAAATAAAGAACTATGCCATATAATTTAAGCAGAAATGATAACTCTGGCCTAAAAACTTGCATGCGATATTGCTTGAGGCCTATGATCTAGCTGCTGGAAGGTGCTTGAATAAAACTTGCAACTTGCTTTACATTTAGATGTTATTTTGTACATTTTTTTGGTCTATAATTCAAATCTTTTCTAGATGCCCTTCATCCTTTTCGGCTACCAAACCTTTATATCGGCCCTACCAACAGCAGAATCAAATTAAACATCTGGGTCGTCGATCTAAGCAAGCTCAAATGAAAGTTGAAAAAATGAAAAAAGCTTATAAGACGGCTAAAGAAAAAAATGCCTCCAAGGGGACGGTGAGTTGAATTTGTACTGAATTCATTGGTTTGGACATTATTCAAGCTGTAAGTAATCCTACTTGTGTAAGTAGAATCTTCCTAACCTACAATTCAAGGCCAAAACCCCTTTAGTACATATGCTTGGGTAGTATAAAGCTGTATTCCTCTTGGTAACCCATGTTTTAAAAAT
>CM053612.1:86460850-86478590 GCA_028646535.1 Procyon lotor | reverse complement strand
CGGCGTCATTCTTTACAGCGAAGACCGTCCCAGACTCCTCACCAGACCACCTCATGTCTCACGCTCTGACTCGACCTCTGACTTCATTTTCATGTGAATTTTCCCTCGATGTAGGGTCATTCCGTTGAGTGGGGACTGCATTGCCGGCCACCTGAGTCTTACACGCACAATTCTCCCTTTATTGAAACCTGACAGATGCCTGCTGTGTCCTTGGCTTCCTTCACCTTTGAGAGAATCCTAAACCTGCCATAGTTGTGTCAGCAGCTTCCGTTTTGCTCTCCATAAGAGCTCAATGGTTTCAGTGATTTCTCCTGAGTTTAGAAACTTTTTTCCACTCAGGAACCTTGCTGTGTTTTGGATCAATATCACCCACTCAACAACAAAAATGTGAATGGCTTACATTGGTTACCACATACCCGTTGGCATGATTAATCTCTTTTATTGTCACCAGAACCCCCTGAGATGGGTTGGAATATTCTCATTTTTCAGATGAGGTAGCAGACTGGAGTAAGCAGTGGGAATTGGGATCGTTCTCCTCTTCAGGAGACTTACCGTTCTCATGGCAAAATAGTATGGGTACTGTGATGGGTAAAGATTCAGTATATTGTTTTGTCTGCTTTTGTGTACCTTTGAATATTTCCACAAGGAAAAGCTGCATAAAGTCAAAATAATTAACTACCATCTGTAATGGCAGGTGACTGGCCAACATATCTCTTTAATTCTGATCTCTCTTCTCAGTTTCATCCAGATTGATGTATCTGGTGACATTTTTGACCTTTTCACCCTTGAACAGACCTCATAAGCTTCTGCGAGCTAATGGGCCTGGACCTGGGCTCCTGTTATCTCCTCCCCAAATTGCTCTTCCACCTGTCGTTCCCATTGGAGCTAATGGCACCATCATCCGCCCTGTGTTCAAGATGGACTCAGGAGTCGTTCGGTGGCCATCTCTTCTCTGCTATAACCACTTCATCGCCAGGTTGTGCCAGTCGTTACCTCCAGAGCTTGTCCACATGCCACTCACTTCTCTGCCTGCAGTGTCAGCCACTAGCCTTGTCCTAGTGGTCATCACCCTTCACACTGCCTGGCCCCCTCGGTGAGCTTTCCAATTCCATGCTTCCCCCTTTCAGGGGCCAGACGACCTTTTTTTTTTTTTAAGTTTTATTTTTTATTTATTTTTTTAATATTTTATTTTCTCAGTGTTCCAAGATTCATTGTTCATGCACCACACCCAGTGCTCCATGCAATACATATGACCTTTTAAGATGTAAATCACAATCAATCAACCAATCAATCAATAAAATGTAAATCACATCAGCCACCTACTTAGAACCCTTGGATGACTTCCCATTTCCCTTAGAATAAAACACAGATTTCTCACCCAGCCTTGTGCGATCTGGCCCTAGTGTTTGTCTGTCGAGTTCCCCGCCCCCCTCTCCCCAACCAGACGCCTCGGTCTTGTTTCCATCTCTCTGATGCCCCACGTGCCGTCCTGCTTCGGGGCTACACACCCTGCCCACATTCTGTTTCTTGGTTTTCTCTTACTGATCCTTCCTATCTTCGGCTATATCTTCCTTCTTTAGAGAGATGCTCCCTAACCACCCAGTCAGAACTAGCTTCTCCCAGGCAAGCTTTTTAGGACCAGTTTTTAGTTGTGGCAAACATCATCGTTTGCAGTTGTACATTAATTTGTGTTTAAATGTTTACTGGCTGCCTCTCACACTCTGATGATAATGTGAGGGCCTTTAGATCCAGTACCTGGAAGTGACTGGCACGTAGTAGGTGTTCATGAAGCATGTGGTGAAGAACCGAATGTCATGTTCACTTGCATTCTGGGAAAGTATCTCAAGGATGTCTTTCTTGTCAGCAGGTGAATTTCCTATATAACTTTTCTATTCTTTACTGACCGCATACGGATTTTAACTCTGTTGTGGCCTTAGGAATTTCCTTACAGTCTTCTTTGTGTCAACTACCTTTCCAACTTTTGCTCATCTACCTATGACCTTTTGCTCCTTGTGCATAGAGGTTACAGTTATTTGCAGTCTTCTGAAGATGCCACATAGTTTGGGCTTTTTCTACTGGCCCTGAAAGCCAGTAATTTCCAGAAGTATTTCTTTTCTTTGAGTCTTCCACCTATTTCTTTTACGCCATAGTCTCTGTTTGTAGGCCCCAATTTGTTTTTTCTTTTAATCCAAACCCAAGTAGGGGAAGACCCTCCCAGACTCAGTGTGTCAACAGAATGTGTGGGTTGCCTTTAGTCCCAACTTGAATGCATTTGGGTAGTGTTTCCCCCTCGATAAATCTGCAGCTGGAAAGTGGGTTCGTTGATGGGCATGGCTCCCTGTCCGTGTTCCAGCTTCTAACAAGCTTTCCCTTATTGTACCTCCTTATGCTCTTGTGGTTATCACCTTCCACTTGTCATCTTCCTCTGTGGTACTGGAAGCCAATGACAGTAAGTGAAACAGTTCTCCCTATGTTTGTGGTCACCTACAGTGAGTGAGTAATGGGGGAGGATACATTTTATACCCCAGCCAGTCTGCCCTTACTTCCCGCCTGGTTGATTAACAGAGCTGTTCTCTTTCAGTGTAAAAATGTAAAAAGGCAGTGAGTCGACTAGAGCGGGCGGGTGGGGGCTGGGAGGCTAGAGTGGGCAGAGGGGATGGGGACTAGAAGGGGGCAGAGGACACAGACGGGTTTCAAGCAAGGGGCAAAACTCAGGAATAAAACTTCCTGCCTCACATTATAGCTCCTTGGGATCAAGAGCTATGAATGCCCAGTCTTCGGGCTAGTAAGGGCCTGAATTTCCACACCCGGACACAGTTGGTGTAGCAAGAACAATATCCCTTAAAAGAAAAAAAGATCTTTCTCCAGTTGCTCTCTTTCGTGAAGGGAAGCCTGAGTATTCCATAGGAGGTGAAGTATGCATCTCTTTTTCTCAGTCTAACTCTATTTGCCTCAAAATTATTTTCAAGGCTATTCACAATTTTATTTTATGTTGTCTGAATCTCTCATTATTTTAATGAATTTTTATTTTTCTGTAAGGTCACGGGACGTTTTAATGAAAAGTTGTGAGGAGTTTTACTGGCGGACTGTAAGATCCAATTTTTCTCTTATCCTCCTTCAACAAAGAAATCTGCAGATCCACAGAATATTCATGAATATGATTTTCTTGTGTGTGCTTAACATCTGCTCCCATAGCTCTGTCAGTAAGGAATTCATCATTCCCAAAGCATTCCATATGCTTTTCCACTCTGCATTTACCCATGCAATTTCCCCTGGCACAAAACCTCTTCGTTTTTTGGCCTCTAGCAGCTCAAGAACAGGATGTTTCGATCTTCTTCTTGTTTTGAGCCGGAGGACACTGTGACTCCATGTTTGTTAGTACAAACATTCTAATCAGAATCATGCCAACATCGAAGAAAATTTATGAAGAACATATTTTCCCAAGCAAACTCAAATCACTTTAATTCCTTGATATCAATTTTTTATATAAGGCAGATAAAATGTTTCTAGTACTTTCATTTGTATTTGAATGCAATTATTTTCATCTGGAAAATTCTTATTCATAAAAATGTCACTATGATTTGTTTTAAAATTTGTGCAAATAAAAATTTTTACGTTTTAACCTCTTACGAGTGGGTTTACTTTTATGGCAATTGAGTCTGCCAGTTTCCCATGTTGCAAATTCTGTGGGCCCAAATTTTGTCAGGAAAACGTGATTCTTCCCATTATTTTGAATCACTAACAAACGTAGTAGATAGTAGTGGTGACCCACCGATACCCGCCTAGCACTCACCCTTCAGTACCCAAGAATGGTAGTTGGCTCCTGAGTGCAAACACCTGCAGCTCTCCACAATTCTAAGCCAATAACAGATGGAAGTTGAAGGGTAAATACCCCAGCTTCCATGGCCTCTGGTGGGATGACTCCCAGGTGTGGTCTATATGGTTTTTCTTAGTTCCCTGGGTTGTGCGAGGGAGGATCGAACCCAGTTACCTCCAGTGGAAAACTGCGTGAAGATGTACCCTTTACTGGTTCATCTCCCCATCCTTGTCTTACTTCCCCTTCCCTAACTGATGATACTTTCTGGAATGACCTCTTAAGTAAATCATTTATCTTCTCATTCTCCTCTGGGAGTCAGCTCCCAGGGACCCCACCTTAAGGCTACAATTGTATAAAGTTTTGCCATTGTCAGTTTTATTGTGTCATTTTTTTTGTGGAGTCTAAATTTTCCATGGTGTTTTTGGTTTTTTTAAATTCTCAGAGTTAAAAAATTTTTTTAAGGAGTTAAAATAAATCTTTGGCCATTTTTTTTTTCATTCAAAGCAAATATCCTGTTTTATGTTGATAATTTCTACCAGTACTAGAATCCACTGGAAGACAGGTTGGATCTCAGTGTATGCTTCATGTGACCTCCTGTGCTTTTTCTTTTCTGCACATCTTCTCTTGAAACCCTTTGGTGTGTTCTCCACCTAGAGAGATCTTAGTCACCATGACCAAGTAGAAATGCCAATCCCTCCAGAAACCTTTCCTTGATTCTCACCAATAGTAATTGTAACTTGGAGCTCCCACAACATCTTGCTTTTCCCTCTATTTAGCACCTTTTCTTGCCTTCAGTGATTGTGAATTGTTTCCTCACTAGACTGAGAGCGGAGTGGATCTTGTTTGTTTTCACTCCCACCTAACTACACTCCTACTTGCACACATTCAATAAAAGTTTGAATGTAGGGTGGCTCAGTCAGTTAAGCATCTGCCTTTGGCCTAGGTCATGATCCCAGGGTCCTTGGATGGAGTCCTGTGTCAGGCTCCTTGCTCAGCAGGGAGTCTGCTTCTCCCTCTCTCTCTGCAGCTCCCCCTGCTTGTGCTCTGTCAAATACATAAATAAAATCTTTTTTAAAAAAAAAGTTTGAGGGGCGCCTGGGTGGCTCAGTGGGTTGAAGCCTCTGCCTTCGGCTCAGGTCATGATCTCAGGGTCCTGGGATCGGGCCCCGCATCAGGCTCTCTGCTCAGCGGGGAGCCTGCTTCCCCCACCCCCTGCCTGCTTCTCTGTCTACTTGTGATCTCTCTCTCTGTCAAATAAATAAATAGATCTTTAAAAAAAAAACTTTTGAATGTATATTTCTATTACAGAAGATGAAGAGGGGCGCCTGGGTGGCTCAGTCGTTAAGCGGCTGCCTTCGGCCCAGGTCAGATCCCAGGGTCCTGGGATCGAGCCCCGCATCGGGCTCTCTGCTCAGCAGGAAGCCTGCTTCTCCCGCTACCATTCCCTCTGCTTGTGTTCCCTCTCTAGCTGTGTTTCTCTCTGTCAAATAAATAAAATCTTTAAAAAAAAAAAAAAAGATGAAGAAACCTCTCATACTCCACATCTAAGAATGCTGTTTGTTAACTTTTGAATAGGTCTTTTAAAATCTGTAATGTATACTATGCCTTTCTCACTATCTTTATCAGCCTCTATCTTTTAGATATATTCGATTGTTAATCATTTTGCTCTATCAATACAATTCCCATCTTTTCTCTAAATTGTTTTGCTTTTCACATTCACTGAAATTTGATTATATAATTTTTTAAATTGCTCCAGTAGTTAAAGATACCTCGTCATCGTTTGGAATAGTTTGCTCAAGTGTGGCAAAGCATAGCTGATGAGGAATCCTTCCAAATCCATAACTGAACACCAAAATACCATTGAAAGATACATAAACGCCATGTATAGGAATTCACAGGACATACACAGCAAACAGATGTGAAAAATTACTCAACATTCTATAATCAAATAAACTGAAAATACAATTTTCACCTATTATACTGCTTATGATTGATTTCTGTTAGTACAGGGTGTAATAAAGAAACTCATATCCACAGCCGATGTGGGTGGGGTATGTTGTACAACTTTCCTGGAGCTTAATTTAGCAATATTTCCCAGGGACTTTAAATAGTTCATTTTAAAATTTCATCTTTAGGAAATTACAGCAAGGAAATGATCAGAAGTTTGGACACTCTATATGCGTGTGTGTGTAATCAAATCAAAGAACTCTAAAAATGTAGTTATGTCTCACAATAGAGGCATAGTTAGATAAATTATGGTATAGCCATATTATGGAACACTAAACAATCACTAAAAAATTTTTCAAAGAAATTTTAACGAGCTTTGAAATGGTTTCTAATAAACTTTTACGTGAAATACAGGATACAAAACTGTAATTATACTGATTTCCATGAACACTCTGATCCCTTAGAGCTAGTTTTCTATTGACTCCTTGTCTTCCTGGATATGGGCCACACCCTCTTCTTTCTTTGCAGGTCTCATAATTTTTTGTTGCAAACTTGACATTTAGATAATATATGGTAGCAACTCTGAATTCCGTGTGGTGTTTCTGCTCTTTTCTGGTTTGCAGTGTGTTTTGTGATTTGCCCTGAATTCTGCTGAGTCTGTTCCCACCCATTCCCCCCTCCCCAACTCGTGTACAGCCACTGATGTCTCTGCTCAGTTTTTTTTTTTTTCTTTTTAAGTTTGGATGGATTTCCAGGGATCACCCAAGTCAGCATAGCTTAGTCGTCAGCCAGTGATTAATCAGAAGTTACTTTAACACCTTGAGCCAATAAGGCTTCCACTGTTTGCTAAAAGGTGCATATGGCCTAGGGAATGCATTCAAAGCCCGAGTAGTTTCCAAGTCTATTCCAGCTTTTATTCTGTTTGCAAGACCTCACATCCATGCAGGGACAAAAAGCCTGCTAGGGCCTTCTTAGGTCTCCCCTTAGGAGCACACAGCCTTCTGGACCACCAGGGGTGAAGTAGGCTGTCTCCTTCCCAAGGTCTGTTCAATTTCTGGCTGGTCTGTCTGCCAGTCTGTTGCTCAAACCAAGCACTATTGAGACTTCAGTTGGCAACAGTGACACGGGCTTGTCCATTCTCCAAATAAAGGCAGGCCCCTCTGAGGACCCTGGTAGAACTTTGTACCACGTAGCTGGGGGAAGGGGAGCTGAGATGGGGCTACCCTGGCTGAAATATCACAGACTCCCACCATTACACCACTTAGAGCAGTTCTGCCCACCTTCTTGAATAAATGCTTCTCCCATTTGTTCTATGCTTTTGACCAATTTCCAGAGTCTACACTTTTGGGGACGAGTTTGCTTAGTCTATTGCTTAGTTTATTGTTTTTTAGGGATAGGATCTGCTGAGCTCCTTAACTGGCCACTCTGGAAGTCCTGCTCTGTAAACCATACAAGTTGTACAGATTAATTATACAAATTCATCTTACTCCTCGGAGGAGAAAGGGGGACCTTCCTTGGGTTGTCAGATCCCCAGGGTAATGTCACCTTGGCAAAATGTTGACTTCAGTCTGGAAACTAACTGGATCTGCAGGAGGAAATCCAATTGTACAGACCACAGCACCTGAATTAGTGGTCCTCTGTACTTGTTTTCTTCCAGTTAGCCCTTAGCCAGGCTTTTTCAAGAATATTCAAGGATCATATACATTCCACGAAAAAAAAAAAAAAAAAAGAACACACCAAAGAGCTCTGTGGTCAACATTTGGTTTACACTAAGCTAAACAAAATCAAAGAAGTTTACGTCAGGACTTATCAGAGCTTTTAATATGCTGTTTGTTGAGATACTCTAGGAAAGAAAAAAAATATATGTAGTGTTTTCTCAACATAATTGTGACCAATGAACACATTTTTCCTCCACAGAGAATTTCAAGGGATTAATGATCTTTGAAACACCCTTTGGTGTGTTTTACTTGAAGATTTCTGCCTGGATCAGACATACTGAGATGTTAAGGGAAAAAAAAGTGTTCACAACTATGAAAGCTATATGCATTAACCTTCTAGACGAGGGACCGGTGGTAGTGGAAATGAGTGGAGGAAACGAGGGAGGTCAATTTCAGCAGACAATCAAGCTAATACAGCTGCCCCTCCTCACCAGGAGCATTTCATTGGTAACCTTCCAAGTTTCTGTTTTTCTTTAAGGAGGCCTTCTCATGTGCCTGGCTTAAGTCAGACTTTTGGAAAATAAAGACACAGTATCTGCCGTCGAGTACAGTTAAGGGTGAGCTAGAAAAGAGTTACAACCCGGGTGTCAGAACCGGGCTGGGGGTGTCCACAAGGTGCTGTGGTAAGACCAATGGCACAGTTAACCTGGATGAAGGTGTTCAAGAAGACTTGACAAAGGCCATGATACCCAGGCTGGTTCTTGCAAGCCAAAGAAGGCTTGGCCAGGAAAGGCAACGAAGAGCACGTGCAAAGGCAGAGAGGCAAGAGGAAACACAGTGTATTCAGGGAACTCCCAAGTTGTTTACGTAGCTGGAATGTGGGGTGTAGAAGACTGGACAGGTACAAAGGTAGCAAAACACAAAGGGCTTTGTGTGGCACCTTGCAGAGTTTGGATCTTATTCTCAGAGTGAAGGGAGATTATGAAAGGCTGTTGAATCTCAGGATGATCTACCCTTCAAAGGCTCCCTCTGGCAGCAATGTAGAAAAGGGATCGTGGAGATAGATCAGAAAGCCAGCTCCAGGAGGCCAGCAAGAATAACGAGGGCTTGAATGAACCAAGATGCTAGGGCGAAGTGGACAGAGGGAGTCGTAGACCATTCCTAGGCTTCTGACTTGAACGATCCCAGGCAGTGGTATGGCCACATAACCAAGGGAACACAGGACAAGGGGCAGGTGTTTGGGAAGGAGATAATGCATTCAGGTTGTTCGGTCTGAAATTCTAACAAAATGTGTGGAAGGTCTTCAGAAGATGGGTGGGACTCTGGGTTGAGACACAGATTTGACAGGTGTCAGGACAGAAGGTTGCTGAAGCCATCGGTGTGGAGAGAAAGGGCAGGGACTGTGTAGACTAAGTAGCAGACAAAACTGCTGGGGACTGTATCTCCCTCTTCCAAATGCCGACAGCACCTGCCCCTAGCTCAGATGGAATCTGTCCCATGCTGCAACACTGAGCTCTGTGCCTGTGGGCCACAAACAGTGTCATACTAGATGTGAACGTACAAAGAGAAATAAAAGGTCCTTTCATCCAAGGAGACTATGATGTTGTCGTGGAGAAAGAATTCTACCCAACTATTATGAAAATGAAATGAAGAGCTACGAATACGTTGAGTGTAGAAGAGACAATTAATCCAATGGAAGAGGTAACACAGGTTTCCAGAAGAGAGGAGAGCATCTGAGTTGAGCTGGGAAACTAAGTGGATTTTGCAAGCAGGGAAGGGGAAAGGTGTCAAGTAATTTGAGGCTAGAAACTAAGAGAGACCACCAGAGAATGGAGTGAGGGAAGTGACAGAGAGAAAGAGGCTGGAAAGGTGGCTTGAGGCCAGGATCCAGGGAATTCCTGCTGAGATTTCTCGGGAGTCCATTTGGAAGAAGGCACACACGGGCCCATGTATATCCAAGGGCCTGTGATGTAGCAGCTTCATCTCTGCCTATTTACTAGTTTCAGAAATGTCTTTAAGAACAATCAATCATAAATGCTAAAGGAAACCTACAAAACCACCACACTGCATTTCCATTCTGCAAAACTCTGCGTTAGTGGAACTTTAATTACTTGGCTTCATTATAAAATTTCCATTGCATGTAAGTGTAAATAATTTCACTCTAATGCACTCATTTGAATCTGTGGCTGAAAGCATTGGTAGAAGTCCCATTTTTGTGGCACTTCCTTGGCACATTGAAGGAAAACAAAATGTATACTGTTAATCAAGTCATGAGTGACTCTGAAAGTGATGGGTTGCATAAAGATAGCAAATAATAAGAGAAAAATCTATTTTAAAGATTAAAAATATTTTATTTAAACTTTTCTTCATAAACACTTTTAACATTTTTTTTCAATTTAAAAACAGAATGGAGAGCATAAACATGTCTGAATAGATTATATTCACGGCTTGGGAAAAATTACCTGACAAAAATGTAAAGGCTTTCAAAACAGGTATAAAAGGCAAACCTTAAATTATTCTAAGATTTTTAAACCGGCCCTAGGATTATTTGACTACTGGCCCAAAATGTACCTAAAGGTCAAAATATTTTTCTATAGACAAAGTATGCCCAAGAGGTAGAGGGCATATACAAGTTAGGTAGAAAATAACCTCTCTGACCACCTCACTGGACCTCTCCTTCAGAAAGCAAACACCTAATCCTTACTGACACACTGACTGACAAGGTTTTTAATGCAGTTGTTCCCAAAGATGGAAAAAGAAACTCCAGGAATATCGAGGGGGGCACAAACCAAGCTGCGGGCGTCTCCCGGTGTTGCCCGTGTAGCACTGGAGGTACACGGGCACGTGTACGGAAAGGCTAGGACTCCTACGAGCTTACTGATTCCACTCTATGTCTATTGAATATTTGACTTTATAAACTCTCAATAAACTAATTTTTCAGGACTTTCATTTTTAAGATAAATCTCTTTTTAGAAGATATTTATTCCCAAACCAACTCTAATCTGATTGAATATATGATCCCTAGAAATGTTCAGAGTACAAAAAAAAAAATCAAAAATGTGTAATAGGCAAAAAAGAAAAATGGCACTAGCAGTTTTACTGCCATATAGCCCTCAGTTATATCTAATTTACACTATTATCTATGTTGTGTTTTACTTCAGTCTAAAACTTTAAATTATGTATTCTCAAAAGAGCTAGTCTTTTCTGAGAGATAGCTTATAAACTGAAATATCAATTTATATTATAAACTGAAATGTTATGACCTACAACCACATATACATATATAAAAATAGTCCCACTGAACGTTTGACATGTTTAGATTATGCAGCTCAAATAATTTGTTATAAAATATTTTAAAGCTTAGTTTCATGTAATTAAGACAAAACTCTCCATTTTTACCACTTCTCCCCACACAAATGTGTGTGTCCTTTACTATGACTCGAGCAGGCTTCCCAGAATGAGGTGTCCAAAGGTGCTGCTTTAGAAAAGATAAGTGAAGGGCTCAGTCAATATTTCACAAATTAGAGTAACAAGCACACAGAGCAGAATAATGAGGACACAGAGAATGCTGTCTCAAGAAAAGCTAATAGTTCTATTAATTAAGCTTTGCTTTTTTAAAAACCAGTAGTATTTCTTCCAATATAAAACCTTCAATGTGATAATCTTGAATTTTATGAAATGGCTGTAGTGCAAGGATTTTCTTTAAGCAGACTAAAATCAAAACTGAGAGGGTCAAAGATATGGAAGAGAACAAACATTTCTAATTAGGATGCAATTAATAATGAAGGTCGGCTATTTTTGTAAAGTCTGCCGTTTAAAATGTAAAGTGAAAACACACAAGGATCACAACAGTTACACTGTATAGTTGCCAATCTGACTGAATTTTTTTAAAAACAACTATTTTGAGCACATACAATGAATTATATTAACAAAAATGGTTCCAAATGAAGCACACAAAAAATAAACTTGAAAAAAATTCTATGGAAAAATTTTCCATAGTTTAGTATAACAAAAATAAATCTCTTTCAGCAATTAAACCACAATTTTAAAAGGGAATGTAAGTTAATAATGGATTTAAAATAACCTATATTAGCACTACATATAAACAGATGAGTTTTCTCAATACATTCAGAACCCAAGCAATAGCAACTATTCTTAAAGCTCAAAACTGATTACAGCTAACATCAGGTCAGACATGACTTACATGTGAAGCTGAACCCAGAGTTAGTTCAAGTTAAGATTTCACAAATTTTCTAAAACATGAACTTTGATCTTGGTCTTGTGTCTTGAGAATGGAAGACCAAGAATATGCAACTGTTTGCCCAGATCTTACCCTAACTAGGGCTATGAAGTCATATCTAAGCAATTAAAGAGAACCACCACTGGTGTGTGAAGTGTAAAAGCCTGATGGGGTACCCTGTCTCGGTCTTTTCCAGCAAAAGACAACAATGAGGAAAATAATGAAGACGTTATTGTAATTTTCTTTAAAGCAAGACAGCACACACACAAAACACTAAACCAACTAATGTATTAGAAAAAAGATTAAATGGCTAACCTAATGCCTAACTTTCAAAAGTAAAATGATTAAAAATGCTTTTTAAAAGGTAGAAAAAGACTTTTACCCATATTACTATGGCAAACAAGATACTGAATTCCATTTTTAGAAAGTGAAAGTAAATGACAGAACCACTTAATAAAAATTTAAGTCTCATATACAACAGAATATCATTAACTTGATTTCTAAAACCAACGCCAATGTTTCTCTTTCTCAAAAACTACTTGTGTACCTGACTGTTTCTTAAACTCAAACGCCTCCAGTTTTGGAGTTTTAAAATCAGTTTTTTTTCATAGTTATCTAATGTAATTGAAAACAAAAAACAAAAAAAACCAGAACAAAGCAAAAGTCTTCACATTTCCACGACTTCACTCTTCCATTTTGTGTTCAGTGGTGGCAGCAGCAAAAAAAAAAAAAAAAAAAAAGTGAAACTAGAAAATTTATACAACAGCCATAGAAGAAGGCATTGCAATATTGCACCAATATCCTAAGACCTGGCAAGTTTTGCCAGTGTAGAACTAGTCTGTATCAGATATAGACTCTACTCAGGAGAAAATGGCATCCATGTGAATGATCCACTCCCTGGTTATTCTTGCTTAATCTTGTTCTTCCAAGTTTAAAGAGTTGAAAGGTGCACGGCTAATCCTAAAACACTTACTATAAATGCTTTTAAACAGTTATTCTTGATCTGTTCTGAACTTTGAGGTTACTATCCTTCATGCTAGTAGCTTTCAGTAAATAAAACAAAGGCTGGGGGCTTACATCCCCGGTGCCACTAAGTATTCTGTACTAAATAAACAAGTAGATATGACCAGTAAGATTATAATTCTGTTTCTTACCTCTACGTCAAAAATGAGCTCAAATTTTCCACGAGTTGCTACTTTCCATTCAATGACAGATGCAGCAGCCTTACTGAGTGTAAAGAATGGGAGTTGCACTTACTTTTAAGGGGCCTCTATTTAGGAGTCTGGTATGACCTAAATGCTCTTTAAAAGTGCTTGCACGTCGCAAGGCCCGGGCTGCGTCTACCACTCCGATTCTCACTAAAAACAGGGTAACGTTAAACAGACTGCAAAGAAAAACATTTTCAAAAAGAAGACATACATTGATAAGGAACACTAACGTTTACTTTTGAAAGAAAATATAAAATGTTAGTTTTCAGAAATCCATACATGTTTCAGGAATACACGGAGCTCAAATATTACTGAATCAGTATGGACTGAAGATAGGCTACTTTGATACCAAATGAGGACTCCAGTTATTTAACTTTCTAAAAATGTTAATACATGAAAAGACATTACATCTAAAATTCAACAAGTATGGCAAACCGTGTGTGCAAGTGCACTAGCTTAAAAATATAGAATCCTAACCACGCATAAAAGATGTGCCTTATATGTTCGTAAGATGTATGCTAGTATGGATATGCTTTCACTAACACAATGCAGATAAGAGAAGGCAGCTTAGAAATAGTGTTTTGAATATAAAAAAGTTAATTTTGTAGAAAATTTATATTTTTGCATTTTCAGCAAAAAGCCATGCAAAAAGGTCAAGAGTTTTAAACTTAAATCATAAAACCAAAAGGTCTAACAGACTGTAATACACTGAAATAAACGTTCCAAAAGATTTCAGATCGAGATAGGAACCGAAATTACATCCAGTGACACTTATCAGGTCTTCTCTTAGAAGATGCAGGACTCCTACGCTGACATCTGAAAGAAATGTTTAAAGCATAAAATCAACTTCCCAGATAAGTAGATCACTCTATTAAACTGCTTCTGGAAGTAGTTTCAAGAGCTAGCGCTTAGAATGAACTTATTGCATGAGTTTGAGGCCACTAAAAAGAAAAATAATGGATGCTAGCACAGAATGAAAACTTTTTTACGTTATTAGACCAATGGCTTTGATAGTAAAACTGGTGAGGTTTTTCTTTACGTTTTTTTAATGAACTACTTTGTCACAAACCAATTTTTTGTTTGGCTTTTTTTTAAAGGGAGAAAGATGTCATTAGTTGCAACGTCTGACCTCGTCCAGTATATACTCCGGGAAATGCAGGTTGCACACTTGTAAACCATCCAGCTTGCAGGGCATCCGCGGGTACTCATCTTCCTTCCACTTGTTTTCTTCCGGATCAAAAGTAAGGATAGAATCGCTGTAATGACCGTTGTAGCAAAGGCCTCCAAGAACCATTATTTGTTTGTCCAGCACAGTCACACCGTGGCCACTTCTGCCAATTGGCATGGATGCCAAGATGGTCCACTGGTCAGTCTCTGGGTTGTACACTTCTGTGGAAGGGCATCCCTGAGACTCAAAAGAGGCCCTCAAGATCACACAGACACCACCGAAGACATAAAGCTTGCCGTTGTAAGAAATCATCTTGTGAAAGCATCTTGCATAATTCATTTTGCTCTTATTCTCCCAACAGTTGGTAACCACTTGCGTTCTTCTGGTCCGCTGTTCTATGGTCCCTTCTTTACTGGGGTCGAACACGCATACTTGTTTGGAGGTGGAAGATGAGGTGATTCCACCAGTGATAAACAACTTGTTATTGAGCACTGTCCCTTCATGTCCATATTTGTTAACCGGATAAGGATCCACGAATTCCCATTTATCATTGGTGATGTCGTATCTCTCAGTTGAATAGAAAGTCTCATCTCTGGTTCTGCCAGCTACGGCGTAAATGAACTTCCCAATAACACCGACTGCAAACTCTGAACGTGGCACTGACATGTCTGCCATCCGGAGCCAGGAGTTCTGCCTCGGGTCGTACCTGAACACTTTGGAAGAAGCATGGAATTCGCCATCGGGGCCCAGTTCTTCCCCGCCCAACAAGAACACGAAGTTATTGACGATAGCAAGGCAGTCCGGGCGCAGAGGGACTTGTGGGCCCTCCAGCTCCCACCAGACTCTTGGTTTCTTTAAGAGAAGGATTTTACTGTTAACCATGCTATGTCCAATCATGCCTCGGAATACTGTAGTTTGGGGTTTGGCAGAGCGGATGCGGCTCGACTTCATGTCCAACAAAGGCTGCTGGTGAACATTCTGAAAGTAATTCAATGCTTGGTCAACTTCGTAGCGCAGCTGTCGGGAGTATCTATAAAATTCGGATGTCTTAACCTAAGAATACAAGTAAAATAATTTAACCAGAAGAAAGAATATCAATGGAAAAAAAAGTTATCAAAGCCAACTAAGGGGATTAGTGTATGATCTGAGGCTTGCTGTACTAAAACTAAAACTGCTTTTCCCGTTAAGATCATATTCTTTTTCTAAAAACAAAGCTATTATCATATTTGTTTTCATAATAATCTATGCACATTCCCGAGCCTTTTAAAGTAAACAAGCTATTTTCCAGGCACAAGCTAAACTCCTCTAGCAAAATGTACTAATCATCTATTCTGTCAGGCCCTGGATACGAGTGGTGATTATGAGGACAAACAGAGGTTTCACAGTAGAGGGAGTCACGGCCATGGTTTCCTTAACCACAAGGAACACTGTAAGAGCAACCGTGACTGAATAATCAAGTTAGTGAGTTAGTAAAAATTTGAAAAGACACAAAATTCTCAGCAGGTTTTTGATATAAAGATATGGTCGGATATCATCAACTCCTACAACCATAATCCAGGTGACAAGGTCCAATTTTTTTCCTTTTTGTTTTTGGAGCTGGGACTACCTCATTGTGATTATTATTATTATTATTATTATTTTTACCAAGTTCTTATGAAGCACTTTTAAGTACTGTGCTAAGTTCCACCGGGAGATAAAAATGTTAAGTGTAAGATGGGGTCTGTTTTCTCAAAGAACTTTGAATATGTTTGGGGAAATGAAAATAAATACAGATTTGCCAACAAGTGAATGAGGCGGCTGACAGTTGGGAATGAGCGTGTGCAGCCCATCTCTGAGTGCTGCAGCTGTGAAGAGCGGGAACACACCAAACTTGCCCAAAACACTCACGGGCTCCCTTGTGGAAGAGGTAGGAAGCTGGACAACCACGAAGAAAAAGCCTGTATCATAATGACAAGGATGAGATGAGAGTCTCCCATTTCGACGGGAAAATAAGATATTGAGAGAGAAAATGGGCAGAAGTGTGTGACTGACGTGAAGTAGGGATAGGGTGCAAAACTGAGGACTCAAACTGATCTGAGGATTTAGACTTGAGGCGCTCTGGAGAATGGTGTCACTAAGGGACACTGCAGAGGCATTCGACTTCACTGGTGACCCATCTGAACTGCTGGGAGGACGCTGATGCGGCAAGGTCTGGGCACCTGTGGGGAATCCGGGGTCACTGCTTGGGCGGGAGCCAGCTTCCTTTTCCTACCTCTCCTCTTTTTCCTCCCTCTTTCCTATCTTTCTCATTCACTTCCCACCTCGGTCCAAAGAAAGTCTGAAACAGAAAGGACCACAAATGTGTTTTAAGCATTTTGATAACTGTATTTCAATATAACTGGCTTCCTTTGTAGTCCCAAGCATTTAACATTATGGATTTAATATCATTATTCTGAGAAGGGGTCCTTCCGTCGGTTTCACCAGGCTAGCAAAAGGGTAAATGGCATAAAAAAAAGTTGAGAATTCCTTGTCTTACTTCATAAAAGAGACAAAACAGACATCAATACTTCACTAGGGCTTTACATGTAATATCTCAAGTTAAATTATTCCTCCCACGAGAGCTTAATAATCATCCCTATTTTCCTGATGAAAAAACTGAGGCATAGAACCAACCCTAAGTGACTGGCTCAAATTGTTTACATGACTAAAACTGGTAGAGCTGGGATCTGAAACTTGAACCAGGACAGTCTTGCTCCAAAGCTATTTCCAACAGGTTACTACATAGTTTCCACTACTCATTAGAAAACTCTTTAAATGACAAACTTATTTATTAAAATACTTAAATACATGTTCAACAAATTATCCTAATGACCCTTCTCAAAGAAAAGAGAGTATAATGGTTCTTGAAACAAAGAATCAATTGTATGGATCACAATGACTGGGTACCCAACCCCATTCTTCCTAGCAAAACACCTAATGTGGAAGAGAACAAATGGTAAAGAAGAAATTCCAATAAACAGTCTAATAATATAATAAAAATATAAGATCTGAAGTCTCATCCTCTACTTTTACTTCACATATAAAATGATACACAAAGGAAATGAAGTGAGCATCAATCACTTATGAGATAATGGAAACCCGTATCGCCATCTTCACCAAGTGTTTATTAATATGGAATGATGTTCACAATAGATTGTTTTTAAAAAGAAATAGTACACTAGTAGCCCAATTAAGTAAGATTTTGTGTATGCGAAGATAAACTCGAAATGGATAAAAGACCTCAATGTGAGGCAGGAGTCTATCAAAACCCTAGAGAAGAACATAGGCAGTAACCTCTTCGACATCAGCCACAGCAAATTCTTTCAGGACATGTTTCCTGAAAGAAAGGCAAAGGAAACAAAAGCAAAAATGAACTTTTGGGACTTCATCAAGATAAAAAGTTTCTGCACAGCAAAGGAAACTTTCAACAAAACAAACAGGCAACCCACAGAATGGGAGAAGATATTCGCAAATGACACTACAGACAAAGGTCTGATATCTAAGGTCTATAAAGAACTCCTCAAACTCAACACACACAAAACCAATAATCACATCAAAAAATGGGCAGAAGACATGAACAGACACTTCTCCAAAGAAGACATACAAATGGCTAACAGACACATGTAAAAATGTTCATCATCTTTAGCCATCAGGGAGATTGAAATCAAAACCACATTGAGATAC
>CM053612.1:86403116-86454637 GCA_028646535.1 Procyon lotor | reverse complement strand
CTATTGTCTCTTCTTCAAGCAGGCAACAGTTTAAATTACCGAACAGAACTTCAGAAATCAAGTAACCAGCATAAATGGGGGTGAGGGAGAGGACTCTACTCAACATAATACCATCTAATATGAGTTTCAGCACCATTTGGTTAGTCCTCTACCCCTTCAATTTTCTAGAACGGAAAATAGGTAGTTCAAAAATAAGTATGCTTAGAAAGTCTAATTTCCTTCCAATTTCAGCACAAGTCATAGAACACCACTAGAAGCAAATAATACATTGTATGTTAATAAAAATTAATTAAAAAAAAAAGAACACCACTAGAAATTAAGTATGCACAAGCCTAAAAGGTAGAAAATGGTGTGATTTCTAGAAAGCCCCTTAAGACCATCGTATTATTTGATTAGACCATAGTAATATTTAGATAATACAACTAAATTCTAGAGTTTTTCCTATTTATGTAAATACTCTCAACTACGTATTGTAATTTTATTTAAAAATATGGTAAAACAGAAGGAAAGCCAAAAAGGTTTAATCCTAAAACTAACTTCTGAATGAGCAAGGCTTACCCATGACACATGTAACATTTTCTGAGTAAATATTAAATTTGAGAATTAGAACTTTAAGGCCTAAAATCTTAGTATTTGCCCTTGTTCCTCCCCTGCTAACCTTGTCTCCATTTTCTGACTTCTCTGATCTTGTTTGATTTCTGCTTATCATTTGGTTTCTCTCCCTTTTTCCACTGTTCACTAAAAAAACTTTCTTCTTTTACAAGTCAATATAGCTGTCTGTACTCTATCTGTTCCTGCATGGCTAATTTCCAATTCTAGGATCTTGTTTTCATTGCCATTTAAAAGGAAAATCAGCAAGACTGAATTTGTAAACTCCTGTTTTCAGTAGGTTCCTGCCTGCTTCATACACCCCCACACCAAAGTCTCTCTCCCAGGGGATCTAACAGTGGTCAACACCCTAAATTACCGCACCCTCCAGGAACCTAGGAACCTGGGATGAACGCAAGTCAAAGGTAGAAAACAAGAGCACTCTACTTTACAAAAAGGGCTGAAGACTTGAGGAGAAAAACGCCTTGGGTGATTTTTAAAGAACTGTGCACGTTAATTACAATCACCCAAGTCCACCGGGCTGGGGAGGAAGGGTAGGCAAAAAGGAGACGGATACAGAAAAAGACACTAAGTGAACTGCGAAAGTCCACTTAACCTGTTGACCTAGTTTCCACCAGAAAACCTGCTCATCTCTGTGCTTTCACTCCAAGGGGCAAGTGAGCTGATTGTTAATTTAAGCAATTTCAAGTTTATAGTTGTATAAGTACTATTTAACACATGAAGGGGATTTTAAACTTCTTCAAAAATTCAAATTTATTAGGAACTCTAACCAAATTTCACATTTGAAATCTAAGTTACTGGCTTTGTAAAAAAAAAAAAAAAAAATTTATTGTCAAATAAAGTATGCTTATGTTTCTCATGTACTTCAGTGAGGGTTAGAAAGGAAATTTCTGTTTTTTCCTCTAGATTTGTCTGGCTGTAGCTGAAGTTATTAGAAATAAAGCTTTTTTGAGTTTTCCACTAAACTGTGGTAACACTACAGGTAATGGTCTGGTTGCTGGACAGAAATTTTGGATCACTCAAGTGCTAGATTAGTCAAAAACATGTCACAGTATCTAAGTAAAGGAATTCTGGAGGGCATATAGCCCCTATACTTTACATAGATGCAACCAAACCCATACAATGTTGTTACAAGTGGTCTGTACCCCAATTAAACCAGAATATCACACCATCCAAGCGTGACATTTAAGACAATCAGTTTACTCATGTGTCATATAGTCCATTGTTAACGCTATCCACATCAACTGTGCTAACAGAGAAAATATTTGGAAGATTATCATGAAGACCAGATCTGAGAGCTACTAACCTTAAGTATCCAAGGTATACTTGGACGCTTAATCTGTAATCCTTGAATTCTTTCCCTTTCAAGGTGAGTATAAGACACCTTACCCCCATTTTAACACGTAGCTTTTAAAGCCACAAATTCTGCACCTTAAGTTAAAAAAATTTTTTAAAAAAGGATTAGGAAGTTCTTCTGCAGCATTTTTTATTCTGATCCTAGGGTTAATTTTTACTAATAATGAAGCTGTGGTTTTTTTTTTTTTTTCAGCCAGACTATCAAAATTATCTCAAAGTTGTAAAAGTTTCTATAACAAGCTTTCATAAAATGCAGATACGGTTTGATAGATCCAAATATATTCTCAGTAAAAGAGAATTTTTTTCTCACTAAAACATTAGCTTTGCTCTTTAAAAGTTACATAAATCCAAATTTGGGGGAATATGATGAATTACACTTAATATAGGAGGAAATAAGCACACTAGGGAACCTGAATATCACGAGCTAGTTTATAATACATTAGAAATAAAGCAAAATACATCTTTATAATCTGCTTTCTTACTGAACAGCTAGTGAAAAACCAACTGTAAAAACCTAATTATAAGCTGAACAAATGTGTTATTTTTAATCTTTACAGGACTGAAAGATTTTCTTTCCTTTTGAAAAACTGGAGGATTTTATGATTATGATTAATACAATTTCTAAGGGGATCATTGGTACACTCTCACTTAATGCATATTTATGATACTGAAGATGCCCTAGGTTCAAAAATATTAAAATGTCACTGTACTAAAGAATCAACACATGGGTATTTTAATAATTTAACAATTTTGCTAAAAAGATCTTTTCCATACAAAAAAAGTATAATAGCATTTTGCCAAATATACATTTACTTCATAAAATGTTTTCAATAAAGCAGTAATTGTTTTTAAAAACCCAAAGACCAAAGAAAGCAAGGTTTAAACTATTTAAATCCTCACATCACTGAAATCGAAAACGACAAATGTCAGGCCTTATCTCTGTTAACAGATCCAAAGACCCTCAGAGCTAGCAAAAAAAACAAAAAACCAAAACAAAACACCACAAACATACACAAACAAAAACGCCACAGACATTTGTGTCAGTAAAAACTGAAAATGAGGGGCGCCTGGGTGGCTCAGTCGTTAAGCATCTGCCTTCGGCCCAGGTCAGATCCCAGCGTCCTGGGATCGAGCCCCGCATTGGGCTCTCTGCTTGGCGGGAAGCCTGCTTCCCCTGCTAACATTCCCTCTGCCTGTGTTCCCTCTCTCGCTGTGTTTCTCTCTGTCAAATAAATAAAATCTTTAAAAAAAAAAAACAAAACTGAAAATGAAGTCTAGTTTGAAAACCCACTATAGAGGGGACCTGGGTGGCTCAGTCAATTAAGCCTCTGCCTTCGGCTCAGGTCACGATCCCAGGGTCCTCAGATTGAGTCCCGCATCGGGCTCCCTGCTCAGCCAGGGATCCTGCTTCTCCCTCTCCCTGTCGCTCCCCCTGCCTGTACTTGCCCTGTCAAATAAATAAATAAAATCGTAAAAAAAAATCCACTATAGATAAAAGGAATCCTAAGACCTCTTCAATAACTATATTAAAAGGACAAGATCCTTAAATTTATTTTTCACTTTCTTTGATAATACATTGAAATCCCCAGAATTGGGTTTACACATCTGGAAGTTTCCCCACACCTTGTACTTTTGTCAGTACCATTAAATTTCTCTGGCTGTATTTTGTTTATGCAAACAAAATGGAATTTTCATGACTATGTAACAACTTCTAAACGACCCAGGCTGGGCCAGAACACCTTGTATATGTCAAATTGTGCCTCCAGTGCTCTACACAAAGCTTGAGCCTGCAGGTTAGTTCCATCTTACAGATAAAAAAGCAGGCTCAGAAAGGTTAGGAATCTCATCCCTGAACAAGTGGCACTGCTCAGAGTGGAACCCAGGTCTGCTCACTTCCCAGTCCAAGAGCTTCCTATGATGGCTGCTAGAGCAGGGAGGGAGAGGACCATCAGGAACAGAAGCATGCACTTGACCCTCTGGCTTCTAAGAACTACTTGAGGAAATCTGGAAGCCAAGAGCTCTTTGGTGAGGTCCCACAGAGTACTCAGTACAAAAGTTAAGACCATCTGTTTTCAGCTGGGGAGAAAGCAGAGAATGAGGGGGAAAGATACTACAGAAGAATAAACAAAGATTTCAGCACGGCTAGAGGGCAAGGCTCAGGTCCCTGCAACAAAGGAGGGTTAATTTCCTGGTGAGAGGTGAAATGCCCTGTTCCCTCACTATGAAGCTTCTGCTCAGATCTGTTTGTTACTTCCAAAGAAAGAATTAAAGCCCATACAGGTTCCTTCCACCAAGCTTCGTTCACTTGCTTTTTATTTTCCTAAGGTCAGGGTCGGGATCCTGACAAAGAGATGCTACACTCAAGTTAACCTCATCAGCAACTCTACAGAATAGGTAGATAGGTAAGCTCATTTAACACTAAACTGTGCAGAACTTCTTGAATGGCTGAGAAACTAGGAAAAGGGTTTAATATGTGAGAAAGGCTGTTTACGTATGCATGTTGAGACTTTCTAATGAACAACTCACTCCTTGAACTTCTAGAGCAGCGCATGCAACAGAAATATAAAGAGCCACAAATGTGAACCGATGATTAATTGTACACTTTCTGGTAGCCACGTTTAAGAAAGAAAAAGGTGAAGTTGATTTTAATAATGTATTTCATTTAACCCAGTATACTCAAAATATCATTTCAAGCTATAATATAAAAATGAGTAATGAGGTTATTTATACCGTCATCCTACTTATTAAAATCTCAATTCAGACTTGCCACATCTCAAGTATTCAGTAGCTACAAGCAGTAACCCTATTGAACAGCACAGTTCTAGAGTCATAGATCTACACTAATTTTTTTATGAGAGGGAGTAATCTTTTAATCTTGACTTCAGCTAGTTTTAACCCCATTAATCTAAGTGGAAAGGTTCTCCATTTTTATTAAAGGAGGGAAATATTAAGAATCTAAAAGAAATCTAACAATACTATGAATAAAATTCTTGATTATCTTAGTCATAGGATTGGGCTACTTAGCCTCCTAATACAGAAAAAGAATAGTAAATTCTAAGTTTGATTAGAGCTGCTAAGTGCCAAGACTTCTCTGGCGTTACGACAATATTTTCCTGTAACTGTTCCTGAAAAAACACAATGCTGAAAAGTAGAGGTGTTAACAGGACACATAAGGAAAAGAGGAACTAAGTTAACACCAATACAAAGAAATAATCTAATAAATCCAGAATGTGGGACACACTAAGACAATCAGTGATCTGACCTTTCTCAAAAAAAAAAAAAAAAAAGTGCGAGATTGTTTTAGATTAAGAAAGATTACAAAGATGTGATAACGAAAAGCAATGCATAAATAACTACTAGATTCTAGGGCATTTTGAAAAATGGGAAAATTTGAATATGGGCTAGCTATTAGATGATATTATTGTTAATTTACCTAAGTGGAAAGGCATTGAATTTGGGCAGGGCAGTTCCTGAATCTAGGTGACAGCTATGGAGGTATCCATTATACTACTCTTCCAACTTTTCATGTTTGAACATCCTTATCATAAGCAAGAAAAAGGAGAGACACTTCTAGATTCAAAGGGAGACATAATAATCCAATATGCGGTATGAACCTTGATTAAATCCTTAAAAAAAAAAATGCTAAAAAAAGACATTTAGGGGACAAGTGAGAAAAATCACAAAATGAAGTGCATGTTACATGACCTTAAAGAACTGTTATTTCAACAATGGTATTATGGTTATGTCAAATTTCCTCACTCTTGGGAGAGGAGCTGCTCACTCAAGCAGTTAGGGATGAAGTGTCATGTCTACAACATTCTTGGAAATGGTTTTACACAGCTAAAGCCAATGTGGCAAGATGATAACAATATTAACCTAAAGGATATGTTTATGGGTGGTCATTCCACTATTCTTTCATTTTTTTATGTTTAGAAAGTCACAGGAAGTTTTTAATAATTTAAAGCTAAAAACAAAAGTGCCTATCAACATTGTTTTTCTAAATTTCAGCAAAAAGGATAAAACCACAAATCAAAACTGCCTTCACATTTCCCCATGTAGATTCTCATACTAAAAAAGGACCAGCACAGATGTAACATGTCTTTATTTCTGTGCCCTTTCTGGCACTGTGCATATATAATGGATATTAAAATGGCTTTGTTTGAGACTTGCAGCGTACTAAGTAAAGGAAAAATGGATGGGCCCTATTTTCAAGGGAGCTCAAGATAGTATGGTGCAAAATAGTTCAAATTCTTATTTCACAACCCAATTTTCCATTTTAGTTTGGTTTATGAAGTTTTATTTCTAGAGAGAATCTCTCAAAAATCTGCCTAATGTAGTGTTTCTCAACATTAAGAAAGCCATACATTCCTCCTGAAACTAATATAACAATGTATGTTAAACTCTACTGGAATTAAAAGAGAAAGCCACAGATTCCTTTGATAAGCATTAACTCTCATACATCGCTAAGATAAGAATCACTGACTACTTTCCATTTATCTTACCAATATTACTAAAATAAAACTAAAAGATTTCTATTACATTACAAAAAACAAAGATCCCTCTTTGGCCAGGTCCTTATTAAGTTTTCCTAAGAAATTAACTCAAAAAGGAAGCCTTAACATTTTTATTCTGAGGAGATCTACCTAATACCTGGCCAGTGGTGAATAAACCATACCCTATGCTATATAAGCAAACAAAATCCATCAGAAGGTACAAGTGATGTTTCATATAATTTACAAAACTACCCAACGGTATTAACTTTCATTTCAGCCACTGTCACTATTGACCACCTTGAGCTGGTAATTAGAATATAGAAAAGCTCAGCACTCAGCAATTACAAATCATTTACTGCTAACAATTATCCATCATATTGTCCCACAGAAGGAGAAATTTTTTTATCTCACCAGTACTTCCATCTATACTAAAGTTGGAGGGCTGTTTGTTTTAGCAGTGGGAGAGCATTTGCATTTAATGTATAAAGACAAAACAGGATTCTCCAGAGAAAAAGAGCAATAAAAACAATAGTAAGGAAAAAACCAAATCAGAGACAAATGATTTACATAGTTGACATGGGGCCGATTATCACCCAACAAAAAGTAATTAAGAAATGTATTCTTTAGTTTCAATGATTTCTGCCAGATCAAGTACATTCTCAGAATAAAGATAAGATCCCATAAAGTTGGGTTCTCTATTAAAAGTATACGTAAATGACATTTCACAGCATTTCAGAGGGGAGGGGAACATGCCAGGCTGCTGAGTGTTATTTGAAGGTGCAAATTTGTTTATTTTTCAAATGGCGTAAACAATCTTCCTTTGCAAATACTATATTTTTATCACCAGGTGTGGTAACTAAAGCTAAAAAACTATTTAATATGAAGGACGTTGAACCAAAGCTTTAAGCGTGCTTTCTAGAAAGAAGAAAAGATGCAAGAGGTAAAGAGAGCCCCAGAGGTAACCATGGGATTAGAAACCAATTAAGTTAAGCAATTACTGAAACTGCTTTCTCTCCTTTTGGCAAGAAAGGATCATAAGTGAGACTCTGATATAAAAATGAAATATGCTTGCATGCAAAAAGGCCAAGGCTGTTGTGGAGAAAGACTATTTTTCAAATAGCAGAACTATTACATGGTAAAATGTGCACAGGGCTGTTTGATCAATGTAGACAGAGGATTTATAGTCTATTTAGTTAGAAATGCCAAAACAATGGTTTTAGACATAAACATGTTTTCATGGTTAAATTTAGTTAGTATTCATAGTGAAATGGGAAAAACAGAACTACGCAAGAGTAGGGAAGAAAATCAACTAGGTAAGTGTAGGGAAGCACCACCACTAGGGCCTACTGCTTTTCAAGAACTATTTTATATTTACTCACTACATTTTAGAGGAATATGAAACTGCATTAATGTACGTCATTCAAAACTCCAAAAACTCCTCTTGACTCTAATTTCAGCATGTATTACTTAAATTAATTTTTAAAAATAGAGCTAACCTGACCCAGCTCAGATTTAATTACTTTGTGAAAAGAAAGAAAAGCTAAAGCAAACTTGGAATATTTTGGGTTAAGTAATCATGCTTCAACTTTAAAAGTACTTTCAAAACAAAACTACTCTACTACCTACCTGGTTCTTCTTTCACCCACAAGATGTGTTTTTAAAAACCTAAATGTACAAGCTACAACAAATCAGACTGCTTATCCATTAACTATTCTTATAAACTATTCTTTTTAGCTCCTGACCAAGCCTGGGAATCCTCCCTATAAAGACATACTGCCTCAACTAAACGGTGAGTTCTGTCTGTTGCTTTCAAATGCACTAACCTTCTCAAAAACACTGGATGGAGTCATCAAACAAAACCTGATGTTCTGAATGATGGTATCGGTATGTCTCCAGCGTCTTCTATCGTGCCGCAGCCAAGACTGCACAGCCTCGTACAGCTCTATCTCTGGGAACCTGCTCAGATGATCATTATCCAAATAAGACATGAGCTTCTCAAAGCTCAGATAAGACAGGAAGTCAGGCCTAGACATGAGTGGCACAAAGTTGTCTAGCAGAAAGGCGTCCAACTTCTCCCTGACTCCCTCGATGTTTACACCAAAATCATCTAAGAGTCTCATAATTTCTGCACAATTTTCTAAGCAGATTTTCGCTAATAGAAAAGAGCAGCAGAACTTCACCACTTCTATAAGTTGAACATACATGGCAGCCTGAAGGATCTCATGAACAGTATTCATACTCAGTTCTATAGTTCCATAATACATAAATTGAAGGACGTGGCTGAAACCAGTAGCAGTTAGACCTTTTAAATGAATTTTGTCCTGATCTCGCTCCCTCATGTCTGCAGTAAACATAATTCTGAAGTAATCACTCTGGGTGGCCAAGAGTGCTTTATGGGCCTGGAACTGATGATCTTCAATAACCAGAGTGACATCAAGAAGCAATCCCTCCTCATACAGTGCTCTGAATCCAGCAGAGACACTGGTGTCATGGATGGAGGAACAGAATCCTTCCACGTCCCCTGCCATGAATCACCTGGAAAAAAGGTAATCAAAGAAAACTGTGTTAATCATTTCCATGCATTCTGAAGACATTATTAACTTAAGAGCTTAAACAATTTTTCATAATTATCTCGATTCCACTGCCTAAGTCTTAAATGTACAAGCCCTTTGGGAAAAAGACAACCTAAAGGTTTACAGGCTCATGTTTTTGGCTTCTCTACCTGGGGAAAAAAAAGTCTATTACATATCTATCAAACGATGGTAAATTGTTAACTTGCAAATAATATATGCCTAGCCCACTGATTTTACACTGTTCACCGAATATATTTCACTATGTCCCCAAATTTGACAAAAAGGATTTGTCAAAGGCTAAATTATGAGAAAAAACAACAAAAAAGAAATCAAACCAAAAAGTCCACTGTTGACCTTGAAAAAACCTAGGAACTTACCCAAAGGAAATAATCAGATAAATATGCCAAACTGTACACACAAGATTTTTCTTTCTAGCCTTACTTATAAGAAAAAACGGGAAAATATTCAAAAGCCTAACAACAGATTATTAAATAAATGTGGTGTCGTTCTGTAATGGAGCACTGTAACAACTGAAAACGATGGCAGCAATCTACCTATTCTGACAAAGGATGTTTATTAGGTATTGTTATGCAAAAAAAATGAAGCAGACAACTGCAGTTTACTTGGTGTATTTTCCAAAATTAAATACATACAAGTATGTTGAGATGAGAATAAGTCTGGAGGAATATATACCAAAATTATATCCCCGGGTGGTAAGATTTCAAGAAACTGAGGTTTACCCCTTTTCCTTTTTACTTACCTCATTAAGCTTATTTTAAAACACAATGATCACACACTGTTTATATATTTAAAATATAAATATATAAATTTTTTAAAGGAATGAAAACACATTTTTGCATATCAGAGAAATGAAGCCAAGATGGTGGAATAATTAGATCTCCTAGGCAGAATAAACTAATTGAGTTTATTAGACTGTTTCTGAAGCAAAGTAATTTTCTCCTTTTCACACAACTACTCTCCCTCCCACCCTGCCGGTCAGGCCAAGGGCCACTTATCTTCTCCTCCCATCCCGAATTCCCTCCCTACCCTTTCGTCTGTGCCCTGTGGAACCTTGCTTCAGAGTAAACAAACTCCCCTACCAGCTTCTGCTGGTCACAAAGTTTTCTCTACAGTTTGATTTAAATAAAAAAAACCCCACAAAACATACTCTTCTATAGCTTATTAAACCTACCTTCTAAGCCTTCTTTTAGGTTGCTACTGTCCTTTTTCTAAAACATGGCCTTTTGCTCAGATAAAAATCCATCTTCTATTGCTCCTTGTCACTGATCACATACCCACATCCTCCTCAATGACTCGCCCATATGTTCACGGACAACCTCGGCATCTGGCTAAGGCTCCAGTTCTCCACCTTTTCAATGTTCACGTAAGATCACTCGTACAAAACCCACAAAGTCCAATTTCCCTGGCCACTGCATCTCCTACAACCTCCCCCCTTACTCCATTTTAAAACCGTATTCCCATACCTGCTAGATCGCACCACAATCTAAAACCGGTCCTTATCTAGAATCTCAATTGTCAACTTTTCACTCTGGCTTAAACTTCATCTCTCTTTTTACTTAGCCTATCATTTCCAAACTTTACTTTCTGTCTTTCTCCGGCTTAGACCCTCTGGTATTAGACCCAACCTCCCAAGCACTTTCCTTTCCTATCTCCCCAGTCTATTACCAATGCCTTGACTTGCTACAAGAGCGCCTCCACGTGTGCCAGGCATTATGTTACGCATGGAGGTGTGTGCCTTTCGGGAATCCCTTCTGCACCCTGGATTTGGCAGAGACCTCCGATGTGGCAGTGAAAAGGCAGCTTCCATGGCCATGCTAAAAGCACTACTTCTCCATTCTTGTGAGTAGGCTATCACTGTATTTTTCTACTTTATTTCATCAATATGTTATCTGTGACATCCTATGTTTAATTTCTTGACCTATCAACCCATTGATTCAACAGTTATCCCAGTCTAAAGTCATCTTAAAACAACAACAACAACAACAAAACCCTTTGTTAGCAAGAAAAAAGTCTGAAAGGATAATATACCATAATGTTAAAAAGGGTTACCTTGGGGGGGGGGGTAGACTATCAAGCAGTTCTAATTTTTTCCCTTTTGCTAAACTGTGTTTTCTAATCTCTCTGCCACAAAAGTGTACTATTGTTTTGAAAAAAAACTTTTAACTGCCAAATCCAATGATTATACAGTTAGCCCTTATTTCTCAGAATCCTTCTGCAGTATGACTTCCTCCCTTGGCTCATCGCTTGCTCTGCTCCATGACATTTATTTCCCCGATTGTTTTCCTATTCCTGGTCTGCTTACTTCTGAATCTCCTCCCTGCACTCATTTTTCCTGAATGAACACTGGTGTTCCCCAGAATTCTGTTCTCAGATCTTTTCTCTTCTCGTCTAAACACTGTCTCCTTAAATGACTTCATTTAAACCCACGGTTTCTCCTATTACCTACCACTACCCATACTTTGACCACCTCTGTTCCAGTGGTGAATGGTCCAGCAGATACTTTTAGGTGCCCCACTGGGATCTCAAAATCATCATGTCTAAAAATAGTCATAATTCTACTCTCTCCCAATTAGTTCTTTCTTCCGTATTCCCCATCTTACCGAGAGGCATTCTAGGTGCCTCTTGTCCCAGTTTGTCCCTAACTTACCTTCAAGTCTTATTGATTAAATGACATAGTATGTTTACTTACCTAAGACAGCAAAGTATGCACAAGGTGAAATTATTATCAAGTTTTTTTAATTAGTGCTCCATTAATCCAAAAGCTATATTTTCATTTTGGAAAGGCACAAAACAAGAAGGCTGTTTATCATTTGGAAAGGAGATAGAAAATACTTTAGACTCTGTAAGCAATGCCTGGCAGAACAACTTTACTAATACATTCAAGATTAAAGTAAGGTATTAGGATATTTTCCCTGAATTATTAAAGGTAAAATTAGAATTAGAGCTTAGAATTTTTCAAGTGATATGAGGTATATATACACAACCGAGTACTGGGAACAAAAGGAACATCACACAATGCGGTATCTTAATAAGCAAACATTATGGTTAATAGAGGACTACCCATAACACACTAATGATCAATTTTCAAAATAAATGGAATTAAAAAACACAGTTAGGTTAAACTGATAAAATATTTGATATTTCATTACCTTTCTTAGGATCACCAATTATCACTCTGACATCAGTCAAGATATTGGTCACATTCAATGAAGATTCAGTAGTACAAGACTAGACATTAGCATTCATATACTTGAGAGTAGACTGCTTTGTCTTTTATTAATCTGTTATTTTGATAGTGCCTAAAATACCATATATTTCACTCCCTGTCAAAGTAATCCTCTCTATTCAATAGCTATAACTATCTGATAAGGTCTCAAACAGCTCTTATTTACCTTTCTGAAAAAGGTTCCAACTAAAGGAAAAATTTAAAAGGAGAGATACTATGCTGCAATAAACATAGAAGTGTATAGATCTTTTTGAATTCATGCTTTTGTTTTCTTTGGGTTAAATACCCAGAAGTGGAATTACTGGGTCATATGGTAATTCTATTTTTAATTTTTTGCAGAACCTCCATACTGTTTTCCACAGTGGCTGTACCAATCTGCGATGGCCAAGATATGGAAGGAACCTCAGTGTCTACTGACTGATGAATGGATAAACAATGTGGAGTTTACATTATATGTATATCACACACATGTGTGCACACACACACACAAATGGAATATTAGTCATAAAAAAAGAAAAAAAGAATGAAATCTTGCCATTTGCAACAAGATGGATGGACCTAGAGGGTATAATGCTAAGTAAAGTAAGTCAAAGAAAGAAAAATATATGATTTCACTAATATGCAGAATTTACAAAATAAATGAACAAAGAAAAAGAGATAACAGAATCTTAAATACAGAGAACAAACTGGTGGTTGCCAGAGGGGAAGCTGGTGGGAGGAATGGGTGAAATAAAGAGGATTAAGAGTATACTTCTCTTGATGAACACTGAGAAATCTATAAAATTGTTGAATCATTATATTGTATACCTGAAACCAATATAAGGCTGTATATTAATTATACTTGAATAAAAAAAAATTAAAAAAAAAAAAAGGAGAAACTATGCTTTCTTAAAAGAAGCAATCTAGGTTCCAGATACTTACTATGAGAGAATCATCATCTAGGTTCCAGATACTTACTATGGGAGAAACATCATAGGGCAAAGAAGCAAGGAAAAATAAAAAAGAAAAGGAGAATGACTGGTAAACTGGGAGTCAAAAGACCCTAAAAATACAGCACCTGTATTCCTCTGGGCACCCAGCTTACTAAGGGGTCCAAGTAGGCCAGCTTCCACTCTGTGATCCTGTCCAGTCACGTAAGGTCAGAACAGGGTGGAAAATAGGCATCAAGATGAACTCTCTCTTGTCAAGAATTTAGAAAAGGGAAAAAGAGATGTGCACTGACTGCATAGGACTAGAACTAGAATATGTCAAAGAGCAGCTGCGGGCACCAACTTCTGCCTGCCATGTGGGCTGAGTATCAGAGAAAGCCAGTGAACTGAGAAAGAAGAATAAAGCTAAGACAAGAGGACAGGGAATGCTCCCCAACATCCTCATTTTTCTAGTTGCTAGGCCCAGCTCTATTCCTACCCCTAGATTCTAAAAGAAATCCTTCCATGCTTAGAATGAATTCCAATTTTACTACCTTAGGTGGGTTTTTCCTTCGTATTATAATCAAGGTCCCTAACTAATACGGTTTTAGAATGGAAATTGCTATACTTTAAGTTACTCAAACCTTCTTGGTCTTATCTGTACATCTGTAAAATTGAGAACATCGAACACGATGAACTAAAAATTTTTAGTCATAAAACTCTCATATTCTCTTCCAGAGATATAATGCACTTACATAGGCATGCAAACTAAATAAACTGTAGTTATTTTTCAAGTCTTAGCAACGCATTTGTCAAATTTACTTGATCTAAATTGACTTTTAAAACTAATTTGTGATAGCTGGAATATATCAGTAACTTCTTTTCTACATGAAAAAGCTTGGTGCATCTATCAATAAGACTAACAGGTTTAGAGCAGCAGCAGTATTTTACATTTTAATGGGAAGCATGTGTATAAGCAGAAAATGGTAAAATACTCAGTGATTAACTGACCAACATTTAATCTCTAAATGGAAGTAATGAGTTGAGAGTACAAGTGAGGAGTAAGGTGCCATGTTTGAATCCCGGTTCTACCTCTTACCAGCTGTGATCTTGGGGCAAGCTATCTACTCTCTGTGCTCTAACGTCCTGATCTGTAAAAAGTGACATCACTATCAACAGAACCTTCCTTATAGGTTGCTATGAGGATTACATGAATGACTGCACATAAAGACTTGGGAATAGCACGTGGCCCTTAAGGACACCATAATGTTAGGGCTTATTATGCCCTTTCTGTTGGTGTTACTGGAACCAATATAAAAGACCTGATTGAGTTTTAAAGAGTCCTGCTGTCTCTGGAAAAACCCTTCTCCTTAGCCACAGCATTTCCTTCAAACCCCAACCTGCCTTTATCAGTGAAGTCCAACTCTAACTTGATAAAGACACTAAGGTTGACGGGTGAAACTTTTCAAGGTCATGCAACTAGTTAGATAAAACTAGAATTTGATTTGTGAAAAATACAAAGAAATTTGTATTCTGTTGGAAAGAGCGAAACTTTTGATATTAAGAGTGCTCACTAGTACTTACCACTGCGTGACCTGGAGAATTTCAGTTAACTGCCTCACTTCAGTTTCCATCTACACATTAGGAATTATCATCGCCACCTTATTACTGAGTTGTGGTGATTAAACGAATTTACTTAAATGCCTAGCTCAGAGCAAGGCACTCCACCAGAGGTCACTCAATCTTGGCTTCCACTGTCCAACTCTTGCCTATTGCTCCTTTATCATTCACAAAACCAAAGGAACTTGATACCCGTCAAAATCACCTCTACATATCCCACACTTCCCTAGGGTTTATCATAATGTAAGTTTAGAAGAGAGTAAGAGATGTACTGGTAGTCAAAACACTGGACTTCATTATTTCCCATTTTTTCTCATCACACAAGTATAATTTTCTAGCTTTTATGGGCTCCAAGTTTTTCTGCCCTAACCAGAGTACCCACTCTCTACATCTGTGCTGTTCAATACACAAGCCACTAGCCACAGGGCTATGGAGCACTTGAAATGTCAGTCTAAACTGACATGTGCTTTAAGTAGAAAATGGATGCCAGATTTTGAACAGTACAAAAAAGAAAGGTTATTTCATTATACAAAATTTTGTACTGATCACATGTTGAAATAATATTTTGGATATAATGGGTTAAATAAGATATGTTAAAAGTAATCTCACGTATTTTTTACTTAAAAAAAAAAAAACCCGTGACTATGAGAAAATTTAAAATTATATGTATCTTGTATTATATTCTATTAGACAGCACAGATCTACAACATCAATGCTTAAGGCATCAAACAACCAAACTTACAAATGAACACTTGAAACAAAACCAACTTGTTCACAATCCATACCCTGGAAGCTACAAAAAAATAAAATAAAATAAAGAAAAAAAAAAGTGAGGCTTAAATTAAAATAAAAACACAAAACATACATATAAACAAATTTAAAATATTAATTAGAAAAAGGAAGGTATAAGAATACAAAAAGAAAAATATATAAAAACTTATGCATAAGAATTCTGTAAGAATTACAGCAAATTATAAAGTAATTATAAAAATAAATCACTGTAAAATTAAGCTCAAATAAGAACTATAAATCAACGAGGGCTGGTGAAAAAATCCACTAAGGGGTTTTGAGAAGAGAGATTTACTGACATACAAAATGTTCAATGTACAAAAAAAAATTCTGTATCCTGATTTTTCAAAAACAGATCATCAGATTAAAGGAAATCATGGTTTATAAACCCACATATGTATATATTCTACACTTGGCTTTAGAATTTCAAATGGAAGATTCTTTTCCCAATTCAGAACCAACTTAAACTAGTGACAAGTCATACTTACACTACTAGGAAAGAAATATTGAAGAGTTTGTCTTGTTTCATCAACTTGGCGCTGATTAAAAAAAAAAGAAAGCGAGCAAGCCTCATATTTTCTACACATAAGAATGATTAGTATAGCAATTTCCAAAGTGTAGTCCACACATAAATTGGGTCCTCGTCCCCTAAAAGGACTCCACAAAGTCAAAATTATTACTATTTTCATAGTAATAATTTTAAAAGTGGTTTTTTTCACTTTCATTCTCTCAGTGTTTTCCAGAAGCTACACATGTGATATGGTAACAGATTAAATGCAGAAGCTGATAAGAAGCCCATTGTCTTCCATTAAGTCAGACATTAATTAGATCTGCTTCTGCGAAAGGTAAAAATTAGATTTTCTCATGAAGTTTTGTATGGTTTTGGAAAACATTTAGTTTTTGTCAAAAATGTTATTTAAATTAATGTGTAATTTTTTTAATATTCCAGTTTTAATTTCTATTATGACAAATGTAAATAGATACAACCTACACAAACAAAAGCTTTTTAGGAACTCGAAAATTTTTAAGAGAATAATGAGGTCTTGAAACCAAAAGGTTTGAGTACCACTGATGGTATGATTGAGATCAATGACAACACATGCATATACACAAAACATACTCTTCCTACCTCTGCCCTGGAAGCCTATTACTGCTATTTATATCACAGAAATTTCTAACAGTTCAAACTCTCTAGTGACCAGTAAAGAAAGAAGTCTGGTGGGGGTAAAATTGGACAGGAAATTAAAGGCAAAGAAATTAAATGCTTCCTTTTCAGTTAGAAGGCTGCCATTCTGATTTGAAGGCAAAATTCTAGGCAATTAAATAGATGTTTCAAAATTAACCTCCATGTTTATGCCATCAGCATTAATTTAATGTTTTCACGTTCCTCCCAAAGGTCCTTAAAAATTCACATAAAATCCTAAGTCATTCGAAACTAAAGCTGGATTCTCAGAGCTTGATACACTTATTTTCAATGAAAAATTTAAATTATCTCATACTACCTTCATCCTCAAACCGGGAGCTTACCAAAATTGGTGTCTAATGCAGAAAATCCCATACTCACACACTGAAAAGAAAATGCAAGGCTTACTACGGATAAAAAGAGAGTTAATTTCTGAGTCATAAAGTTTCTCACCATTTCTGTAACTTATAAAGAAAAAAATTTTAAGTTTGGCAATCTCAAAGTGGCTAATTTCTCAATCTAAAAGGCAAGAAAATTTTAAAAACAGACTCACTATATTAGCTATATTAGCAGTCATTTTACTCTTGGATACATTATTCATATTGAGAAACAACTCAGTTTAATATGGGAGGAAAGGCTGCATAACTTTAATTTGTTTAATACTGGAAATTCTTTCTTGTCTATCTAAATGTTTTTATAACTCAGTACCAAATTGCAAATGACCGTTTAAGCTGTTAGGAAGGCTCTGGGTTCTCCAGCCCCAGGTTGGCACCTATTATCCAAATTACTTCACTTTTCAGGTATGTTTAGCATTTAATCATTCTATAATACAAGAAACCTTGCAAGAAAAAAATCATTCCTGCTTCAATGCTATTTTTTCATCATAAGATTTTCATTTAATGCTCCTCTGCCTATTCCTCAGTACGAATAGTAGTAGTCCAAGAGTGATGTCATGGAAAACAGCTTCCCTAGCCTTTAGAGATTGGATCCAGTGAGAATTCTAGGAAAAGCCTCTATTGGGGAATAAAACCCCAAATCTTTTAAGTTATATCCTAACAAGAAATCATCAACATAATGTTAAACATTCTAGTTCTCTATAAGAATTATACAAACTAAATCTTTCAGAAGGTCTTGATGTTCTGATACAGATTTACTGCAAATCTTTAAATGCTGTAAAATCATTAACTAAACTCAATGATTTTATCAGAGACAAAGGAATAAATTTTCTATCTGTTCTTATTTGTTTCAATGATTCAGCCAGATGAACTTTAAAGGCCTTATATTAAAAACAGAGTATATGAGGAAATACCTTGCCTTTTCTAGATTCTTCCAAAGTATAAATTTCTAATTCTGAAAAGGCCTTCCACTTGTGGACTGGTAGAAGTACAGCATATATCCACACCAAGATGAACCAAGAGAGCCCCTCCAACAATTCTTAAGATGGTAGTAATAATTATCTATTACTCTCCCCCTTCGTTCATCCTGCCCAGATACACTGGCCTCTTTTGCTGTTTCTTGAAAACCAGCCACACCCCCACCTTAAGGCTTCTACACTTGCTGTTCCCTCTGCTTGGATCACTACATCTCCAGGTAGATAAATGGTTCCCTTCAAGTCTACTCCAGTGTCATCTCAAGTGAGGCCTTCCCCAAACCCCATCTTTAAAAACAAAACACAAAAGAAACCCAAAAACCTCACCCACCTCCACAACCAGAAATCCTCACTTTCCCTTTCTGCTTTATTTTTCTCTATAATATACCAAAATAGAGATACAGGCTATTTTTCCTTAATTAGTTTGCTTTTTATGTTTCTTTTCTTTTTTCTTGCTTTGACTGTTGTATCCCTCACAACCTAGAAATAACAGCACTTGGCACATAAGTGCTTAATAAATATTTGTTGGATGAAGAGATCAATTTAATCTTCATAACGCTCCATGTTCTGTAACCATCCTTGATTTAAAGATGAGAAGAATCAAAAGCTCACAGAGGTTAAGGAACTTGCCCAAGGCTATGATTCTTAAGTGGTGGAGTTGGGGTCCATCCCACTTCAGATCATCTGTGTTTAACCAGTATCCTACAACGCTTCACAAATGACTTTCATTTCTCTTCAATAAAAAAAACTCCACACCAATTACAGCATTCCAGTTCAGAGGAAATATATGCTAATAAATTAATTCCACCCCTCAAACTAAATATTCATTCTTCTCCCAGTTAATGTTATTTACTCTTAAAATATTTACAATGTGAATGGCAAGCTGACAACAGGCCAGCTAATTTTTGGGGCCCAAGCGAAATGAAAATTTGGGTCCCTTATCCAAAAGCAGGAAAAAAATGTCGTTAAAGGTACTAGAATAAAAGGTTTCTCCTTTCTTCTGTGGTCTCTCTCGACTTGTCATGGTGGTTTTTTATTTGTTGTTTAATGCATTCTAAGTGAAGAAAAATTAAAAATTTAAATTAGCATGAATCTTACTGTTCACCTTTGTATGGTACAATGCCAGTTTTACATGCAGATTACACCAACTTCAGGGCCCTTTTGAACACCCATGAAGCCAAGCCAGCCCTAGTTCCAAAATTTTAGCCCCAGGTAACCCAAATCAAGGCAGAGAGAAGGTCAAACTTTGAAATTCCCAATAAAGCAGTGATTTGCCAAAATTTTATCTTCAGGACAAACGATAAGTCCAATTTATAAAAGCTAGCATGTTAAGATAGGCTCTTCCATTTGCTAATTTAATCGTGCCCGCTTATATTACTCTGCCTTTTTACAAAACACAAAAGCATACTCTAAAAAACAACTGGTATTGGGTTATAAATAAAACATTTCAGAAAAAACTCAGAAAACCATTTGCTGGCTAAAATAACAATATACTAAAAAAAAAAATGCTTCTCTTTCACTTTTTGTGGACCATTTTTTTTTTTTAAGCCAAACCATACTACATTTTTGATGTACCCAGTAGGAATGATTCCGTACTGATCTGTTACATACATATATTAGTTCTGACAAATAATAAATCCAATTTCTCAAACCACAAATACTTACTCTTCTTTTATTCCTAAGTTACATCAGCAATAGAGTGCAAATTAACACCAATTCCCACTGAAAAACTGGTTCTAAGCACCTACTAAGTGCTGTAGTGATTTAAAAAGAATTATATTAACACTATTACATTATCAAAAAGTTGAAAATTTCCATACATTTCTAGATCTGTTAAGAATTACAGAAATCTGAATGCATTTATAAGCTCTTCAAAAACAATTTTCAAATTAATAGAGATATTCAGGCATCCTGTTCCCTAGACATGAAAAATAGCATTAGAGTATATATCTTAAGAGCATTTTCTAAGTTACCATTAAATCAGATCAACAAAAATAAAATAAAAATTCGGAAAATACATAAGACTAAACATTAAATACTCCAAGTAAGAAAAAGAGCATAAGCGGCCTAGAAAAATGAAAAGCAAAGAACTACAGTAACGTTAAATTTGAATTAAAGAATACCGTTATTTAAATAAGCAGTTAGCATTTCGTAGGAAGAAGGCCAAGCAACGTGACTATTATATATCCAGTCGATTCACAGCACTGCTTCGCTATTCCGTACTTATTGCTTATACTTATAATACAGGGGGGAAAAAAAAAAGAGGCAGCAACAGTTAGCCACTACAACATTAACCACTCTGGCAAGGGTTACTTAAAAAATCGCTTCGCATTTTTACAACACGTTACAGCTATAGGTTATTTTCACATATATGACCTCATATAGTCCTCACTACCCTGTGATGTGGCTATTACTGCCTAGATTTCATAGATAAGAAACCGATGTTCGGTAAGCAATTTTCTCAGCGTCACCCAGTCGAACCCATACCTTCTGATTCCACGTTTTATGCCTCGCATTTCGCATAGTTCTATTTCAGGCATAAACAGAATTTTTAAAGGGAAGGAACGGGTTAGGGAGAAAATAATCATGGTACCTGCAGCTGTGTGCTGCAAAAAATGGCTGAATTATGCTTCTTCCGTTTTTTTTCCCCCCCTCCTTGAAAAAAATTATATTTCAAACAATTTAAGTAAACTCAAATTAGGTCCCGGCGTCTACCGAATGTTTGACTCGGGTCTGTGCAGAAAACGCTACCGAACCCGTGCGGAGCGCGGGGCCGCGGACGAAGCCCCGGCTCCCGCAGGCCGGAGGGCCAGGGGCGGCTACGCACCTCGGGGGTCTGTCCAACCTCTAGTGGACGGCAGTCTGCATCAGGAAGAAGAGGGCCGGCGGGCCGGGCGGTGGGCGGTCGGGCGCCGGGATGGCACTCGGCAGGCTCCTCGAACCTCTACAAGAGGCCGCTCCCGGGCCGGGCCGGGGCACTCCGGCGGGGGGCGAGTCTGCGCGCCTGCGGCCCCCTCGGAACCAGTCCTGGGAAAGAAGACAGCGCTGAGTCGCGAGTCGAGACAGTCGGGCTCGGCGCAAGGCGGCGCGGCGTCGGGGCCGGGCCCGGCCTTGCCAACGCCAGGGGCCTCGCGGCGCCCGGCGGGGCTCGGCTGGAGGGCCGACTCGGGGCCACGGGCGGGGGAAAGGGCTGGGGGGCCGCGGGCAGCGGCAGAAGCACCGGCGGTAGCAGTGTCGACGACGGCGTCTCCGGGCTTCTGCCCCGAAGCGCGCCGAGCCTCAGGATCACCCACGCCGGGGGTGGAGGAAGGCGGGAAAGGGGCGGGCAAGGGGCGGAGCGTGCGGGGCCACGAGCCAGGGGCCGCTCCGGGCCGCGCGCCCCCTGCGGGCCGCGGGAGCCGCCCGGGGCCGGCCCAGGGAGGCGGGGCCCGCCGGCAGGGGGCTCCATGCGCCGTCGTCGCAACGCGGAAACCTGCCACGCGGGTAGGGAGGTTGAAGGGCGGGAAGACGAGGGTTGGAAAGCAGGCCTCGGAGGCGCCCTCGGCCCCCATCGGCGCCTCGAGGGGGCCCGCGCGCGGGCTGGGGCCCGGAGGGTGTTTACCTTCCCCCTGGTCGAGCGCCAATGCCGCCATGTTTCAGCCAGCGCGCGTCACTTCCGGCGCCGGGGGAGCGGGAGCGAGTGTGGGAGCAGGGTGGGGGCAGGGCTGTCCCACGCCCGCGGGGCCCCACGTTCAGGCGGGCCACGCCGGCGGGCCCTACCGAGGGAATAATGCGGCCGGGCGCTGCTCTGCGGGCCCGGCCCAATGCGCTTTCCCTCGTGGCGTCGCCGTCGGGGCTGGGAACGCTTGGCGGTGCTCGTCTCCCTGCCGCGGTCCCATTTAGTCGGCTCGAGCGGTGGGCTCAAGCTACTGCGGTGCGCCCACCCTCGACAAGTTGAGGATTGGGACGCCCGGAAAATGTTTTTTTGCATCTTAAACAACACGGTGGGGTTGGGGGTGGGGGAATCTGCGACGACGGGAAGGAAGCCTTGCTATGCTACCTGTTATAAGATTGACTACATCTGCGCCAAATGACATCATTTTTGTAAGGCAATTTGCAGGGGGTTGTTGCGTCATAGTTCCACTTGGCTTATTACACAACGATTACACGTTTCGGAAATGCATTTCCCAGAGGTGGGAAAATTCATAGAAAACGGCATGTCTGCACCACACAGAAATGTCGGATCTAAAAACGCTGTTCTATTTGCGTCAAAATAAGATGGCAAGAACGAACATTCAGAGAGCAGTGATGTTGGGGGTGGTTATTCTTTTTAAGTAAATCAGCTGTAGAATTCTAGTTAATGCTTTTAAAATACCGCCTTTTTTGATTTAAGAATATTAAAACTACACTATAGGATTGTTCTGTAAATTTGTTATTGTGAAATCTCTTTGTGAGAAAAATGTAAATGACAGAAATACACAGCTGGAGGCCAGTGGTTCTACAACTAACCTTAAATTAAGCCACCCGTTGCCCATTTCTAATCCTAAACTGAGGAATTTCTCCTACCCCAACCCCCACCCCACCCCCCGCCGCCATTTTCTCTCTAAACCAATATCCTGATGAATTTACAGTGAGGTGTGTGGCTAAAAGCGATCATTATCTCTTTCTAGCAAACTTGAACATGTCATGTTTCCCAAGAGGCCAAGATAGCACACAGTGTACTGTTTTGCTGAAGTAGACTGTGGGAAAAAATAGAGAATCACCTGAATCCTTTGGAAACAGGGAAATAAGCTTACCTTTTCTGACTTAAACTATAAAACGAGCTTTAAAAGACTATAAAAAACTATAAGCCCTGGGGCGCCTGGGTGGCTCAGTCGTTAAGCGTCTGCCTTCAGCTCAGGTCATAATCCCAGGGGCCTGGGATCGAGCCCCGCATCGGGCTCCCTGCTCGGCAGGAAGCTCGCTTCTCCCGCTACCATTCCCTCTGTTTGTGTTCCCTCTCTCGCTGTGTTTCTGTCAAATAAATAAAAGCTTTAAACAACAAAAACAACAACAAAAAACCTATAAACCCTAAAATATAGCATACATTCAACTTTGAACATTTGAGTTTTCATACATTATTCTTGAACATTTAGAAGTGGTGAATTTTGATTTTTGTATACTAGTGAACAAACTTATATTTTGAGGTATACATTACATAGTGTAGCACTGACCTGTCCAGAGAGACTTAGGTTCTTGATTCAAGCAGGAACCCAAATGTGTCTGTGTTCTGTGTAGCTGGTATGTATACCTAGAATGAGTGATGTCTTAAACCATTGTGATTAGTACGCCCTTATTATGACATTATCTGACCTCATAAGTGGCATTTCATTATGTCCAAAAGGTTCTTTTTTAAAATACTGTTTCTGAAACTAAGCTGTCTTTTCACCAATCTGTACATTTATTATGTAGAATCCATTCCTGGGCGGGGGTGGGGGTGAGGGGGTGAGGTGGGGAGGTTCTATTTAATCAATGATACCTCTTTCACTCTCATTTTTTAAGTGTTTTATAGAAAGGTCTAGTACAGTAAGGAGCATTCTGTTTCTCTGAGACCAAGCAAAGTAAAACCACATCATTTAAATAACTAACTCCTCCAGGTAATTCCTGTATTCAATTACTTTTCCCACCAATTACTGGAAAGTAATGGGAGCTCCCAAATACCTTGAGGGCATCCTTTCATACTGATAGAGTCCCACGGGGCAAATGGAAGCTGTCCTAGCCCTCTAGCTTAAGTGTTTGAGAATACTCCTCAAATCTGCTACCTTGCAATCTGAAATGTCCCGAGGCATGCTGGAGGCTTGGGTCTAAGAATGGTGGTAGAGTTGGAAGGGAATTCCAACCTGAAGGTTCTGAGGATTTAGGATACTGTACGATCTTACCCTGCCCCACTTTTTTTTTTTTTTTAAGCAGTTAACTCTTTTTAGATAACCAGAGTCTGCAGTAAGGTAATTGTCTTGGTAATCACTTTGCATGTGATTAAGGCTCCCACTTAATCTCTGGGAATCAGAGTTACATATTTAGTGAACTCTGATAAGGTTACACATGCATCTCTTTCCTCTTGAACACTGTTTTGACAGCACCCTATAGTTGTTTAGGGTTTTTTTTTGTTTTTTGTTTTTTTTTTGTTTAGGGGTTTTAAGGCATCTTGTTGAGGTCCGGTCCATTTCAGTCCCTTAGGGCCCACCAGCAACCCCCAAAATCAGTACCAACTTCTGCCAGTGCACACCAAGACCTGTACACTGACACTTTTCAACAGGATGGTGGCTATCATCCTAAACATTATTTTTTGGTCTGTATACCACATAGAACCTTCAGAACACAACCTGAGGGCTCCTGGCTGGCTCAGTTGGAGCAGCGTGCAACTCCTACTCTCAGAATCGTGAGTTAGAACCCCACGTTGGGTGTAGAGATTACTAAAAAAAAAAAAACCCAAAAAACAAGGTTTTTTAAAAAGTGCAATCTGAGAGTCCCCAAATTTTCGAGCCTTTAAAGTTTGTTGTTTTATAGCCCAAGAGAATAACTGGAGCCTTGGAGCACCTGGGTGGCTCAGTCAGTTAAGCATCTGCCTTTGGCTCAGGTCATGATTCCAGGGTCCTGGATTGAGCCCCGAATCGGGGGAGCCTGCTTCTTCCTCTCCCTCTGCTGCTCCCCCTGCTTGTGCACTTGCACTCTATCTCTTCCTCTCTGTCAAATAAGTAAATAAAATCTTAAAAAAAAAAAAATAACTTGAGCCTTTATGTTACATGACTAACAGGAAATGCATGTCTTCATGAATGTTGGAGGATTGGGCTAATGCCTATATGCCTTGGTTGTTGCTGGTCACCTGTCACTTGGAATGGCTGTTTGTAGCTTCTCTCCTATTATCTCTAGCCTTCTGGTCTGTCACCGCCTCTCCACATTTCTCCAGCATTCTCTGTGTACTTCCCAACTCACAAACCTGACTCTCTCTCCAGTTCTCTAGCAAAGCAGAAACCTAAGGCCATCACAAGGAAACCTCAGTCTCCTTAATTAGCAATAATTGCTCCTCAGATAAACCTCATTGGCTACGATACTGCCACTGTACAAAGCTTTTTTTTTTTTTTTTTTTTTTTAAGATTTTATTTCTTTGACAGAGAGAGAGAGATCACAAGTAGGCAGAGAGGCAGGTGGGGGGAAAGGGGGAAGCAAGCTCCCCATTGAGCAGGGGGCCCGATGTGGGACTCAATCCCAGGACCCTGAGATCATGACCCAGGCCAAAGGCAGAGGCCCAACCCACTGGGCCACCCAGGCGCCCCTGCGCAAAGCTTTTTAAACAGGACATGGCTTCTCTGGTCATCTCTAAGTCAGATCTGTGGTCGTTAGGGTGGGAACCCTTTGCTAAGCATAGGAAAGGGTTTGTCCTATCTCTCTTCCCCGATCTCATGAGCCTTTAAACCCACCCTCTGGGCCCAGCTAGGAGAGTACTAGGTCCCTAAATATCCAAAAGGAATGTGGGCATACACACAGAAAACCTTCAGGAGGTACTCCCCCTCCATGAGATAGAGTGTATCTGGAGTATTTATATTTGTGTTCGTTCATTAATGTGGGGCGTTACCTCAATTAAAAAGGAATTAATAACTTATCTCTGTATGGCCAAGAGGACTCAACAATGTGATTCTTTCTGGAACCAAATGCTTCTTCATACTTCACTTCCAGCCATAAAGCCCTAGCAAGCAATTCTCTGCTGGCAGTTGTGAGAATAACTGCTTTGTGCTTGCGGCCAGCAGCTAACAAGGGTTTAGAAACATTCAGGTTTCGTCTCAGAGGCCCCAACACATTGTGACAGGTTTAGACAACATGGGGTGCTATGTGAGCAAGCACAAAGGTAGAGGGATGTAATCCGGGCTTGAGACGATCAAGCAAGCTTTCTCAGAGGCAGTAACTTCTAAATTCAATCCAAAGGGAAGAAGTACAGGGGAAAGGGAAGAGAGTAAAGGACCTCTTACAGCAGTCTGTTCCAGGCCTAGGAGAGGCAGCAAGGCAGCTTTATTTAGAGAGTTGCTGGTAATTTAGTAGGATTACAGTGTGGGACACAAGAAGGGGAGAAGGAAAAGAAGAAAAACCACGAAGGCTGCTGAGTATAGACTGAGGCAGTGAAGACTTCACCCCTCCTGTGTGGCCTCACACACCATGCTCTTTTTTTTTTTATTTTTAAGATTTTATTTATTTATTTGACAGAGAAAGAGCACAAGTAGGCAGAGTGGCAGGCAGAGGGAGAGTGAGAAACAGGCTCCTTGCTAAGCACGGAGCTAGATGTGGGGCTCCATCCCACGATCCTGAGATCATGACCTGAGCCAAAGGCTGACTCGTAACTGACTGAGCCACCCAGGTGCCCCACGCCATGCTCTATCAACTGTATCATGCTATTATACTGATGAACATACTAAATGATCTTGCATTTTTACTCCTATATAATTCCATAAATTGTTCATTTACTATAGTAATCTACCAGTAATCTAATCTATACTAATCTATGCTAATTTACTTGTTCATGCTATCAGTATTTATGAGGGCCTACTGTGCACCAAGTCCTGTACTAAGCACTGGGAATCTGTCAGTGACCAAAACATATGACAATCCTTTCTATCTCGAAGATTAAATAAATGAGGTAATAAAATAAATAAGCAAATTATGGGGCCTATTAGAATGTGATGAGTGTTACAGGAAAAAACAGCAGGATAAAGAGATTAGGAGTGTTGAGGAAGAGAGCTATTCCAGTTTTAACTGGGATGGCCAAGTTAGGAAGTTGCATTTGATCTAAAGGAGGTGAAGGACCAGACGTGTAAAGCTTTGTAGACCACCGTAAGGGCTTTGGCCATTGAGAAATTGTGAACCATTGGAAGCTCTTGAGAAGAGTAGCAATATAATTCACACTAAGGCTGATGTGTAAATAATAAAGAGTTTAGACATAATGTAATTTACAACATGATGACTACGGTTAACACTACTACTATACGTGGTATGTGAAAGTTGCTAAGCAAGTAAATCCTAAAAGTTCTCATCACAAGGAAAAAACATTTTTTTCACTTCTACCTGTGAGATGATAGATGTTAACTTATTATGGTCATCAGTTCACAATATATTTATGCCAAGTCATTATGCCATACACCTTCAACTTATACAGTGCTGTATGGCAGTAAAACTGAAAGAAAACCATGCACGCACACACATAAATAATAAAATAGGCTATTTAAAAATTTAAGTGGACAAACGTGGAAGCAGGGAGATGGGAAGGAGGCTTGTCTAACAATGGGATAGAATAGAGGCTAAAGGAGAGACTGTAGGAAGTGGCCAGACTGCAAATATTCTGCAGGTAAAGCCAACAGTTTCCTGGATGTAGGGGTAAAGGAAAGAGAGGAGCCAAGGATGTCACCTAGGTTTCCAGCCTGAGTGACAGGAAGGATGGAACTGGCATTCCCTGAGATGGAACAGGTTTGAAAGGGGTGTGGGAGAAAGGAGAAGGGGGCATCCCAGGGGAGGTGGCTGTCCAGGAGAACAGGGAGCTGGTGTAGGAGACCAGAGTGTGCTATGACACCATCGGGAGACACAGATACTAGAAGTTGCTAAATGTCCACCATCGGTAAAAGGTGCAGTGAACATTGCCGTGTTAACTGAGTAGATTCACTTTGAAATGCAGTATAGACAGTGTCCCTTTGAAAATGAAAACGTCAAAAAGAACCAATGTTTAAAAAGTTAATCATTTTTGTCCTCCTTCTGAAACAATGAAAAATAACACTATGCTTCAGAAGCCTCAACACTGCAAGCCACATACTCATGAGGTGTTTATGAGATTCCCAAGGGGCTGAGTGAAGGAGAACAAGGACTGGGCCCTGGGGCCCTCCCGTTAGGGAGTCATGGGGGAGGGGGGAGATAGAGGACTGTGAGGGAGATAGAGGGAGTAGCCAGTGAGATACTGGTAAAAACAAAGAGTGTGGTATGCCAAGCCAGATACAAAAAGTACTGTAAGTTGTTAAACATCCACTATCTATAAAAGATGAAATGAATGTCACTATTTTAAAGGAATCGATTTACTTTGAAACACAAGGCGGACAATGCCCCCTTGTAAATGAAAATGTTAAAAAGAACAAATTTCCTCCAAGGTTAATCGTTTTTATGTTCTTTATGAACCAATGAAAAGCAACACTATACTTTAGAAGCCTCAAAGTACAAGCCACATATTCATAAGCACTGCGTTTCAGTAGCTGTGCATGCAAACACGCACACACACACCCTAAGTGTGAGTGCCAGAGTTGAGGTGAGTGGGAGCAATGAAGAGCTGCTATATGGTGTTTGCTCAATGAAAGAAGTGGGAAAAAAGCCTTCAGTAATAACTGTTGCCAGAAGCACAGCTTTAGGGGTTGGGGAGTGTGGTTAAGGATAGAGACGGGATTGAATCCAGGCTCCGAGGTTATTTATTGCTTCTAAAACTAAGTTCTTAAAAAAAAAACAGTGATCACATAGCTCTCTTGGGACAAAATGTCTTTGTTGATACAGGGCAGAGAGGGACTTTAGGTAAGTCAGTTCTGGCTGCCACAGGCTTGGGGGTGGGGGGGGGAGGTAGCTGGAGTTGAAGCAAGGGAAACATTACAGGAGCAAGAGGGCCCAGGCCTGGAGGGAAGGACCGCCGAGCTTCCTGCTTTCCAGCAACTTCAGGGGAGCAGCACTGTTTTGGTGGGGGGCACTGGAATGCTAAGTATAGGTGAGGCAGGATAGCCCTGTGGGATTGAAGCCTCAAAACGGTCAAGATGGTGATTCTCCCTAAATTGATCTACAAATTCAAAACAATCCATGTCAAAAACCCAGCAGGCTTTTTTTTTTTTTTGTCTTTTGGCAGAAATTGACAAGCTGATCCTGAAATTTATATGGAAATGCAAAAGCTCTAGAAGGGCCAAAACGGTTTTAAAAAGGATATAGTTAAAAGACTTACACTTCCCAATTTCAAAATGCACTATGAAACTACAGAAATCAAGACAGTGTGGTACTGGCATAAGTACAGACATATAGATCAATGGGACAGTATTTAGAGTCCAGAAATAAACCCTTTTATTTATTTTTTTAATAAACCCTTTTATGGTCAATTTATTTTCTACAGAGATGCCAAGGCAATTCAATAGGGAAGGGATTGCCTTTTCAACAAATAGTGCTGAGAAGATCGCATATCCACATGTAAAAAGAGTTAAGGCCTTTGGGATGGAGTTAAACCCTTTCCTCACACTTTACACAAAAATTAACTCAAAATAGGTCATAGGCCTAAATATAAGAGCTGAAACTATCAACCTTTGAGAAGAAAACCTTTGAGAAGAAACTATCACAACCTTTGTGAACTTGAGCTAGGTAAAGTGTTCTTAAGTATGGTACCAAAAGCATGATTTATAAATGAAGAAATACATTGGACTTCATCAAAGTTAAAAACTTTTGCTATTCAAAGACACCATTAAGAAAATGAAAAGACAAGTGACCAGCTGGAAGAAAACATTTGCAAATCCTGTGTCTGATAGAGACTTGTATCCAGAATCCATAAAGAACTCTTATAACTCAATAAGAAATTAAGCAACCCCATTTAAGAATGGGCTGGAATAAAAGAAGAAATATGAATGGTTAATAAGTACATGAAATGATGCTCAACACATCATTAATCATTAGAGAAATGCAAATGAAATCTGCACCTCCTAGAATGTCTATAATAAAAAGAAAAAAAAACCAGTATCAAGCATTGGTGAGGGTGTGGAGAAACTGGAGCCCTCATAGATTGCTGGTAGGAATGTAAAATGGTGCAGCCACTTTAGAGTTTATTCAGAGGCGCCTGGGTGGCTCAGTCATTAAGTGTCTGCCTTTGGCTCAGGTCCTGATCCCAGGATCCTGAGTTCAAACCCCGCATTGGGCTCCCTGCTCGGCAGGAAGCCTGCTTCTTCCTCTCTCACTCCCCCTGTTTGTGTTCCCTCTCTTGCTGTGTCTTTCTCTCAAATAAATAAAATCTTTTTTTAAAAAAAGATTTTTTTAAATCTAAAACTTTTCAATTTTAATATTAATTTAATAAAAATGTTTTTAATAAACATTTTAATAAGCATTTAATAAAACATTTTAAAATAAACATTTAATAAAAATGTAATAAAATATTACTTTTTTTAAAAAAAGATTTTTTTTATTTATTTGAGAGAGAGAGTACGAGAGAAGGTCAGAGGGAGAAGCAGACTCCCCATGGAGCCGGGAGCCTGATGTGGGACTCGATCCTGGGACAGTCACTTAACCAACTGAGCCACCCAGGTGCCCTAAAAAAACCTTTAAAAAAAATTTGACATTCCACAAAATGTTAAAACATATTGCACAACTAGATATTTACCAAGAGAAATGAAAACATGTTTTCATAAAAATGTGTACAGAAATGTTCATAGGAGCATTATTTACAACAAAAACTTGTACACCAATGTTCATAGCAGTATTATTCACAACAGCCAAAAGTGCAAACAATCCCATCAACTGGTGAAAGGATTAACAAAATGTGGTATGCCCATACTATAGAATTAACTCAGAAATAAAAGGAATGAACTACTATTGATAGATGCTATAACATGGATGAACCTCAAAACCACTATGCTTTGTGAAAGAAGCCAGATGCAAAAGACTACATATTATATAATTCCAATTACATGAAAAGTCCAGAAATTGTCCAGAGACAAAGACCTTTAGTGGTTTCCCCAGGGCCAGTGATGGAAAGGGGGACTGACTGCAAATAGACATGAGGGGTCTCTATGGGGTGACAGAAATATTTCAAATCTAGATTGTGGTTACACAGCTCTGAAAATTTACTAAAAATCACTGAATCGTATACTTAAAGTGGGTGAATTTCATAGTATGCAAATTTTACCTCAAAGCTGCCTCTTTTTTTTTAAAGAGATCTAGGGAGAAGTTTGTTTTTTTAATTTAAAAAAATTTTTTTTTTATTAGAGAGAGAGAGCGAGAGAGAGCAAGCGTGTGTGTGTGTGTGTGTGTGTGTGTGTGTGTGTGTGCGTGCATGAGAGGGGGGAGGGTCAGAGAGAGAAGCGGACTCCCTGCTCAGCAGGGAGCCTGATGCGGGCTAGATCCTAGGACTCCAGGATTGTGACCTGAGCCGAAGGCGGTCACTAAACCAAATGAGCCACCCAGGCACCCACCAAAGCTAACTTTTTTTAAAAAAATATTTTATTTATTAATTTGACAGAGAGAGATCACAAGTAGGCAGAGAGGCAGGCAGAGAGAGGGGAGAAGCAGGCTCCCCGCTGAGTAGAGAGCCCGATGTGGGGACCCTGAGATCATGACCTGAGCCGAAGGCAGAGGCTTTAACCCACTGAGCCACCCAGGCGTCCCAAAGCTAACTTTTTTTTTTTTTTTAAGATTTTATTTATTTGACAGCGAGAAACACAGTGAGAGAGGGAATACAAGCAGAGGGAATGGTAGTGGGAGAAGCAGGCTTCCTGCTGAGCAAGGAGCCCCATGCGGGGCTCAATCCCAGGACTCTGGGATCATGACCTGGGCCGAAGGCAGACGCTTAACGACTGAGCCACCCAGGCGCCCCCCAAAGCTAACTTTTAAAAAAGAGTATGCTTGTATTTGCCTGTGAATTCTGGCTCTGATACTTACAAGGTGTGAGATTGTGAGCATGTTATGAAATCTTTTAGGGACTCAGTTTCCTCACCTGTAAAAATGGGAATTATACTATCTACCTCATCAGATTGTTGTGTGGGGTAAATAAAGTTAATACTTGCTAAGTCAGTGCCAATATTTAACTATAATTTTTAATAACATTATTTCTTGTGACATTTCTACTTTCAGTATGTTTCTGACAATGATGCATATTATGTCTTCTTTATTATCCTTTTCTTTATTAAAATAAAGAATATATTCTTTATTTTAATATAAATAAATAAAAGAATATAAAAGAATTATCCTTATTCTTTATTTTATTAAAATAAAATGAATTTTATTTCTCATTGAGATATAATTCACATACCGTAAGATTCACTCTTTTAAACTATACAATTCACTGGTTTTTAATATAGTCACAAAGTTATGCAACCATCACTAGTACGCCAACATTTTTTTAAATTGAAGCATAGTTGACCTACAATATTACATTAATTTCAGGTGTACAACATAATGATTCGGTATCTCCACATTTTTATCACGTCAATGGGTTTTCTGAATTGGCTGGTATAACTATTTAGAATGTAAGATAAAGTCTAAATTTATAAACTTACAAATCTGTAAGTTCCTAAATTTAGGAACTAAGTGCTTCCATTCAAATACAATATAATGTACAGTCTCTACCATCACTTAACCAATGAATGCATTTATTGAAATAGAACTTCCTACCTTAGGTAAACTGCTGTAACCTAAAACTTATATGATAGAAAACATATTCCTTTAAATCTTACTTGAGTAGTCTATGAACACAGGTAATCTAAATTCTTATTCACCTCTCCTTACATTTTTTGCTGGCTAGAAAAGAACACTTGTTCATGACAAAAAATTTGCTAAGTATAAGGATGTGTAATACGCCTCCTTGGGACAAGTCCTGCTTGTTGAACTTGGAATAATAGCCTTGTTTGGGTCAGCAAAGTGGAGTTCATAAGCATTGTTGAAATGCTTAATTAAGACTGCTGCTGGTAATTTTGTAATATTAATTTTGAAATCTAAATGCCAGTTTTCTACAAATAGCAAAAACACAGCGACAAAAAAAAATTTGCTAAGTATAGAAATGCATGGGGAGAAACAAAAATTACTTGACTTCTTTTTGATACACCGTGAAAAAAAAGTTAGGAAATTCCCCTAAGTCTTTAACACCCGATTTAGTGGTAATCTTTCCAGTGAAGAAGTGAGTTTTCCTGTATGGGCTTAAAAACAACAACAGCAACAACAAAAAAACACCTCCTTGGGCGCTCTTAACAACACCTAGCTCCATCCTATGCTAACTCCACGCTGTGCAGTTTAGAGCCACCACGGACCGCCTCCCAGGCCCTAGAAACCTGTCTGAGAACAAGTTAGGGACTTTGCTCTTCCGGAACATTTCTGGGCCGCTGACCACTTCATCAAACCTCCACGCGAGGGCGCCCTCCCCGCCGCCCGCCAGGTGACGCGCAAGGCCGTAAGCGCGGCCAGCGTGGCCATCACAGCCGAGCCGCACCCCGAGCCAATCTCGCCTTTTTAAATTATGGAAATCGGTAAAGACGGACAGCCCCACCGTCTGTCCTCACACCCCCAGAGAACATTCCCAGCTTCCAGGAAACTCTTCCGGCCACCCCCACGGGAACCGGAAATGGCTTCTCCCTCGCCAGCGCGCCCGGCGGTTGCATCACCCGCCTAGCAAGGAGGGGCGGGGTGTCTTCTCTTGGGGCTGCCCTCAGCGTTGCCTGCACAAAAAAAAAATCCATCTGGTCTGCAACGAATGGATTCCGAAACTTTGCCTCCTGTTTTTTAGTGAGTCTTCCGTCAGGCACTGTGTAAACCGAAGCGTAGAGAAGTCCAAGCAGCGAGGACCCTGCTGCACGGGCCAGCCTCCTTTCCCAGGCGTGGGCCCTAGCCGGCCTTCCCGCCTCCGCTTCCCCGCCCACAAAAGGGGACCTGCTTTCGGTCAGGCAGCGGCTGGGGCGACTTCCTTCCTCTTGGAGCAAGATGGCGGGTGGTGAGGCTGGAGTGACTCTGGGGCAGCCGCATCTTTCTCGCCAGGATCTGGCCACCTTGGTAAGGTTTCGTTCTGCAAGGATGCGGAGTGAACTCAGAAGTGGATGATCGAGCCTCCGGGGAGGTGTTGAGACGAGGCAGTGCCGGGCTGTCGGGATCATGTGTTAGGAAAGAGACTCGTGCCACCGCCTGCACCTCGGCAAGTCCGCGAGCTGTGCCTGGGGCTCTGAGATTGTGGGACCTCAAGCCCCCGAAGGATTCGGTTAGAAAGTCATGGTGTTAAATGTTACTAAGGCTTTTGCTTCTAAAGTTCTAGGAAGGGATTATCTACCTCGTCCTTTGCTTATGCTGTCAAGGTTGCCGGTGAAGGGGGGTGGTCTCGGGCTTTGACATCTCCCATAGTGAGTGAAGGTGTTGTCTTCTGTAACGATGAAGGACATTTAGGGCTTCCCAGTCATCAGAGTACTCTATTGCTTTTGCAGGAAAAGTGCTTTAGACGTAGAGATTTGTTCATATGGTAGCAGGCTATGGGTAGCAAAGATAAAGTAAAAGGAAAAGTTGTGATCTGTTTTACGTACAGCAATTTAAAATAAAAATGTTTAATTGCAGGATGTTACCAAGTTGACACCACTTTCACACGAAGTTATAAGCAGGCAAGCCACAATTAATATAGGTAAGATAAGAATAACTTGGTGACATGACTTGCTTGATCTTGACAAGTAATTTTAACTTCTCCCTTTGTGTGATTACTTGAATTTTATGAGGACGCAGATGTTCAAGAAATAGACTTTGAGCCTGTGTGAGTAAAACACCTGCCGGGTTTTGTGGGAAGCATGTATTGTTCACACCTAGCTCATGTCTAGATGAGAAGAAAAGATACAGTCATATGAAAAATTTAGTAGCATAAGGCAAGATGTAGTCATATGTAGCAGAAGAGGTGAAAATGTGGTACTTGCCACACAGGGTTTTTGCAAGGGCATAATTTTCAAAAGTTTTATTTGATATATAAGTGATTATTAAGTAGGAGGGTCCCCTCCACCCAGTTGCCATCTAGAACTTTAGAGGAGAGGGCTTGTTGACTGAGTGTAAATTTAGGGTGTTTGACGGCCTGCACAAGCGGCACAATTAAATCTAGTTAAAAGTAAAGCTCTACCATGAGGTTATTAAAAAGTTTTAAGATATATGCTGCCCTTGATGGCATTACCATAATTAAACCTGGGTTGTTTCCTATTTTCATGGATTCTTCTTGGTTGTGTCAGGATTCATACCTCTTTACTTCACTCTGGTTATGTTGGAAAGGTCCTTAGTATCTAGGATTTAATCTCCCTATTGAGTGTTTATTTTAAATGAAGGCAGTCTTTTATGTGATTAGAAACATAAGAGGAATAGCTTTTATTATACTGGAGTGTAGTTTTTGTTTTTGTTTTTAATTGTTTTTTTAAAGATTTTATTTATTTGACAGAGAGAAACACAGCGAGAGAGGGAACACAAGCAGAGGGGATGGCAGCCGGAGAAGCAGGCTTCCCGCCAAGCAGGGAGCCCGATGCGGGGCTCGATCCCAGGACCCTGGGATCATGACCTGAGCCGAAGGCAGATGCTTAATGACTGAGCCATCCAGGCGCCCCTTGTTTTTGTTTTTTAAAGATTTTATTTATTTGACACAGAGATCACAAGTAGGCAGAGAGAGAGGGGGAAGCAGGGTCCCTGCTGAGCAGAGAGCCTGATGCAGGGCTCGATCCCAGGACCCTGAGATCATGACCTGAGCGGAAGGCAGAGGCTTTAACCCACTGAGCCACCCAGGGGCCCCTGGAGTGTAGTTTTTAATGAGATTGTCGTTACATGGAAAGTTCCATTCAGTCCTGTATCGGAATAAAGTTTTGGTAGGAAAGAATAAGAAGGAGGAAAAATTGAAGTCACTGTTGGTTTTATGTTGATATTTATAGTGAGTTTTAGCTTTGGGTTTTCTACTCCAGTGCTTTTTGAAATAGTGTTTGGTGTAATTGAATGCACATGAATTAATTTCTTATACTTTGTCTATAGGTACAATTGGTCATGTAGCTCATGGGAAATCCACAGTTGTAAAAGCTATTTCTGGAGTTCACACTGTCAGGTTCAAGAATGAACTAGAAAGAAATATTACAATCAAACTTGGATATGCTAATGCTAAGGTGAGCTTGTGCTGTGGAACTAGATATAACTTTGTTGAATGAGCACATAATAACTTCGAATCTTTTTTCCTTTGGAATTTTTAGATTTATAAACTTGACGACCCAAGTTGTCCTCGGCCAGAATGTTATAGATCCTGTGGAAGTAGTACACCAGATGAGTTTCCTACAGACATCCCGGGGACCAAAGGAAATTTCAAATTAGTCAGGTGACCTCTTTCAAAAAAACACCTTATACTTAATATTCTATTGTCTTGTGATTGTGCTTTTTGAAGTATTTAACTGAGGTATTAAATTTTGAAGCTAATTGCTGAGTGTTTTTATTTTTCCGTTTTTTAATGTTCTTACCTATGATGACAGTAATTTGAAAAGTCAAGTATTTCAACCTCAGTTTAGATAGTTGCATGTAAGTTCTCCAAAGGAAAGGTATCATGTAAGCAAATGGAGTGGAGGGAAATACAGCTCGGTGGATTTAGGGGAAGCTTTTTTTTTTTTTTTTTTTTTAAGATTTTATATTTAGGGGCGCCTGGGTGGCTCAGTGGGTTAAAGCCTCTGCCTTCGGCTCAGGTCATGATCTCAGGGTCCTGGGATCAAGCCCTGCATCGGGCTCTCTGCTCAGCGGGGAGCCTGCTTCCCCTCTCTCTCTGCCTGCCTCTCCGTCTACTTGTGATCTCTCTCTCTTAAATAAATAAATAAAATCTTAAAAAAAAAAAAGATTTTATATTTATTTGAGAGAGAGAGAAAGCAGAAGAGAGTGGAGGGAATAGCAGACTCCCTGCTGAGCAGGGAGCCTGACTCAGGACTCCATCCTGGGACCCCGGGATTATAACCTGAGCTGAAGGCAGTAGCTTAACCAACTGAGCTACCCAGGTACCCTAGGGGAAGCTTTTTGCTGGGCTTCCTACATTTCTTTCTTTCTTTCTTTCTTTCTTTCTTTCTTTCTTTCTTTCTTATTTTTTATTTATTTATTAGACAGAGAGAGAGAGGGAGAACACAAGTAGGCAGAGAGGCAGGCAGAGAGAGGGGGAAGCAGGCTCCCCACTGAGCAGAGAGCCCGATGCAGGACTCGATCCCAGGACCCTGAGATCATGACCTGAGCCAGGGCAGAGGCTTTAACCCACTGAGCCACCCAGGCGCCCCCTACATTTCTTTTAAAAAGTGTTCCTGTTTTTTAGATAGGGGATAAACAAAGCCATTCCTTTTTTTTTTTTTTTTTTTTTTTAAACAAAGCCATTCTTAATTACCTCTGTTCAGTACATGGGCTTGTTACCCATCTAGTTTCTGAATGTGGTTCTTATCCTGGTTCTTTATCAGACGTTACAGACCTCTACTCCCTAGTGATGTTAATGAGGTTGGGAGTGGCCCACAAGGAAATTTTACATTGGGGCAAGCCTGGGACTGGGGAAAAGTGAGTGAGGCCCTTGCCTTGGGCACAAAATGTAAGGGGGGAAATCCTTAAAACAAACAAACAATAAACCTCAGTGATTAGGATAAACAGTATTTTCAGGCAGTACTTTTTGAAATTGATGCAAAGAAATCTTAATAAAATATTATTTGTTTAAATAAAGACAACTCAAAATTACACATTTTTTTCCTCTTGCTTCAGTATCATTATTTTTGGTTCAGTGTGGCATTATTAGTTACCTTTGGTATTTTTTTGCATTTTGTTTTTAAAAATCTTAAATATTATTTATCTTTTTTTTTTTTAAAGATTTTATTTATTTATTTAAGAGAGAGAGAGATCACAAGTAGGCAGAGAGGCAGGCAGAGAGAGGGGAAAGCAGGCTCCCCGCTGAGCAGAGAGCCCGATGTGGGGCTCGATCCCAGGACCCTGAGATCATGACCTGAGCCGAAGGCAGAGGCTTTAACCCACTGAGCCACCCAGGCACTCCTAAATATTATTTATCTTGATTAGTGAGTTCTTTGGCACTCTTAAATTTTGCACCTAAGGCAATATCTCACTCAGCCTCACCCTGGTTCTGATCCTCATCAGAGATCAGCAAACTTTTTTTTATAAATGGCCAGATCATAAATATTTGCATCTTTGCAGGCTGTACGTTCTCTGGGAAGAAGCTACTCATCTCTGCTCTTGTATTATGAAAGTAGATGCAAATAATATGTGCTTGAGTGGGTATGGGCCAGATTAGGCCTAAGGGCCTTAGTTTGCTAACTCCTGTTTTAGATCTTGACCATGTGAGCATACGGTCTTTAAAAATAGTGATTCTCAATGAGTAGCAGTTTTGCTAAAATAGTATTGCCATCTCTACTTCATATTGGCAGTTCCAGCTTTTCAAGGTGCTGGAGGAATTTTTGGCAGATTATTTTTTCAGATGGCAGTGCCCATTCTGTTAACTCTGTTTCAGTTTTCAAATCGATGACATTTCCTGTATACATTTTATACCATATTCGTTTTGATTGGATTTGGGAATTTCTGTCTGTTGAAATATGGATTGATTTTAGGACTGATTGTTATTTCTTAATTGTTAGACATGTTTCCTTTGTTGACTGTCCTGGCCACGATATTTTGATGGCTACCATGCTAAATGGTGCAGCAGTGATGGATGCAGCTCTCCTGTTGATAGGTAAATATATCAGAATTGGTTTTGACAAATCAGTGTGGAGCAAATCCAAGATAGAATATTTAAAGGGGGAACTAAGGCCATTAAGGGCCGTATCCATTACCTAAGGGTGACACAAATGGGAGCTAACATGTCATCCAGGATGACATTCCTGCCTACCCTGTATCACAGAATACTAAGCAAGATAGATGTGGGGCTAATATGAGAATTCTTAGGTTAGTATATATTTTTAAATTAAAGTCAGTGCATTTTTCCCACCTAGATCACATGAGATGACTTATTATTTTGGTTTTAAATTTGTGTGTAAGTGTACATGTATTTTTCATCCACTGCAGCGTTGGTGTATAGTGGTTTTATTGAGATGCAGATCTTATTCATAGTAAGTGCTGAAGTTTAGACCTAATTGGGGTTTTCAAAGCTGGGGTTGTGCTACCTTCATTATGTGAGCTGTCAAGAGATTTCATTGCTATGGGACAATATTTTTATTTTTTTGAAGACTTTATTTGAGGTTGAGAGACAGATAGCGACAGAGATAGTGAGAGTGAGCGAGAGCAGGGAAGAGAGGGAGAAGCAGGCTCCCCGCTGAGCAGGGAGCCTGATGCAGGGCTCGATCCCATGACTCTGGGATCATGACAGTTAATCTATGGGACATAATTTTTTAAAGGGTGCCAAGTAGATACAGGACAGCTCAACATCACTGCTTGGGGAAGTTGATTGTTAGAATGCCCAACAAAACATGCCAATGTTTATGATACACTGTTGGTTATCTGCGCATTTAGTATTCTTGTCTCCCTTTATTAGGGAGTGCCCTTTGGTGGTAGTTGAAATTCACAGACTGTAGTCAGTGTTTTCCCTTAATTACTCTCTACCTCTCAGGAGCTTAACTGGGCCAAAACATCTCTAAGACTGGATAGAGCCAGAGGGCTATACCTTATACCCAAGCAAAGGGCAGACCCTGGGATGCCAAACTTGTTGATTCCAAGCTTCTTGCATAGCACCAGGGATGAAAGTCAGATGATCTGGAGGCTCCAATGAACACAGGCACAGAGGGTGAAACAGGGCAAAAGGTGGACGCTTGGCATATCCAAGCATGCCTTGGATATCCTTGGCATATCCAGTCCTGATATCCAGGACTTTTGCCTGGAGTAAGGCTAGGATATGCAAAAATTTCCTTCATTAGATGCCAGGTAAATTTGTTTTGGTAGTAAAATACACATAAAGTAAAACTTACCATTATAGCTATTTAAAGTGCATAACTCAGTGACATTAAATACATTCACAGTGTTCTATAAGCATCCCAAATTTCTAGTTTCAGACATTTTCATTGCCCCAAAAGGATACCCCATGCCCGTTAAGCAGTCATTCTATGCCATACCTTCCCCCCAGCTCCTGGCAACCACTTATCTGCTTTCTGTCCTTATGGATTTGCCTATTCTGGATATTTTCAGTTAATTCTCATGCATCTTTTTTATTCTTCATCATCTAGCTGGTAATGAGTCTTGTCCTCAACCTCAGACTTCTGAACACCTGGCTGCTATAGAAATCATGAAACTGAAGCATATTTTGATTCTACAAAATAAAATTGATCTGGTAAAAGAAAGTCAGGCTAAAGAACAATATGAACAGATCCTTGCATTTGTACAAGGTAAGAAGCCATAATCACTAATAAATGTATGAATCACTTTGAGAGATATTTAATCCAGATGCCAGATGTTAAATTTAACTTTTACTATAATAGACTATCTGAAATAGATAAATTTTTTGCATCTTAAGACCTTATTTCTCTACCTACTACTTGTTAGCTGCATGATACAATTAGTGAAATCTATGTTTGAGAATTTGATAAACTAAAGCACATATATTTTTTCATCCATGTATACTTAAAATATTTTACTGAAATATAGTTTACGTACTATTATGTTAGTTTCAGGTGTACAGTGTAGTGATTCAACAGTTCTGATGATTCAGTACATTATGCAGTGTTCCCGACAGTAAATGTAGTTATTGTCTGTTACCACACAAAAGTTGTTAGATTATTATTGTCTATATTCACTATGCTACACATTTCATCCCAGTGACTTATTTTATAATTGGAAGTTTAAACAAGTATATTTTTGCTGGGTGAAAGTTAGAACTGAAGTTGTATTCTGGAAACTGTTGAGTCAGTTTAGGAAGACAGGTCCTCCTTAATGAACAAAAGCTTTTTTTGTTTCAAACTTAAGTCTTACACTATTCTTACTATGTACTTTGATCATTGGAACTGTCAATGATATATTTAATCTTTATAGTGCTCATTTCTCTGTTCCATTCATTTCTCTGTTGCATAAGGTTTTTCATTTCAGGGAAGACATAATGCATGTCATTGTTGACAATTCTCTCTCAACTTTGTTTGAAGGATTGATTCCCATGAACCTAGTTCTGTTGTGATGAAAAAGAATAAGTCATTTTGATTAAAATCTAATTATGGTTGGTCCATTTCTTTGACCAACCTGTTTGACATATAATTAATAAGGAGCAAATATTTTATGAACTAGTAGTCTTTGATTAGCAAAGAGTCTGTAATTTCACCTTGACATTTATTTGGAGGTTAATGACATGTTCCTAGAAATCTTTAAACTAGTAAAGTGCTTTTTCCCAGGAGTGTTAATATTTTATTCCTTTAGATGGTATCATTTTAGCATAGTAAGTACATGTGTAAATATATTTTAACAATTTTTTTCCATAAAGGGAGTAGTATTCATTTTTAGGAGTAAAAAAAAAACCAGATTACTGCCACCTTTCTAAACAGAATTATCACTTTGCACCTGTTGTTGGCATTTGTATGAGGATGTTTAGGCATTTATTTTAGTGGGTTTTTATTTATTTATTTATTTATTTTAGAGAAGAGGGGACAGAAGAAGAGGGAGAGGGAGACTCTCAAGCCGACTCCCTGCTGAGCACAGAGCCTGCTGTGGGGCTAAATCCCACGACTCCCAAGATCATGATCTGAGCTGAAACCAAGAGCCAGAGGCTCAACTGAATGAGCCACCCAGGCACCCCTAGGCATCTATTTTTGTAGTCTTAACTTTTTCATGTAACACAGAAAGATCAAGTTCTGTAAAAGTAAAGAATCTTAATCTTTCTGAACTTTGTACAGGTACAGTAGCAGAAGGAGCGCCTATTATTCCAATTTCTGCTCAGCTGAAATACAATATTGAAGTTGTTTGTGAGTACATAGTGAAGAAAATTCCAGTACCACCAAGAGATTTTACTTCAGAACCCCGACTTATTGGTAAGTGATAGTATTTGTCTTTAACTCTTAATTTGATCTTTTTCACATTGGTGATTCTTCTTGAAGGGTGTTTATTATTACTTTCTCTTTCTGCAGAGATAAAAACAATCTCCATAAATTTTTTTTTTTTTACTCTGGGATTGTATTGACAGTGCTAGATTGCATTCCTAGAAGAGGGACAGAGTCCCCACACAGAAGGAACTTTTAACCTTTTTGTGGTCTGTATAAGGTATGTTACATGATCAAGATGGAGTCGTACAGTATTCTCCATGGAATGAAAGTGTTTTAGTCAGTAACAGAAAAAGTATTAGACATTTCATACAGATGTTTTTATTGTACCATTAATGAAGATTTTACTTTTATTTAAGTTCATAGGACCAATATTGGTACTATGCTAAGCTTGTGGTTTCTAAACAGATGTAGGAGCCTTTTTAAAACAGACATTTGTGCCTCTCTGGGCCTGCACCTGGTGCCTCCCTTTATATTGTGGGAAGTGTTCCCTTGGGTAATTGTAATATGTATCCTTGTTAAAGGTCACTGCTCTCGACCTAAGTTCAGTGCATGTAGTTCTAAAGTTGTTTTGTAGTTTTAAAACTAAATTTTAATTTAAGAAGTTATACAGAGGTAGATAAAAAAAAAGCCCCCAATCTCCCTGCCTTTCACATCTAGTCCCTTAGCCCAGAAGTAACCCAAGTTAATGGTGTGTACTAGTCTCACACCTTCCTCTTTATGCACATCATTATGTATAAACATGTACATGTTTCCCATTTCAGTTTTATTTTATGGAAATGGGATCATACTCTGTGTGTTACTTTTGTCTAGTTTTTGTGTGTGTGCATGTGTTTTTTAAACAGTATGTGTGGGTTATCCTTTTAGGATATGTAATAATCCATTACATTATGGATCAGATACTCTTTTTTAGGGGTGCCTGGGTGGCATAGTTGGTTTGGCATCCACTTCCTGGTTTCAGCTCAGGTCGAGATCTCAGGGTCATGGGATTGAGCCCCATGTCAAGTTTCATGCTCAGCATGGAGTCTGCTTAAGTTTCTCTCTCCGTCTCCCCATCCCCCCAGCATGCACGTACACACTTTCTCAAATAAATAAATCTTTAAAAAAAAAAAAAACAAACCCGAAACATTCTTTAATACCTGCTGATATTCCATAGTATGGATGTACCATAATATGCCCCATCAGTTAACTTTTAATTTATTTCCACTATTTTCATCATAAGTAAACCTGCAATAAACATAGGAGTAATGATAGTAGATTTTGTCACAAAGTCGCCTCTGTGTGTATATTATGTGGCCACTATCTTGGAAAAATTGTCTTAGTAAAGAATATTTCCTTTAAAATTAAAATGAGCAGATTCGGCTTTAATTTGTTTTGTTTTCTTTTAGTTATTAGGTCCTTTGATGTCAACAAACCTGGCTGTGAAGTTGATGACCTTAAGGGTGGTGTAGCTGGTGGCAGTATTCTGAAAGGAGTATTAAAGGTGAACTGGATTTTGATCGTTGTGTTTTTATTTTATTCCCTTGTCTCAATCATAAGGTGAATAGTATGGACACTCCAAATTGAAAGTTAAATTTTTTTCGTTGTGAATATGGAGCACATTTCATATGGAGATAGGTTTGTGTGGTAGGTAGGTAGGAACAGTTGGATGGATGTTTCTGGTTTTGAAACTCTCTTCCCCATTATTTTTTGTAATAACAATCCTTGACATAGAGAAATAATTGCCTTTTTAGTTTTGGCATCATACATCTTCTGGTATGTAAGTGGTAATGGTGCTCTCCCCCAGTAATTCTAATTACTAACTTCTATGTTTACAGGTGGGCCAGGAGATAGAAGTCAGACCTGGTATTGTTTCCAAAGATAGTGAAGGAAAACTCATGTGTAAACCAATCTTTTCCAAAATCGTGTCACTTTTTGCAGAACATAATGATCTTCAATATGCTGCTCCAGGAGGTCTTATTGGTACGGATTTTTCTTTCTCATCCCTACATTTTTAATTTGTTGTATTTTTCATGGGAAAAAGATTACCCAAAAAGATACATTGTAGATTTTTTTTTTTTAAAGATTTTATTTATTTGACAGAGAGAAACACAGCGAGAGAGGGAACACAAGCAGAGGGAATGGTAGCGGGAGAAGCAGGCCTCCCGCAGAGCAGGGAGCCCGATGCGGGGCTCGATCCCAGGGCCCTGGGATCATGACCTGGGCCGAAGGCAGACGCTTAACGACTGAGCCACCCAGGCGCCCCACATTGTAGATTTTTAATTGGGTATTCAGATAATTGCTTAGGGTGGAGAACATTAATGTGGTTAAGCTGTTGGTTTTAGTTCATAAGATGGTTTGGTGTGTGTGTAAAAATAATTTCTGAAGATAAAGAAGAATATGTTTTGATTTAGTATATGAAGTAACTCCTTTTAGCAGTAATAAAATAAGTTCTATGACCCAGCATTTAAAATAATTAGGTATACTTCTTTGTCTTCACAATTTTGGTGGTAGAGTAGTTTTTTTGTGTGTGTTTTGCAAATGGAAAGTTACCCAAAATGTCACTTGAATCCTGTCAGATCATGTTTACTCTGAGGTGGGAATAAAATATAATTTCGATTGTATAGCAATTACTGAGATGATTTTATGGATTTTTCTAGTTCCTTACACCTTAGTGTCTTACCAGATACCCAGAAAAAGACGAGATTCAAATGGAAATTAGACATGTTGTACCTTTGAATTCAAGAAGAAATTGTTGGTTAAAAAGGAGTTTATCTTTTGGTTCTCTGGTTTTTGGGTATACAATTCATTTTTTTATCCTGTAATTAAGAGTTTACTATCTATAATTTAATAATAATGCTCATGTAGCCACCACCCAGCTTGAACAGTTAATCAGTACTTTACCAGTCTTGCTTCATCTCTTTATCTCCTTCCCTCTCTTCATACGCAGCTAAAATATTTTGAAGTGGATCCCAGGAATCATATATAAAGTCCTGAAGTTATTTTTTTAATCAGCCTTCCAGGGGAAAAATGGCAGACAAATATTCTACAAATTACTCATTATGAATTTTGTATCTTTTCAACCTTTATTGAGTATATTCAGACTCATTTTTGAGTTAGGTTGTCATCTCTGTCCTTTGTTTAGAATTTAAATCAGGAGACTGTTCTAAAATGCCCAACTAATCCATGGGTTTGTGATTCTGTTTCTTCAGGTAAAACAGGCATTTAGTCATGCCTATGAAGCTATTACATGAATATGAGAATATAAATGTGTATTAAAATGTATAGGTGTATGCTGTACTTGTTTGACTAAGCTTTGAATAAACTGCTTTACAAAAAATAAAAAGTTGGGCTTTATATATCTTGTTTTTATATCAGGAGTGGGAACAAAAATTGACCCCACTTTGTGCCGGGCTGACAGAATGGTGGGACAGGTACTTGGTGCAGTTGGAGCTTTACCAGAAATCTTCACCGAATTGGAAATCTCCTATTTCCTACTTAGACGGCTGCTAGGTGTACGCACTGAAGGAGACAAGAAAGCAGCAAAGGTAAGTGCTTTCTGTAATTCCTGTTTCAGAAAGTGGCATTGATGTTAGGACCAGTTTTGAGGTTCATTTTTTTTTAGTTAACATGGGATTAAGATAAAGGGTGAATAAATTTGGCTTTCTACTTTCAGGAAGTTGTCTCATATTAGGATAGCAGAGGTGGAAAATTGCTGGTATCTATTGGCAAGGATGTAGGAAAATAAGCATTTTTGGAAAGTCATTTTCTTGATTTTGGGGTTTATCTTTATTTGATTTATTTTCCTAGGTGCAAAAGTTGTCTAAGAACGAAGTGCTCATGGTGAACATAGGATCCCTGTCAACAGGAGGAAGAGTTAGTGCAGTCAAGGCTGATTTGGGCAAAATCGTTTTGACTAACCCTGTGTGCACAGAAGTAGGAGAAAAAATTGCCCTTAGCCGAAGAGTTGAGAAACACTGGCGGTAAGTTTACTAGCCCTTGTCACTAGCTAATAAAGACACAGATCTCTTAAGTTCTGGTGGTATGCATGCACACTTTACCTTGAACGTAACAGTTCTTTAGCTTAATTATTTATTGAGGCTTTAGCTTAACTCTTTATTTGGATGACTTTGAATCTGTATTTCCAGCCCTGATTTTTGATACACACAACCTATGAAAAAACCAATGAATTTAGGTTCAGTCTTTCTGTTTGGCTTTTTAAAACTTTATATTTGGAAGTAATTTCAAACTTGGAAAAATTGCAAGAATTGCACACAACTCTTGTTTCCTTTTCCCACATACACAGTGTGTGTGTGTATGTGTGTGTGTGTGTATTCTTCTATATGTATAAACTTTTTTTTTAACTGTCTAGAAGTGGGTTGTATATATCATACCTCTTGATCTAATTTTTTTTTTTTAAGATTTTATTTATTTAACAGAGAGAGAGAGAGAGAGATCACAAATAGGCAGAGAGGCAGGCAGAGAGAGAGGGGGAAGCAGGCTCCCCGCAGAACAGAGAGCCCGATGCGGGGCTCGATCCCAGGACCCTGAGATCATGACCTGAGCCGAAGGCAGAGGCCCCAACCCACTGAGCCACCCAGGCACCCCTCATACCTCTTGATCTCTTAACACATTGGTTTATATTTCCTGAAAACAAGGACATTCTCTTAATTAATCACTTCAGGAAGTTAACATCGGTAAATTACTGAAACCTACAGTTGATAATCCAGTTACCCAGCTTGTCCCAGTAATGTCCTCTAATCCCTCTGGTCTGGGTTCATGGACTGCATTTAGTTGTCATATGTCTCTTTGATCTCTAATCAGGTACTTCCTCAGCTTTTTTTTTTTTGTCTTACTTGATACTGACTATTTTGAAGAATACATTTTTACTCTTCCTCAATCTGAGTTTACCTGATACTTCCTAAGATAAGATTCAGGTTATGTATTCTTGGCTGGAATAGTTACATAGGTGGTGATGTCTCCTCAGGAAATCACAACCAGCTGCACATGAGAGCTGATTGCTCCTCTTTGTGGAGGTTAATTTTGATTATGCAGTTTAAGTGTTGTCCAGTTTTTATACTATATTCTCTTTTTATTTGTGCACCTACTAAGCATTTTGTGGGAAGACTCATTGAGACCAAGTAAATAGCTTACTCCTCATCACATCTTACCGCTCTGGATTTAGCATCTAGTGATGATTCTTGTCTGAATTGAACTTGATTATATGATTAGAAAATGGTGACACCCCTTCCCCAATCCACCACTTCTCATTTATTGTTCTTTCTTCCCTATTGTTTACGTAACTGGTTATGATACAGACTCATGGAGTTCTATTTTATTCGATAGGTTATGATTCATTACTGTCCTTATTTATTTTGATGCCCAAATTGTTCAGGGTTTGTCTAGTAGAGATCCTTCAAGCTGGCTCCTGCGTCCTTTTGACGTGTCCCCAATCATTTTTTTTTTTTTAATAGTTCCTTAGTTTCTGGCACAAGATGTTCCAAACTCATACCTCCCCTGCTCCAGTTTTTAAATTGGCCATTTCTCCAAGGAAGCTTGGTTTCTTTTAGTGGGAAATGGAAATAAAAATGAAGATTTGGGTAGTAGGTGTGCTCATTGTTCCTAGGGTGCTATTCCTTCTAAGTCCTTTGAGTGGATAAGCTAGGAAACACACATCTTTGACTTCTGACTGTTTGCTCTTAGTTCCCTGGTTAGTTACTGAATCTACTCTTTCCTTTATATTCTGTGTGGCCTCATTATACCCCTTACTGCCATCATTTCACACTTAGAAGTTATTGCAAAAGATGAGGTGCCTAGGTGGCTCAGTTGGTTAAGCAGCTGCCTTTGGCCCAGGTCATGATCCCAGGATCCTGGGACTGGGTCCCACATTGGGCTTCCTGCACAATGGGGAGCCTGCTTCTCCCTCTGCCTGCTGCTCCCCCTGCTTGTGACCCAAAAAAAAAAAAAAAAGTTACTGCAAAAGATTCCTAATTTGCCTCTTGCTTTGTTAGTTGAGAGTTCAGTCAAAATTAATCTTTATAAAACATTGTTATTATGCTGTGTTCATTAATTTCCAGTAGTTTTTCTTTTTTTTTTTTTTTTTTAAGATTTTATTTATTTATTATTTGACAGAGACAAAGTGAGAGAGGGAATACAAGCAGGAGGAGTGGGAGAGGGAGGAGAAGCAGGCTTCCCTCTGAGCAGGGAGCCTGACTCGGGGCTTGATCCCAGGACCCTGGGATCATGACCTGAGCTGAAGGCAGACGCTTAACTGAGGGAGCCACCCAATTTCCAATAGTTTCTCACTACTTTATGATATTCTGGACATTTCTGGAAGCCTGCTTCAATGCATTTTATGTTTCTTCCTGCTTTGTCTCATATAAACCCTCTAAATTACACTGTTCTGGGTGCTCATTGTTGTCATAATTATTCAGATCACCTTTGACTCTCTGTTTTTTGCTCACTACCCTTATTAAGGCTTCCCTGATACTGTACCCCATGCCAGTCTGTCATCACTTACTGTTCAGAAGATCTGAATTATTACTCTATAATTTAGAGAGAGTTAAACTTCTGGTTGAATTTTAAGTAAATAATCCTGCTTTGTGGTGATTTATGTCATTTTATTTTACTCTTTGGTGTGATTATACCATTTGCTATTACAGACACACTGATTCCCAGAGTATTTTAAAATAGGCTTAAATAATAAACTTTCAGAAACTCTCAACAGGGAATGTATTATTCTCAGTTAGAATGGTACATTTCCTAGATCAGAACAGATTTTGAAATAAAAGGATTTTTGTGTGTGTGTCTGCCCACTAATACTATAAGAGGATTTTATCCACATGAAACTAGATTTTGCTTAAAAATTAGCAAGACTCCACCAGAAAACTGTTAGAACTAATAATAAATGGATTCAAGAAAGTTGCGGGATACAAAATCAATATATAGAAATCTGGTGTACTTCTATATACTAATAATAATAGCAGAGAGATTAAGAAAACTGTTTTATTTTTGGTTGCTTTGAAAAGAATAAAATACCTAGGAATAAATCTGAGGAGGTGGAAGACCTATACTCTGAAAACTATAAAACTTTGGCGAAAGAAATTGAAGACAACACAAGTAGAAAGATATACTATGCTTACGAATTAGAAGAATTAATATTGTTGAAATGGTGTTACTGTCCAAAGCAATCTACAGAAGCAGTGCAGTTCCTATCAAAATACCATTTTTCATAGAACTAGAATAAATAATCCTAAAATTTGTGTGGAATCACAAAAGATCCCAAATAGCCAAAATAGTCTGGAGAAGAAAGTACAAAGTTGGAGATATCACATTCCCAGATTTCAAGCTATCTTACAAACGTGTAGTAATCAAAATAGTGTAGTACTGGCACAAAAATAGACACATAGATCCATGGAACAGGATAGCCAAGAAACAGGCAATAATCTTTGACATCAGCTTTAGCAACATACTTACAGATATGTCTCCTCAAGCATGGGAAACAAAAGCAAAAATAAACTATTGGGACTACACCAAAATATAAAATTTTTGTACAGCAAAAGAAACCAACAAAATGAAAAGACAACCTTCTGAACTGGAGAAGGTGTTTCTACATGATATTTCCAATAAAGGCTTAGTATCCAAAATATATAAAGAACTTCCACAACTCCATGCCAAATAAGCCAAACCAATTTTAAAAAGGGCAGAGCACCTTTAAATAGACATTTTTCCAAAGACATACAGGTGGCCAACAAACACATGAAAAAAGGCTCAGTATCACTAATTGTCAGGGAAATACAAATCAAAACCACGATGAGATACACACCACTCTGAATGGCTAGTGTTAAAAAGACAAGAAAAAGGGGTGCCTGGGTGACTCCATTGGTTGGACATCTGATTCTTGATTTCAGCTCAGATCATGATCTCAGGGTCGTGGGATTGAGCATATTGGGCTCCGTCTCAGCAGGGGGTCTGCTAGAGACTATCTTTTTCAAATAAATAAATAAATCTTAAAAAAAAAAAAAGACTGAAAGTTAAGAAGTAAGTGTTGTTGAGGATGTGGAGGAAAGGGAACCATCATGCACCTTTTGTGGGAATATAAATTGGTGCAACTACTATGGAAAACAGTATGTAAATGCCTCAAAAAGTTAAAATAAAAATACCATATGATCTGGTTGTTCTACTACTGGATATTTATCCAAAGAAAATGAAAACACTAATTTGAAAAGATACCTGTATGTAACTATCTATATTTATTGCAGTGTTATAATAGCCAGGTGTCCATCAATATGTGATTGGATGAAGTACATATAGTGTATATATACACAATGAAATATTACTCAGCTATAAAAAAAGTAAAATCTTGCCATTTGTAACAACATGGATGGATCTAGAGGATTTTATGCTAAGTGAAATAAGTTGGAGAAAGACAAATAACATATATGATTTCACTCACAGGTAGAATCTAAAACACAGATGGGCTCCTAAATATAGAGGACAAACTGGTGGTTTCTGGTGGGGACATGAGGTGGATAGGGGGACGAGTACAGTAGGTGAAAGGGATTAAAGCTTCCATAAGTCCTGGAAATGACAAGTGCACTTTAGGGAGCATAGTCAATAATATTGTAATGTATGGTGCCAGATGGTGAGTACACTTATGGTAAGCATTGAACAATATGTAGAATTGTCAAATCACTATGCTGTACACCTGAAACCTATATAATATTGTATATTAATTATACTGTAATAATAAATTGAAGTAAAAAAGTCACATTTTTAAAGATCAGCAAGTATGTTAAAATTGTTAAAAGAGGGCATCTGAGCGATCTTTACATTCCCTAGGATTGTGGTTTTACCTCGTGTTTAGATGGGGTTTGTTCTAGAAGCTATTGTTGAGGTAGCAATCCAGCCTGGTCATTGATTAGTGCAAACATTGAAAGAAGGAGTAGAGGTCCCTCGGCTATTTAGAGTATTCTGCTAATAGACTATACATTCTTCTAGTTCTTCTCTTAATTTTCTTTACCAGCCAAGGTCATGTTAAATCCTTTGTGATCTGTTGAGTGCTGTGAATGGTAAAAAAGCATTTTTCAAGGAGAAAAGGATAGAAAAGGAGATTTTTTTAGAAAATCAGACTGGTAGATTGTATATCAGCATGATTCCTTAGATGGACTAGAAGACTCTGGTTCTGGAAAGGTGAATATATTTCTATAGAGTGAAGACAAGCATATTTGTAGTAGCAACTTTCTGTTTGCTTTTTTGGTCATTCGTTGTGGCTAGGGCCCATCTTTGCGTGTCTGAGGACCTAAGAAGAAAATGTGAGCAAGAAAAAAAAAAATGTGAGCTTTCTTAGTGGAGCAGCAGGTTTGGGGAACATTCAAATTTAGCAGATAGGCAAGTAAAACCAGTTATGTCCTATGATTGTGTGGTAATGATAATGAAATGGGTGTAAAATTCATGGTTTTTAAAATTTTCTTTTTGCAGTTTAATTGGTTGGGGTCAAATAAGAAGAGGAGTGACAATCAAGCCAACAGTAGATGATGACTGAAGAATTCCAGTGAAATTATACCTTCGGATGGAGTCGGAATTTCTCTTTACAACCTAGGGGTATATTTTCAAAGCAATACTGGGAAATTAATTTCACAGTTCATTACCTTAGTGGTAGCTGTAAGATTATTCTCA
>CM053612.1:86372136-86402616 GCA_028646535.1 Procyon lotor | reverse complement strand
GTTTAATTGGTTGGGGTCAAATAAGAAGAGGAGTGACAATCAAGCCAACAGTAGATGATGACTGAAGAATTCCAGTGAAATTATACCTTCGGATGGAGTCGGAATTTCTCTTTACAACCTAGGGGTATATTTTCAAAGCAATACTGGGAAATTAATTTCACAGTTCATTACCTTAGTGGTAGCTGTAAGATTATTCTCATTCTTTGGTGATGAAAATTTAACCTCTAGTACTAAAATAGGGTCTACAATAAATGTAAAAATTGGCATAATGTTGGATTGAATCTACATTTTAGCAGAAATTAATCATTCCCAAATAATGTCTAATTTATACATCACTACAGGTTTGAAATGAAACTGCTACAACCAGCCTTTTCTGTAGCACACATACCAACAAACCTGTTTCAAATAAACGTTTTCTTCTTACTTTGCATGATTTATCTTTGAGTGGTTCCAGGCTTGAAGGACTATTGTACCAGGAAAATCTTGAAGACACAAGTTCTTGAAAACTAGCTTTCCTTTGCCCCATATTTTATGTTGCTTTATCTTTGAAATTATGAGTGAAAAGGAAATTAATAAAAATTATCCTTTAGAGAATAGGAGCTCATTCCCATGGACACACCTTTTTGTCCACTTCCTCTTTTCCTGAACTGGAGCACAGGAAACTAGAGCCAGAAGTTCTCTTCTCCTTTTGATGCCCTGCAGTTGTTTCTGTGTTGGTTTATACCTGAAACCTGATAGCTTTCCCCCATTGGAAAACACTGTTAAAACATATGACTTTAGATAAGTAACATAGAGCTTTCTAGGCCTTATTTTATGTTTTTTTCTTAACTGCTTCATTGATATGGTTACAATGTAGATTCTAATGTTAGTAAACTATGGATCTTTCAAGAAGTCAGTGATGTTAGAAAGCAAAGGGTGAGCCTTTTGAATTTTAACTTATTCTCCATTTTACTACATTTTTCTTGTGCTCTGCCTTATTTTTGATTTTTTTTTTTTTTTTTAAGATTTTATTTCTTCATGAGAGAGAGCACGAGTAGGGCGAAGGAGCAGAGACAGAGGAAGAAGCAGACTCCACTGAGCAGGGAGCCTGATGTGGGGCTTGATCCCAGGATCCTGAGGTCATGACCCAAGCTGTAGGTGGATGCGTGACCAGCTAAGCCACCCAGGCGCCCCTGCTTTATTTATTTTTTTTATTTTTTCTTTGTAAGATTCTCTTAAAGCAGTAGGTCCCAACTCTGGCTGACATTAGATTTTTCTGGAGAATCTTAAAAGGAAAAAAAAAAGGGAAAAGGTGGCCTGAAGAGATTCTGATTTAATTAAGTAGGGATGGAGCCCTGGCATTGATATTTTAAAATATTCCCCAGTGTTAAGTGAGTATAGAGAGTTGAGAAGTAGGTGTATCAAATAACACAGAATTTCCTGAGTTTTGTTAGTCTGATAATAGAGTTCTGATAATAGTCTCTAGTTGCTTTTCTTAAATTGCATTTAACGTGGGACTTGATGCCACAGTCTAATAATAAGCCTTTTTAGGAATTGAAACTGTCTTGTAGAAATTTAGAAGGTGTGACTGAATTGTTATTTATAAGTTCTGAAGAAGCATATAATGTTGCATACTTGATTGACTTTGAAGGGTTGTGTTGTAGCATGAAGGACATTTAAATAAATCAATATCCTAATCCAGACATTAATTTTATATTTAACATGTTCCCTTTGTTTTGTAAGCCCCTTCCACCAGTAATTCTGGGATAACAAGACCCAGAGTTTCAATCGTTGACTAAATTTATCTTAAGTAATCCCATGTCAAAATTGAAAGCAGAAATCTTGTCTATTTCCAGCATCTACATGAATTTCAACAGATTTTTGAAGCACTGTGTTTAATGTAAATAGATATACGCAAATATGAAAACTGTGGGCCTAATTTTCTTAAAACTTGAAGTCAGTGCATTGATTTTTAGCAAAAGCTGTACCTGGTTGAGAATCTGCCTGTAATGCAATGTTACTGATAAAAGGACATTGCATATGTAAATCCTCTTGGCTCACCTGTCAGGATATTTTCGGACTGACCAGTTCTCATCCCTTCTACTGTTAACAACCGAGTTGACACCCCCTAGAATAGCAGTGCATACATAACTCTCCTGTGCTTCCATACTTGCCCCACTGCCGTCTCTTGTTAACACGGTCAGTGTTACCCTTTTTGTAAGACAATGCTCTGTGTACCACTGTATGATAAGTTTTGAAGTCTCACAGAAATGGGGGTTGTGAGAGCAATCTAGCTCTGACATGCAAATGATTTCCAGGCTGCTATAGAAGGTTCTCTCTGTTACATAATCTTCAAAGATGCTATGTGTGTGTTTGGGTTTTGCAGAGGAAAAAGAATTTTCTTTGGTAAGAGTACATATAGCTGCACTCGTTTTTTAAAAAAAAAAGTTAGGCCATTTTTTTAAAAGATTCATGTATTGTCAGAAAGAGAACGAGAGCGCGCAAGCAGAGGAAGAAGCAGGCTCCCTGCTGAGCAAGGAGCCTGATGCGGGACTTGATCCCAGGACCCTGGGATCATGACCTGAGCCGAAGGCAGATGCTTAACTGACTGAGCCACCCAGGCGTCCCTATAGCTGCACTCTTAATAAAACTTCTGAAATACTGTTTCTAGAAAAATTTAATATGGTGGAGCATTCATTGAAATGGATGCTTTTCTAGAAATACATAAATTTAGAAATTATCAAAAATGAAGCCAATACCCTTAGTATACTTACAATCAAGAAACTTGGATTATTAAAAAATTACCTCTGCAGGGATGCCTGGGTGGTTCAGTCGGTTAAGTGTCTGCCTTCAGCTCAGGTCATGATCCCGGAGTCTTGGGATTGAGTCCCCTATCCAGCTCCTTGCTCAGTGGGGAGTCTGTTCTACCTCTGCCACTCCTCCCACTTATTCTCTCTCACTCTCTTGCTCTCTTGCACTCTCTCTCTCTGTAAGATTAATAAATAAAATCTTTGGGGGAAAAATTACCTCTGCAGAAATTTCCACAAACTCAATATACATTCTGCCAAATTTCAAAGATTAGGTAATTTCTGTTTAAGCCATTTCAGAATATGGGAAAGGAAAAGACAAAAAAAGGAGACCTCATAACTCATTGTTCAAAGTTCTATCCCTGCTGCCCAAACCTGTAGAGAATACTACCAAAAACAAAACCACTGGAATGTATTCTCACCAAGTTACAAAACCCATGCTAAAATAGTGAATTCCAGCAAAATTATATTAAAAGAATAATGCATTCTTGTGTACATATGGAAGTTAGGTTGAAAAAGAAAAGCATACCTTAAAGATGTATTTGATACAGTTCACAATAACTTTTTAAATGTAGGTAATGCAGAGAAGGAAACTATTAACTTGTGTGCTTAGTAGAGAATCATCAGAGTCATGGTTTTGAATGATGAAATATTGGAGCACAGTAACATCCTTCCAAGATTCCATAGGTGGGGTAAAAAGTTTGGGTTGGGTAAAAACAGGGAGTTGTGAGGTTAATGAAGTAACTAGGGTGAAATTCAAGGTGGGAAGCAGTTATCAGTTGCATGACATTGGAATTCATGTGATTGTTTTTTTGTATTCTCATTAAGGTCTGCAGCAAGTCAAGAATGTCAGCTACCACTTCAGTTCTACAACAGTATTCTCTGGGGCTTAGCAAATGAGATACAGATATTGGGAATGGAAGCAACAGAACATTATTTACAAGGTATAAGATTGTCTAGAAAATACAACCCAGGAACTGAAAAGCGTGAACTGCTAAGAGAGTTCAGTGAGGTAAAAGGGTTCAAGGTAAACATGCAAAAATTATTAGTTTATTAAATAACTTACTAATTAGATCACAGCCACCCCCACACACATACAAATCAGAAAATGCAGTGGGTGTAAACTATCCAGGTATAAATTTAATAGGACTATGCAAGATCTATATGAATAAAACATTCACTGAAAGACAAAAAAAGATGCAAATGAAAAAATAGGCAATATTCTTGTATGGGAATAATATTGTATAGGTGTCTGCCATTTTTTTGCTATAAATTCAGTGCAATCTGAATAAGAGTTTCAATAAGACTCTAAAGAACTTGTCCAGCTGATAAAGATTTAGAAAAATAAATTCACAAGAATAGTAAATAAACTTTTGTTAAAGAATTATGATGGGACAGTCGACTTAACCATGTTTTAGAACATAGAGAGCCACAGTATAAGAAGTATGGTATTGATGCAGAAATAGATCATTGGAACAGACATAACCATACATAAAAATTTAATAATATGTGCTATAGGCTGCATTTTATGTCCATGAGGAAAAGGAAAGAATTTTAGTCCAAATGACTAGCCATTTGGAGATAAAAGATCTTTTATTTAAAGTCTTACTTAATAGGTTCCTGGGTGGCTCAGTCGGTTAAGCATCTGCCTTTGGCTCAGGTCATGATCCCGGGGTCCTGGGATCGAGTCCCGTGTCAGATTCCTTGCTCAACGAGGAGCCTGCTTCTTCCTCTCCTCCACTTCTGCTCTCTCTCACAATCTCCGTCTCTCAAGAAAATAGATAAAATCTTAAAAAAAAAAAAAAGTCTTATTTAAGGTTTCATTTTATTGAGACAAGAATTGGAACAAAGAAAAAGTAAGAGATTAGTTTCATTTGGATGAGGAATGCAAAACAAACCCAAGAACCATAAAGGAGAAGTTGGCAGATCTAATATCTAAAAAGTTCAGAACAGGGCCGAAGATATCACATATGTAAAAGATGATAGATTGAGAGAAAATACTTAAGACTTACTTGACATGGGAAAGATGAATATTCCTAGAACAAATCAATAAGATAAAAAAAACAGAAATGGGACAAAATATTGCATCCCTTTCAGTGGGCTAAAGACAGGAAGAGAGTTCTCGCTGACGCACGAGCATGCTGATTTGACTTGGATGGAGATCGCAGTTAGTGGCAGTCAAATGATCCCACAGGCACTAGCAGATGTGACATCTCCATGGAGTTTTCTCCATGCCTCAGACTTAACAGGGAGGGGCTGCACTGCTGCCAGTGACTTCCTTGCAAGGTCGGTTCTTGCTGAATCAGAGAAAATGAGCTTTGTCCTGGGCCATTGTATTCCTTTTATTTTTTTTCCTTTGTAAACTTTTATTTTAGAGCATGTGAATACAGGGGGAGGGGCAGAGAGAGAGAGAGAGAATCTGAAGCCGAGCTTGGAGCCCAGTCCAGGCCTCGATGTGGGCCTCAATCTCATGACCCTAAGATTATGACCTGAGCCGAAACCAAGAGTCAGACGCTTAACCAGCTGAACCACAGGTGCTCCCTGGGCCAGTGTACTTTCATATTCCGGGATTGTGTCACTGTTGAGGAAGACCTTAGACAAATACTTAATGCTTTCATTTAAGGGAATATTCACAAATATTGGGCTTCACAGAAATAACATTGCATTCTGGGGGATAGAGCACCACTATTGAACAATATGTCCGACTAAAGCTTTTGGCAACAGGGGAAGTCCATCTTGCAAATATGTATAGGCTATTTATATACAAGAAATGCACATAATACCCAATATACACTTGGAAAATGCTGAGCCTATCGAGTAATAAGAATGTGAAAAGAATGTGATTCATTTTCACTGATTAAAATTTGCGGAAATTGTGTCAACTATACTCAAATTGGCAAAAATCGAAAAAATTTATAGCAGTCAGTGTTGGTGAGGATATATTGTTGGTGGAAAATATAAACTGGAATTTTTTTGTAGAGGACAGTTTGATTATATCTATCCAGATTTAAAATATCTCACCTTTTGACCCAGAATTCCTTGTCTGGGAATGCATCATAAAACAAGTATTTTTGCTCATGTTCACAAAGATCTACATAGGATGTTTATTCCAGCATTGTTTATTAGAGCAACAGTTGTAAGACACCTAAATGTTAGAAGGGAATGATTAAGTACATTTTGTGGTATATTTACTCTATTATGAAATAAAACTATAAGCCTCCCTTGATTCAGCCCTGGTTAAAATTAAAGGTGAAACTATTGGTCCTATGCGTTTGATGAAAACCCTTGAGAGGAAGTAATGTTTTTGACTTAAAGTGCTTTGAGAATTCATAATGCACTATTGATTGTTGTTCACTTCAGCAGAAAGAATGAATGTCAAAGGAATAAGCTCTATGTCAGCTTTAGCATTGACTCTTAGAATCACAAGTTCATTTTCTTTAACAAGTTTATGGGGAGAAAGCCAAGGCCAGCAAGTGAATTCATGCCACTTACATAGTAGTAAAATTACACATTCAAGTTGATCACTGTCGGATTGGTGTATTTATTACAATCTATATTCCTACAGTAAATACTTTCTAATAAATATGATTTCCTACTACAAGCATACAGTGAATAATTCTCACAACAAACGTATAAAAATTTACCAGGAATCATAACTTTAAGTATCATACTCCAAAAGAGTTGACAATAAATCCTTTATAGATAATACGTATGTCAAGAATGTCACAGCAGGATTTTCACCTAACCCAGAACACATTTTAGGGATGGCAAGATACTGAATATGTATAGCTGAAACTCAAGACCTTTATCCCTTGAGAATCAACTTCAACCTTCTCCAAAAGATTGTAAAACTACAAGAAAACCCATTAGCCCAGTGGTTTGTATTCTCAAACTCATTCAACAATCTTTTGTCTTAAAGTTTCTCATCAACTACTATTATGATTCATAGCCTTTCTTTTTTCAAAAGACCATTTCTTGGCTTTCTGAGTCTCTTGTTTTTATTTCATTGATTTCTTAAATTTATTATTTTCTTTTACTTTCTTTGGCTTTATTGTCCTGTTTTTTACTAAGTACTTAATTTTCTTTTGGACTTTCTCATTTCTAATATAAATACTGAAGGCCAGACACTTCCCACTTGGGACTTTAACAGCAGAATCAAACAAGGTGTTATTCATTTATTTAGATATAATCTGCATTCAGTAAAATACACAAATTTTGGGTGTTCAGTTTGATGAGTTGTAATTTTATATACCCATGTATCTATCAGCCCACATAAGATATAGGACATTTCCATCACTCCAGAAAAGTCCTTCATGCTCCTACAATGTGTAGTCTTTCACCATCTGAATTCTTCTGCATAAGATGTTTTTGAGATTGATCCATGTTGTTACATGTATCAGTAGTTTGTTTTTATTGCTGAATAATAATCTGTAAAGGTACACCACATTTTGTTTATCATTTCACCGGTTGATGGACATTTGGATTGTTTCTACTTTTTGGCTATTAAGAATAATGGTGCTGGGGCACCTGGGTGGCTCAGTGGGTTAAGCCTCTGCCTTCAGCTCAGGTCATGATCTCAGGGTCTTGGGATCGAGCCCCACATCATGCTTTCTGCTCAGCAGGGAGCCTGCTTCCCCCTCTCTTTGCCTGCCTGGGATCTCTCTCTGTCAAATAAATAAATAAAAAATCTTTAAAAAGAAAGAAGAATGGTGCTGTGAACATTAGCATTCAAGTTTGTGTAGACACGTTTTCATTTCTCTCAAGTAGATTCCTAGGAGTGGAATGAATGTTTGGTTGTATGATAAGCCTATGTTCCACTTTTTAAGAACCTTCTACCTGTTTTCCAAAGGGGCTGTATCATTTTATATTCCCATCAGCAAGGTGTGAAGGTTCCAGTTTTTCCACATCCTTCCCAAACTTAGTCTCTCTCTTTTTGTAAGTCATTTTAGTGGCTATAGAGTGTTATCTCATTGGTTTTAATTTGCATTTTCCCAATGACTAATGATGTTGAGCATCTTTTCAAGTGCTAATTAACCATATTTCTTTGGTGAAATGGTATTCAAGTTTTTTGCCCATTTTTTAACTGGGTTATTTGTTCTATTACTGAGTTGTAGGACTTCTTTAGATATATTTTCAGTATAAGCCTCTTATCAGATATATGATTTGCAGATATTTTCTCCTATGGCTTGTGCTTTTATTTTCTCAGTGATATCTTTTGAAGCACAATCTTTATGGTAAAGTCCAATTTATCTTTTTTTAAATTTTTTTTTCCAATTTATCTTTTTTGTCATTTATGGATTATGCTTTTGGTGTTCTGTCTCAGAACTCTGCCTACTGTAGGGTCACAAAGATTTTCTCCTTTGTTCTAGAAGTTTTATAGTTTTAGCGCCTACATTTAGGTCTATGATCTATTTTAAAGATTTTTTATTTATTTATTTGACAGAGAGAGAGAGTGAACAAGTAGGCAGAGAGGCAGGCAGAGGGAGGAGAGGGAAGCAGGCTCCCCGCTGAGTGGAGAGTCCAATGCGGGACTCGATCCCCGGACCCTAAGATCATGACCTGAGCTGAAAGCAGAGGCCTAACCCCCTGAGCCACCCAGGTGCCCTATGATCTATTTTAAGTTAATTATTTTTATATTTTAAAATTTTAATTCCAGCATAGTTAACATATGGTGTAATATTAGTTCCAGGTATACAGTACAGTGATTCAACACTTCCATATGTCACCCAGTGCTCTTCACCACAAGTGCCCTCCTTAATCGCCTTCACCTGTTTCACCCATCCCCCCCCACCCATCTCCCCTCTGGTAGCCATCAGTTTGTTCTCAAACCTTTCTTGGTTTGCCTCTCTCTCCCTCTTTCCCTTTGCTCATTTGTTTTGTTTCTTAAATTGCACATGAGTGAAATCATATGGTATTTGTCTTTCTCTGACTTATTTCATGTGGCATAATAGCTCCATCTGTGTTGTTGCAAATGACAAAATTTCATTCTTTTTTATGGCTGAATAATATTCCATTGTGTTTATAAAACATCTTCTTTATCCACTCGTCTATCAGTGGACACTTGGACTGCTTCCATAATTTGGCTATTGTAAATGACCCTGCAGTAAACATAAGGCTACATGTATCTCTTTATTTGTTTTTGTGTTTTTTGGTTAAGTATCCAGTAGTACAATTACTGGGTTGTAGGGTAGTTCTATTTTTAACTTTTTAAGAAACCTTTTTACTCTGTTCCACAGTGGCTGCACTGTTTTGCATTCCCACCAGCAGTGCAGGAGGGTTCCTTTTTCTCCACATTCTTGCCAAAACTTGTTGTTTCTTGTGTTTTTGATTTTAGCTCTTCTGACTGGTGTAAGGTGATACCTTATTGTAATTTTGATTTGTATTTCCCTGATGGTGAATGATGTTCACCTTTTCATGTGTCTCTTGGCCATTTGTCTTCTTTGGAGAAATGTCTGTTCATGTCTTCTGCCTGTTTTTGAATTGGATTATTTGTTTTTTGGGTTGTATTTTTTTGGTTAATTTTTTATAGTGTAGGGAAAGCCCTACTTTTTTTTCCTGTATTGATAACCATTTGTCCCAAACCATTCGTTGAAAAGACTATCCTTTCTCCAGTGGATTGTGTTGGCACTTTTTTTTTTTAAGATTTCATTTATTAAAGAAAAAAAAGATTTCATCTATTTATTTGACAGAGAGAGAGAGCACAAGTTGGGAGGGCAAAGAGAGAATGAGAAGCAGATTCCCCACTGAGCAGGAATCCAGACATGGGGTTTGATCCCAGGACCTTGAGATCATGACTGTGCTGAAAGTGAATGCCTAACTGACTGGGCCACCCAGGCGCCCCTGTCTTGGCACTTTTATTGAAAATCATTTGTCGCAGGTGTGAAGGTTAATGTATTAAATTCTTTTCTAGTGATCTTTATGCCACACTGTCTTGATTACTGTGGCTTTACAGTAAGTTTTAAATAGGGTAACAAAACACTCCCAACTTTTTTTTCCTTAAAATTGTTTTGACTATTCTAAAGTCCTTTGAATTTCCAAATAAGTTTTAGATTCAGCTTGTCAATTTCCCCCAAAAAAGCCTACTGAAGTTTTGATAGAGATCGTATTAAATTTGTAGATACAGTGTGGAGGGAATTACCATTTGACAGTATTGATGCTTCCAATTCATAAATATGGAATGTCTTTGCATTTATTTAGATTTTCTTTAGTTTCTTTCAGTAATGTTTTGTTAGTTTTCAGTATACAAATCTTACCCTTCTTTTGTTAAATTTTTTTCTAATTATTCTTATTTTATTTTTTTTTTTAAGATTTTTTATTTATTTGACAGAGAGAGAGAGAGAGATCACAAGCGGGCAGAGAGACAGGCAGAGAGGGGGAAGCAGGCTCCCCACTGAGCAGAGAGACCGATGTGGGGCTCGATCCCAGGACCCTGAAATCATGACCTGAGCTGAAGGCAGAGGCTTAACCCACTGAGGCACCCAGGCGCCCCTAATCTTTATTATTTCTTTTACTTGCTTTGGTTATAGTTTTCTTTTTCTAGTTTCTTAAAGTAGAAGTATAGGTTATTGATTTTTTTTAATCTTCTTTTCTTATATAAATATTTAAAGCTACAAATTTCCCTCCAAGCAACATTTTCTCTGTATCCCATCCTGTTTTTAAAAAAAAAATTTTTAAAAGATTTTACTTATTGATTTATTTGAGAAAGAGAGTGTGCGCCCATGCACAGAGGGAAGGGCAGAGAGGGAAGGAAAGAGAATTTCAAGCAAACTCTGCTGAGTCTGAATGGGGCTCAATCTTGTGACCCTGAAATCATGGCCTGAGCCAAAGTGAGAGTCAGATGCTTAACCGACTGAGCCACCCAGGCGCCCTTCCCACCCTGTTTTTAAAACTAAACTTTTTTATTTTTCTTAAATTCTAAATTTAAATTTAAATTAAATTAAATTTAAAACTAAACTTATTTATTTTTTATTTTTATTTTATTTTATTTTTTTAATTTTATTTAATTGTCAGAGAGCACAAGCAGGGAAAGTAGCAGGCAGAGGGAGAAGCAGGCTCCCAGCTGAGCAAGGAGCCCAATACAGGACCTGATCCCAGGACCCTGGGATCATAACCTGAGGCAAAGGCAGACGCTTAACTGACTGAGCCACCAAGTCATCCCAAAACTAAACTTTAAGATTTATTTATTTATTAGAGAGAAAGCACACAAGGAAGGGGGCAGGGCAGGAGGAGAGAGAGAAAGTCTCAAACAGACTCAGTGCTGAGAACAGAGCCCCATGTAGGGCTTGATATCACAACCCTGAGATCATGACCTGAGCCAAAACCAAGAGTAAGATGCTTAGCCAACTTCACCACTCAGGCACTGCAAAATTAAACTTTTTATTATGAAATAATTGTGAATTCACATGCTTTCATTCCTAAGAAATGACACACAGAAATCCCATGTGTCCTTTGTGCAGTGCCCCCCACTGGTAATATCTTATAAAACTATAGTAGCATGTCACAATCAAGATACTGACATTGATAGTCAAGATACAGGACTTTTCCATCACCAAGGATCTCTTGAGTTCCCCTCATATAGCTATACCTGCTTTCCTCCTGCCCACCCCTCACCCCCATTTCCCTCAGTTCTTAATCCCTGGCAATGGCCAATCTGTTCTCCATTTCCATAATTGTGTCATTTCAAGAATGTTACATAAACAGAATCATTTTTTGGCCTATGAATGTTCAATTGATTCAGCACCATTTGTCAGAAGGGCTCTCCTTCCTTCATTGAATTACTTTTTGTACTTTTGTCAGAAGTTAGGCATATTTGTGTGAATCTGTTTCTGGGTTCTCTAATCTTTATTAATCTATATAGATTTCTATATAGAAATATAGAAATATCTCATAATCTGAATTACTGTACAAATAATCTCATAATCTGAATTACTGTAGATAAAACAAATATCTGTACTGTACAAATAATCTCATAATCTGAATTACTGAGATAAAACAAATATCTCATAATCTGAATTACTGTAGCTATATAATAAATCATGAAATCAGGTGTGGTGATTCCTTCCACTTTATTCTTTTTTTTTTTAAGATTTTATTTGACAGAGACGGAGCACACGTAGGCAGAGAGCGTGGGGGAAGCAGGCTCCCCGCTGAGCAGAGAGCCCGATGTGGGACTTGATCCCAGGACCCTGAGATCATGACCTGAGCCGAAGGCAGAGGCTTTAACCCACTGAGCCACCCAGGCGCCCCCCCTTCCACTTTATTCTTTTTTTTCAAAATTACTTTAGCAAATCTAGTTCCTTTTGCTTTCCATATAAATTTTAGGATAAGCTTGTCTACATCTATAAAAAATATTGCTGGGATTTTGATAGGAATTTGATTAAACCTGTGTATGAATTGGGGGAGAATTGATATCTTTTTATGTTAGGTCTTCCAGTTAATGAACACAATATTTCTCCATTTATTGAGAAATTCTTGTATTTCTTTCATCATTGGAGTTTTTAGCATATAAGTCTTATACATGTTTTGTTAGATTTACATTTAAGTATTTCATTTTTTTGAGTGTAAATGGTATTGTATCTTAAAATCTGATCTTCTATTCAGTCATTTGTATATGTCTATCTTGTATCCTGCAACCTTGCTGAACTAACTTAGTAGTTCTAGTTCTTTTATAGATTTTTTTATACACATTTCATTTCATCCACAAATAGGGACAGTCTTATTATTTTTTTCAATCAAGATGCCTTTTATTTCCTTTTTTTGCCTTGTTGCACTGGCTATGACTTCCACTACTCTGTTTATTTTTTTTTTTTAAGATTTTATTTATTTTTTTGACAGACACAGCAAGAGAGGGAACAGAAGCAGGGGGAGTGAGAGAGGGAGAACAGGCTTCCCATTGAGCAGGGAGCCCAATGTGGGGCTCGATTCCAGGACCCTGGGATCATGACCTGAGCTGAAGGCGGATGATGACTGAGCCACCCAGGCGCCCCTGCACTACTATGTTTAGCAAGGTGATGAGGGTAGACATCATTGCCTTGTTCCTGTTTTTAGGAGGAAAGTAGTCTTTCACCAATAAGTATAATGTAGGCTGTAAAGTTTTTTTGTACATTTTATTTTTTATTTTTTTAAAGGATTTTATGTATTTGAGAGAGAGAGAGACAGAGATAGCAAGTGAGAGCACAAATGGGGAGGAGAGGGAGAAGCAGACTCCCTGCTGAGCAGGGAGCCTGATGTGAGGCTCTAGCCCAGGATCCCGGGATCATGACCTGAGTAGAAGGCAGACATTTAACTGATGGAACCACCCAGGTGCCTCTTTCTTAAAGATTTTAAAAGTCAAGTTAAAGTAACCTTCTATCCCTAGTTTTCTGAGAGTTTTTATTGGGAATGAGTGTTGAATTTTGCCAAATACTTTATCTGCCTCAGTTTGATATGATTATGTGATTTTTTTTCTTCTTTTAGCTAGTCAATGGGAGTTTTGAATATTTAACTAGATTTTTATCCAGAGAATAAACCTCATTTGGTCATAGTGTATGATTCTTTTAAGAAAAATTTATTGTGGTAAAATACACATAGCATAAAATTTACCATTTAAGCCTTTTTAAAATGTACAGTTGTCACTAAGTACATTCACAGTGTTGTGCAACCATCACCACTAATTCCAGAACATTTTCATCACCCCAGAAGGGAACCTCATACTCATTAAGCAATCATTCCACATTCCCGTTCCCCTCAGCCTCTGTCAACCACTAATCTGTTTTTTGTTTCTTTGGATTTGCCAATTCTGCATATTTCATATAAATGGAATTATACAATGTGTGGCCTTTTGTGTCTGGTTTCTTTCACTTAGCATAATGTTTTCAAGGTTCATCCATGTCATAGCATGTGTCAGTACTTCTTTCCTTTCTATGACTAAATAATATGCCATGTTTTGTTTATGCGTTCATCTGTTGCTGGACATTTGGGTGGTTTCCTTTTTTTTTTTTTTTTTTTTTTGCTATTGTGAACTTACAAGTTTTGGTTTAAACACCTGTTTTCAATTGTTTTGTGTATATACCTAGAAGTGGAATTAGTGGGTCATATGGCAATTCAGTGTTTTAACTTAAATTTTTTTTTTTTAGAGAGGGAGTGGGGAGAGAGTTGGGGAGAGGCAGAGGGAGGAGAAAGAAAATAAGTAGGCTCCACGCCAAGCACAGAGCCCGACATGGGGCTCAGTCTCACAACCCTGAGTTCACAACCTGAGCTGAAATTAAGAATAAGATGCTTAACCTACTGAGCCATGCAGGCAGTGTTTTAACTTTTTGAGGAACTGCCAAACGCGTTTCCAAAGTAGCTACACCATTTTACATTCCCACCAGGAATGCATGAGAGTTCCAGTTTCTTCGTGTCCTCATCAATACTTATGTTTTACATTTTGTTGCTGTTGTTAGGCCCATCCAAGTGGTGTAAAGTGGTATCTCACTGTGGTTTTGATTTGCAAGTCCCTAATGATTAATAATGTTGAGAATCTTTTCATGTGCTTGTTGGCTATGCACATATCTTCTTTGGAGAAAGGTCTATTCAAGTCTTTGCTCATTTTTAAAGTGGGTTGTTTGCCTTTTTGTTACTGAGTTGTAGAGTCTCCCTCTCTCTCTCCATATACATATATATATACACACACACATACATACATACATTTTGGATACTGGAACCTATATAATTCTTTTTACATATTGCTGAATTATATTTGCTAAGGATTTTACATTCACTAGGGATACTGGCTGTAGTTTTCATTTTTTGGTTTTGGTCACAGAAATGCTAGCTTCAAAATGAATTGGGAAGTGTTCCCTCTTCTGTTTTCTGGAAAAGATTGTATATTATTGTTGGTAATTCTTTAAAAAGTTTGGTATAATTCTCCGCTGGAAGCCATGTGGACCTGGAGATTTCTTTTTGAGGGATTTTTAAAAATAAAAATTAGATATTCTTAAGAGAGGGCTATTCAAATTATGTATTTCATATTGGATGCATTATGGGAGTTTGTGTTTTTCGAGGAATTGGTGTATTTCATCTTAGTTTTCAAGTTTTTTCATGTGTAGAGTCGTTTGTAGTATTCCCTTATTATCCTTTCTATTTCTACAGGGTCTATAATGATACGTACTGTTTCATTCCTAATACTGGTAGTTTGTGTTCTCTCTCCCACCACCTCAGTCGATTTCTAGAACACTGAAATGGTTATTTTTGTCAATTTTATCCAAATTTATAGTTACTTTTCAGGGACGTAATTTGCCTTCCATCTTCCCTGAAAGTCTTGCCTCCTCAATGTAGTTTTTTTAATGGATCTTTTTTCAAGGTTAAGGAAGTTTCCCTTTAATTCTAATTATCTCAAGGTTTTTAATTTCATCTTGTTTTAAATAATGAATAAATGATCATCTTTTCTGTATTTTGTGTGATGATTTTATCTTTTCCTTTAATCTGTAAAATGTTACATTGCTAGATTTTCTGATGTTGAACTCGATGCATTCTTCAAAAAGTCCTACTTGGTTGTATCACATTATTTTTTTTTAATGCCCTACTTAAGTTAGGTTTGTTATTTTATTTAGAATATTTGCATGTATATTAATAGGTGAGATTGATCTAAAATGTTACTTTCTTTTACTGTTTAGTGAGTTTGTTATGAAGTTTACATTACATTAGCCCATAAAATGAGCTGAGTAACTTTTACACTTCTATTTTTTTTTGAAAGATATTGTTTAATAGAGGTTATCTTTCTTTGGAAGATTTGATAAAACTTTTTAGTAGACAGTGGACTTAATATTTTTTATCACGAGAGGCATTTGATCATCAGTTCCTATTTTGGTAATTTGTATTTCTCTTGAAATCTTTCCATGTGTTCTTAGTTTTCAGATGTCCCAGAATAAAGTTGTTCATAGTATTCTCAAATGTTACTAACAATTTCTGATCTTATTGTTTATTATATTTCCTCTTCTGTTTCTAATGTTCTCTCTCTGTCTCTTTTGCTTTCTCTCTCTCGCTTGCTCTATGTTTCTTTTTTTCCTTTATTTTTCTGGCTAACAGACTTGCTGGAGTTTTTTCTGTTTTAATAGTTTTGTCAGAGAACACCATTTTGGTTTTGTTGATTATTGTTTTGTTTTGTTTTCTATCACTAGTTTATGTGCTCTTCTATTTTTATACCTGTATTTCTACCTCTTGGTTTTACCTTTTTCACCCTAGGGTCCTGAACTGAATTGTAACTCATTTATTTTCAACCTTTCCTATTTTTGTTTTTACAACTTTTTTTTTTTAATCAAGCCCTTTTTCCAGAAGCAGCTGCTGGACCCGTCTGTTTCTTGAAGCTCAGGGGATTGTTTATTTTTTATTGAAGTATAATTCTCATATTGTTAAGCTCACCAGTTTAACATACATGATTCAGTGGGTTTAGTATATTCACAAAGTTGTGCAACCATCACCCCTATCTAATTCCAAAACCTGAAACCCCCACACCCATTAAGCCGTTATTTCCAACCCCAGCCCCTGGCAACCATTAATCTAATTTGAGTCTCTATGGATTTGCTTATTTTAAACATTTAATAGATATGGAATCATACAATATATGGCATTTTACACTTGGCTTCTTTTATTTAGCATGTTTTCAAGGTTCATCCATATTGTAGCATCTGTTAGTACTTCATTCTTCTTGCTGAAAAAAATTATGTGGATAGACCACATTTTGTTTATTCATTTGTCCATTGATGGACATTTGTTGTTTTCACCTTTTGGCTACTATGAATAATGCTGCTATAAATATTTGTGTGCAAGTTTTTGTGTGGACATATGTTTTCATTTCTCTTCAGTATATACCTTGGAGGAGAATTACTGAATCTTATGGTAACTTTATATTTAATCATTTGAAGAACTGCCAGACTGTGTTTCAAAGTGGCTGTATCATTTTAGTTCCCACCAACAATATGTTAGGGTCCTGTTTCTCCACATCTCACCAACACCTGTTGCAATGGCTTTTTTTTTCCCTCCTTTGGCTATATTCTTTTTTAGCTGACACTGTTTACTCTACAACAGGTGTGTGTGTGTGTGTGTGTGTGTGTGTGTGTGTGTGTTTTAAACTAAAGTTCAGCCTGCTCCCCCCCTCTGTCTGCCTGCCTCTCTGCCTACTTGTAATCTCTCTCTCTCTCTCTGTCAAATAAATAAATAAACTCTTTTAAATAAATAAACTAAAGTTCATGATTTACATTAGGATTTTACTCTGTGTTGTACATTCTCTGGGCTTTGGTAGTTGTATAATTATATATATTCACCATTACACTATCATACAAAATAGTTTCAATGCCCTGAAAATCCCCTTGCTCTACCTACTCATATCTCCCTTTCTTCCTACCATTAAACTCCTGACAACCACTGTTCTTTTTTACTGTCTCCATAGTTTTGCCTTTTCCAGAATATCCTGTAGTTGGAATCATATAGTATCATATAGTACGTAGCTTTTTCAGGTTGGCTTCTTTCACTCAGTGATATGCATTTACAGTCTCTCAGTGTCTCCCTGGCTTGATAGCTCATTTATTTTTATCACTGAATAACACTCCATTTATGAATGTACCACCGTTTGTTTTCAAAGAAAAAACAGCTTGATTGTTTCTAATTCTGGTAGTTAAGAATAAAGCTGTAGTAAACATCTGTGTGCAGATTTTTGTGTGGACATAAGATTTCAATTCATTTCAGTAAATACCAAGGACAGTGATTGTAAGATCATATGGTAAGAGAGTACATTTAGTTTTGTATGAAACTACCAAACTGTCTTCCAAAGTGGCTGTACATTTTGCATTTTCACCGGTAATGAATGACAATTCCTGTTGCTTATTATGACTTTTTGATTCTAGTCATCCTAGTGTGTGTGGTGTCTCATTATCCTTTTGGTTTGCATTTTCCCAATGGCTAATGGTGGTGAACACTGTTTCATGTGCTTACTGGCTATTTGTACATCTTCCTTGGAGAACTGTGTATTCTGATCCTTGACTCATTTTTACAGTTGGGTTGTCTTTCTATTATTGTGTTGTAAGAATTTTTTGTGTATTCTAAATACAAATCTCTTATCACTTTATGTTTGACAAATGTGTTCTCCCCTTCTGTGGGTTTTCTGTACACTTTCTTGATGGTGTCTTTAGAAGCCCGAGAGTTTTTCATTCTGATGAAGTCCAGTATATCTGTTTTCTTTTGTTGTTGGTGCTTTGGGTATCACATTTAAGAATCTTTTGCAAAATCATGATTTGTTCTTAAACCCATAAGTTATTTAGTAGCGTTTTATTGTTTATTTGTTTTTTAAAAGATTTTATTTGAGAAAATGAGAGAGAGCATGAGCGGTGGTGGGGGTGGAGGTGGGGGAAGATGCAGAGGTAGAGGGAGATGGAGAAGCAGACTCCCCACTGAGCAGGGAGCCCAGTGCAGGGCTTGATCCCAGGACCCCAAGATCATGACCTGAGGCAAAGGCAGATGCTTAGCCAACTGAGCCACCCAGGTGCCCTGCATTTTATTGTTCTAAACATTTTTCCAGCTTTGCTGAAGTACAATTGACTAAACATTTATTCTTTAAAAATATATTTTTATTATTTTCTGTCATATAGTGAGATCTGTTTAATATTGATTTTTTAACATTTATTGAAACTGTCACTTATATTTAGTCATTTTTTATTACATCATATGTAATTGAGAAGAATGAACAAATTTTTCTTTTTCTTTTTTTTTTAAAGATTTTATTTATTTGACACAAAGAGAGAGATCACAGGTAGGCAGAGAAGCAGGCAGGGGTGGGAAGCAGGTTCCCTGCTGAGCAAAGAACCCGATGCGGGGCTCAGTCCCAGGACCCTGAGATCATGACCTGAGCCGAAGGCAGAGGCCTAACCCACTGAGCCACCCAGGCACCCCTGAACAAATTTTTCTTGTTGGTGGGTTTATCTTGTTTTGAATTTGCTTATCTTGACTATAGAGACATATCTTTTTCTCGATTTGGGAAATTTGCAGCCATCATTTCTTCAAATATTTTTTTTCTGCACTACTCTCTGCTTTCCTGGGACTCTAATGGCACAAATGGTTGACATTTTCATATTTTTTCATAGGCCTGAGGGTCTGTTAAATTTATTCACTCTTTCTTTCTGGTCTTTAGATTGGATAATTTCCATTGATCTGTCTTCAAGCTTATATTCTCTTTTCTCTGTCATCTGTGATGGTTAATTTTATGTGTCAACTTGGCTTAGGTTATGATACCTAGTGTTTGAACACACAGTGGTCTATGCATTGCTGTAAAGGTATTTTTTAGATGTAATTAGCATTTAAATCAGTAGACTTTGAGTATCTTCTATGATGTGGGTGTGCCTTATCCAATCATTATAGGGCTTAAGAAAAAAGATTGACCTGTGGTGAGGAGGAAATAATTCTGCTTCCAAAGTGCCTTTAGACTCAAGACTGCAACATCAATTTTTCCCTTGGTTTCCAACCTGCTGGCCTGCCCTGAGGGTTTTAAACTTTCCAGCCCCTACAATCACTTGAGCCAAATCCTTACTCTCTCCCAGTCTCCCTGCCTTCCTTTGTATGTATATTCTCTTTATCATTGATATTTTGCAGTTTCTTTCCAGTGTGTCCCAAAAAAGTACACACAAACTTCCAAAATCCTCCCTAGAGGGCAGTGTTGTTTCTTTTACACCTTAACACTTCAGAGACTATTGCCATCTCTTTTGAGTAAGCTTGCTATTTGGCCAGAGACTGGCTACCTTGTGAGAGCTGGGCTGTAGATCTCCAGCTTCTCATGATCTTCAAGGCTAGACTAATCCCCTTTCTAGAGACAAAATGGCATGGATTCCAAAATTTTAAAGTAGGAGTTGTACCTGCAGTCCTCATAATCATATTTACCTACCATATATAGTTATATATCATATAAAATGATGGGTTTTGATACATTATAAATATATATTACATATATACTCCTGCTATTGAGCTCCTCTAGTGAATTTTTTATTTCATATAGTTTTATCCTCTAAAATCTCCCATTTGGTTATTTTTTATAGTTTCTTCTTACTCTGCTGAGAACTATCTTTTCACTTACTTAAAGGGTATGTTTACCTCACAGGGCATAATTATAACAGCCTTGAAGTCTTTGTCTATAAATTTCGGTAGCTGAGTCATCTTGGGTTTGGCATCTGTTGAATGTCTTTTCCCTTGGGAATTAGTCACATTTTCTTGATTCTTTGTATGTCAAGTAATTTTGGATTCTATACTGGATATTTAAAATCTTACGTTGTAAGAATATGGATCCTGTTATAAAGTCCTCTGGTGGATGTGATTTTTTTTTTAAAAAGCATGCAGACCATCAGCCTGGTTGGGTTCAGACTACAAATTCCTAGCTCACCTTCTGTATGCATTAGTCCCAATATCAGTTCTGTTTTCAAAGCCTTTGCTCTGATACTTTGGGCTTATCCTACATACTGCCTACCCAGGGGCTAGTTTGAGTGGTGTTTTATATCACAGTTCAGTTCTCAAAGTCTTTGTTTGCTGTATTGCTTTGGGTCTGTCCCATGCATGCTCAGTTCAGGCGTGAGCTTGGGATTTCTGCTGGTTCACACACAGAATTAAAGGATCCTCTTCCCTAGCTCTCTCCTCTTCTTGAAATGTACTCATTCTAACAGCAACATTTTGAAAGATTTTTGTAGAAGAAAAATTGCACCTGGCCAGTTGAAAAGTCAAGGAAGTCAAGTCAAAAATCAAGTATTCAAAACTACTGCAGGGGCACCTGGGTGGCTCAGTGAGTTGAGCATCTGACTCTTGATTTTGGCTCAGGTCATGAACTCAAGGTTGTGAGACTGAGCCCTGCATCAGGCTCTGTGCTCAGCAGGGAGTCTGCTTAAGGTTCTTTCTCTCCCTCTCCCTCTGTCCTTCCTCCCCACTGGCTCATGCTCTCTCTCTCAAACAAATAAATAGTATTTAAAAAAAAAAAACAACTATTGTAATGGGGGAGAAAGATTGAACTCACCTCTAAAATTTAAGCATTGAGGTGAGCTAGTGCAAAAGTACTGGAGAACATTAGGGGAAAGTTGGTCTGTGTGATTAGGCCAGCTGTACTTGATAATTGGTGCTTGTCAAAGTTAGGCTTCAACTCTTTCACTGAGGCTGGGAAATAGGAGTGCTATCTTTCTTGATAAATATGTTTCTTTCTTTTTTTTTTTAAGATTTTATTTATTTATTTTTCAGAGAGAGAGAGCACAAGCAGGCAAAGAGGCAGGTAGAGGCAGAGGTGGAAGCAGGCTCCCCACTGAGCAAGGAGCCTGATATGGGACTCGATCCCAGGACCCTGGGATCATGACCTGAGCTGAAGGCAGCTGCTTAACCAACTGAGCCACCCAGGTGTCCCTTGATAATTACATTTTTTTTCTAGAGAGTAAAACACTAAGTGAAATAAGTCAGAGAGGGACAGATACTATATGATTTCAGTAATATGTGAAATTTAAGAAACAATACAAAGGAGCAAAGGAAAAAGACAACCCCAAAAGCAGACTCTTAAGCATAGAGAACAAACTGATGGTTACCAGAGGGGTGGTGGTTGAGGGATGGGGGAAATAAGTGATGGGGATTAAGAGTAAACTTACAATGAGCACTGGGCAATGCATAGAATTGTTGAATCACTGTAATGTATACCTGAAACTAATATAACACTGTATGTTAACTATGTTGGAATTAAAAATTCTAAAACAGTATTTCTTTTCATAAGATCTGTGAGTAGTAAACCACGTTTCTTTCTGTAAATGTCCCTATTTTGTTTTACTCTAGAATGGTAATTTAACCTAGGTATAAAATCCTATGTTGCTAATAATTTCCCTTTTTCACTTTGAAAATATTATTCCACTGTCTTCTGGTATCAGTTGTTGACTGATGCAAAGTCTGATGACAGTCTAATTTTCATTTTTTAGTGGTAGTACCTTTTTTCTCTCGTGGCCTTAAAGATTCCCTTTATCATTGATGCTTTGCAATTTCACTCCAGCGTGTCCAAAAAAGTACACACAAACTTTCAGAATGCTCCCTAGAGGGCAGTATTGTCCCTATTACTTCAGAGACAATTGCTGTCTATTTTGACTGAGGTTGCGGGTTGGCCAAAGCCTAGCGGATTGTGAGGTCTGTCCCATAGCTCTCTAAGGGTAAACTAATCCCCCCTGCCCTTTTTACAAAAATATTTTATTTATTTGAGAGAGAGAGACAGAGACAGAGAGAGAGACAGAGAGCACACATGTGTAGATGAGTGGGAGGAGGGGCAGAGGGAGAGGGAGAAGCAGACTCCCCAGAGCAGAGAGCCTGATGCAGGGCTCGATCCCAGAACCCCAAGATCATGACCTAAGCTGAAGACAGATGCTTAACCGACTGAGCCACCCATGTGCCCCTAATCCCCTTTTTATAGACAAAAGGACATGATTCTAAACCTTAAAGTGCAGTCCACATAATCCTCATTTCTGGGTTTATAGCCTATTAATATGCATTTATTGGATTTTAAAAAATTATTACTATTATTACTTTTTATTTTTAATAGAAGTACAGTTGACATACAATATATTAACGTTTAAAGTGTACCACATCCTGATTTAACACTTACATACATTACAAAATGCTCACCACAATAACTATAGTTACCGTCTGTTGCCATACTAAGTTATTACACTATTATTGACTATATTTCTCAGGCTGTACTTTAGATCTCGATGACTTATTTATTTTATAATTGTAAGTTTGTACCTCTTAATCCCCTGCACTAATTCACCCATCCTCCCAGCCCTTCCCTTTGGTAACCAGCAGTTTGTTCTCTGTATTTATGAATCTCTTTCTGGTTTTGTTTTTTGGATTTCAGTTATAGGTGAAATCATAGTATTGTCTTTCTCTCTATGATTTATTTCACTTAGCATAATACCTTCTAGGTCCATTCATGCTGTGGTGAGTGGCAAGTTTTCATTCCTTTTTATGGCTGGGTAATAAATATGGATTTAATATATATCCATTGCATATGTATACTACATCGTCTTGATCCATTCATCTATTGATGGACACTAAGGTTGCTTCCATATATTGACTATTATAAATAATGCTGCAATAAGCGCAGGAGTACATACATCTTTTCGAGATAGTGTTTTCCTTTGGGTAAATACCCACAAGTGGAATTACTGAATTGTATGGTATTTCTATTTTTAATTTTTTGAGGAACCTCTACACTGTTTGCCGCAGTGGTTGCACCAATTTACATTCCCACCAACAGCGCATGAGGCTTCCCTTTTCTCCACATTTTCACCAACGCTTATTTCTTTTCTTTTTGATTCTAGCCATTCTAAGTGGTGTGAAGTGATATCTCATTTTCATTTTGATTTGCATTTCCCTGATGATTAGTGATCTGGAACATGTTTTCATGTGTCTTTTGGCTCTCTGTACATCTTCTTGGGGAAAGTGTCTATGCACATGTTCTGCCCATTTTTTATTGGATTTTTGGGGGGGTTTTTTTGGTGTTGAGTTGTACAAGTTCTTTATATATTTTGGATATTGACTCCTTATCAGATATGTCATCTGCAAATATCTTATCCCATTCAGTAGGTAGCCTTTCCATTTTGTTGATGGTTTCCTTCACCGTGCAAAAGTTTTTTAGTTTGGGGTGCCTGACTGGCTCTGTTGGTAGAACATTCAACTCTTGATCTCGAGGTTGTAAGTTTTAGGTCCATACTGAATGTAGAGATTACTTTAAAAAATGAAAAAATCTTTTAAAAAAAGTTTTTTTAGTTGAGATAGTCCCAGTGGTTTATTTTTGCTGTTGTTTCCCTTGCTTGCAGAGAGAGATTTAAAAAAATTATTGCTAAGGCTGGTATCGAAAAGTTTACTGCCTATATTTTCTTTAGGAGTTTTATGGTTTCGGGGCTCAAATTTAGGTCTTTAATCCATTTTGATTTTATTTTGTGTAGGGTGTAAAAGAGTGGTCCACTTTCATTCTTTTGCAAGTAGCTATACAGTTTTCCACACCATTGATTAAAGAGGTTGTCTTTCCCCCATTTTATATGCTTGCTTCCTTTGCCATAAATTAATTAACCATATAAGTGTGAGTTTACATCTGGGCTCTCTGTCCTGTTCTATTGATCTATGTGGCTATTTTTGTGCCAGTACCATAACATTTTGATTACTATAGCTTTGTAGTATAGTTTGATCCTGAGATTGTGATACCTTCTGCTTTGTTATTCTTTCTCAGGATTTCTTTGGCTATCTTTGGTGGTTCCATTCAATTTTAGGATTATTTGTTCTAGTTCTATGAAAAATGCAGTTATTTTGATAGGGATTGCATTGAATCTATAGATTGCTTTGGGTAGTATGGACGTGCTAATTCTTCTAACCCATGAGTATGATCTATCTTTCCATTTGTTTGTGTCATCTTTAGTTCTTTTCATCCATACCTTGAAGTTTTCACTGTATAGGTCTTCTACCTCCCTGGTTTTGTTGTGTTTTTTTCAAATTTTTATTTAAATTCTAGTTAGTTTACATACAGTGCAATATTTGTTTCAGGAGTAGAGTTCAGTGGTTCATCACTTACATACAACACCTAGGGCTCATCATAACAAGTGTCCTCTTAAATACCCATCACCCATCTAGCCCATCCCTCACCCTCCTCCCTCCATCAACCCTCAGTTTGTTATATGTCATTAAGTCTCTTATGGTTTGTTTCCCTCTTCCCCCCAACCATACGTTCATCTGTTTTGTTTCTAAAATTCCACATATGAGGGGCGCCTGGGTGGCTCAGTGGGTTAAAGCCTCTGCCTTCGGCTCAGGTCATGATCTCAGGGTCCTGGGATGGAGCCCCGCATTGGGCTCTCTGCTCAATGGGGAGCCTACTTACCCCTCTCTCTCTGCCTGCCTCTCTGCCTACTTGTGATCTCTTTCCTCTCTGTCAAATACATAAATAAAATATTTTTTAAAAGATTTAAAAAAATAAATTCCACATATGAGTGAAATCATATAGTATTTTCTTCTCTGACTGACTTATTTCACTTAGCATAATACACTCTAGCTCCATCCACATCATTGCAAATGGCAAGATTTCATTCTTTTCATGGCTGAATAATATTTCATTGTATATATATACACCACATCTTCTTTATCCATTCATCAGTCAGTGGACATTTAGGCTCTTTCCATAGTTTGGCTGTTATTGATAATGCTGCTATAAACATCCGAGTACATGTATCACTTCAAATCTATATCTTTGTATCCTTTGGGTAAATCCCTAGTAGTCCAGTTGGTGGGTTGTAGGGTAGTTCTATTTTTAGCTTTTCGAGAAACCTCCATACTATTTTTCAGAGTGGCTGCACCAGTATGCATTCCCCTTTTTATCACATCCTTGCCAACACCTGTTGTTTCTTGTGTTCTTAATTTTAGCTATACTGACAGGTGTGAGGTGGTATCTCATCATGGTTTTGATTTGTATTTCCCTGATAATAAGTGATCTTATCTTTCATGTGTCTGTTAGCCATCTGGAAGTCTTCTTTGGAAAAATGTCTATTCATGTCTTCTGCCATTCCTTAACTGGATTATTTGTTTTTTGGGTGTTGAGTTTGATAAGTTATTTATAAATTTTGGATACTAACCCTTTATCTGTTCTGTCATTTGCAACTATCTTCTCCCATTCCATAGGCTGCCTTTTAGTTGTGTTGATTGTTTCCTTTACTATGCAGAAGCATTTTATTTTGATGAAGTCCCAATAGTTCATTTTTGCTTTTGTTTCCCTTGCCTCCAGAGCCATGTTGAGTAGGAAGTTGCTATGGCTGAGGTAAAAAAGGTTGCTGCCTCTTCTCTCCTCTAGGATTTTGATGGTTTCCTGTCTCACATTTAGGTCTGTCATCCATTTTGAATTTATTTTTGTGTATGATGTAACAAAGTGGTCCAGTTTCATTCTTCTGCATGTTGCTGTCCAGTTTTTCCAATACCATTTGTCGAAGAGACTGTCATTTTTCCATTGAATAGTCTTTCCTGCTTTGTTGAAGATTAGTTGACCATATAGTTGGGTCAATTTCTGGGTTTTCTATTGTGTTCCATTGATCTCTATGCCTGTTTTTGTGCCTGTACCATACTGTCTTAAATGACTATAGCTTTGTAATAGAGCTTGAAGTCTGGAATCGTGATGCCTCCAGCTTTGCTTTTCTTTCTTGGGGTTGTTTTGGCTATTTTGTGGTTCCATACAAATTTTAGGATTGTTTTTTTTCTAGCTCTGTGAACAATGGTATTGATATTTTGATAGGGATTGCATTAAATATGTAGATTGCTTTGGGTAGTATAGGTATTTTAACAATGTTTGTGCTTCAACCCATGAACGTGGAATGTTTTTTCCATTTCTTTGTGTCTTCTTTAGTTTCTTTCATAAATGTTCTATAGTTTACAAGATCATTTATCTCTTTGGTTAGGTTTATTCCTAGGTGTCTTACGGTTTTTGGTGCAGTTGTAATGGGACTGATTCCTTGATTTCTTTTTCAGTTGCTTCATTATTGGTGTATAGAAATGCAACAGATTTCTGTATGTTGATTTTATATCCTGTACCTTTGCTGAATTTATGTATTAGTTCTGCCACTTTTTTTTGGTGGAGTCTTTAGAGTTTTCTACATAGAGTAACAGGTGGTTTGCAAAGAGTGAAAGTTTGACTTCTTTCTTGCCAATTTGGATGCCTTTTATTTCTTTTTGTTGTCTCATTGCTGAGGCTAAGACTTCCAGTACTATGTTGAATAGTAGTGGTGGTCTTCCACCTCTTTGGTTAAATTCATTCCTAGGTATTTTATTCTTTTTGATCCAATTGTAAATGGAATTGTTTTCTTAATTTCTTTCTGCTAGTTTGTTAGTAAGTGTATAGAAATGCAACAGATTTCTTTATGTTAATTTTATATCTTGCAACTTCACTGAATTCATTTAATTAGTAATAATATTTTTTTGGTGGAGTCTTTAGGATTTTCTATAGATAGTATCATGTCATGTTCAAATAGTGACAATTTTACTTCTTCCTTACCAGTTTGGATGCCTTTCATTTCTTTTTCTTGTCTGATTTCTGTGGCTAAAATTTCCACTACAGTGTTAAATAAAAGTGGGGAGAGTGGACAACCTTATCTTTTTCCTGATTTTAGAGGTAAAACTTTTGGCCTTTTTTTTTTTTTTAAGATTTTATTTATTTATTTGATAGAGAGAGACAAGGTGAGAGAAGGAATACAAGCGGGGTAGTGGGAGAGGGAGAAGCAGGCTTCCCGCCGAGCAGGGAGCCCCATGCGGGGCTCTGACTGAGCTGAAGGCAGACACTTAACGACTGAGCCACCCAGGCACCCCTAAACTTTTGGCTTTTCATTGTTGAGTATGACGTTAGCCGTGGGTTTGTCTTTATTTTGTTTAGGTATGTTCCCTCTATACCTACTTTGTTGAGAGTTTTTATCATGCATGGATGTTAAATTATGTCAAATGCTTTTTCTGCATCTCTTGAGATAATTATGACTTTTATCCTTCATTTTGTTAATGTGGTGTATCATGTGGATTGATTTGTAGGTATTGAGACATCCTTGCATCCTGGAATAAACCCCACTTGATCATGGTGAATGATTCTTTTAATGTATTGTTGAATTTGATTTGCTAATATCTCATTGAGGATTTTTGCATCTATGTTCATTGGGGATATTCTTCCATATTTCTCTCTCTCTCTCTCTCTCTCTCTCTCTTTTTTTTTTTTTTGTATTATCTTCATCCGGTTAGGCTATAAGGGTAATAGTGGCCTCATAGAATGAATTTTGAAATATTCCTTCTTCTGTTTTTTAAAATAGTTTGAGAAGGATAGATATTAACTCTTCTTTAAATGTTTTATAGAATTCACCTGTGAATCCATCTGGTCCTGAACTTTTGTTTGTTGGGAGTTTTCTGATTATTAATTCAATTTTGTTACTAATAATCAGTCTGTTTAGATTTTTCTATTTCTTCCTGATTCAGTCTTGGAAGATTGTATGTTTCTAGGAATTCATCCATTTTTTTCTAGGTTGTTCAATTTGTTCGTATATAATTTTTCATAGTAGTCTGTTATAATCCTTTGTATTTCTGTAGTATCAGTTATAACTTTTATTTCTTTTCTGGTTTAATTTATTTGAGTCCCCTCTCTTTTTTTTTTTTTTTTTTAAAGATTTTATTTATTTGACAGAGAGAAACACAGCGAGAGAGGGAACACAAGCAGAGGGACTGGTAGCGGGAGAAGCAGGCTTCCCGCAGAGCAGAGAGCCAGAAGCGGGGCTTGATCCCAGGACACTGGGATCATGACCTGAGCCGAAGGCAGACGCTTAGCGACTGATCCACCCAGGCGCCCCCCCCCCCTTTTTTCTTGAGTCTGGCTAGGGTTTATCAATTTTGTTTATCTTTTCAAAGAACCAGGTCTTAATTTCATTGATTTCTGGGTTTTTTTTAAATCTCTATTTCATTTATTTCCACTCTGATCTTTATTATTTTCTTCCTTCTATCAACTTTAGGCTTTGTCTGTTCTTCTTTTTCTAGTTCCTTTAGGTGTAAGGTTAGAGTGTGTATTTGAGATTTTTCTTGTTTCTTGCTTACGGCTATAAACTCTATTATAACTGCTTTTGCTGTGTCCCAGAGATTTTGAACCATTGTGCTTTTACTTTCATTTGTCTCCAGGCATTCTTTTATTTCTTTCATTGACCCATTGATTGTTAAATACCATGTTGTTTAGCCTCCATATGTTTGTATTTTTTCCAGTTTTCTTCTTGTAATTGATTTCTAGTTTCATAGCATTATAGTTGGAAAAGATTCTTTTTTGTTGTTGTTTTTAAGATTTTATTTATTTATTTGACAGAGAGAGAGATCACAAGTAGGCAGAGGCAGGCAGAGAGAGAGAAGGGGAACCAGGCTCCCTGCTGAGCAGAGAGCCTGATGTGGGGCTCGATCCCAGGATCCTGGGATCATGACCTGAGCCGAAGGCAGAGGCCTTAACCCACTGAGCCACATAAGCGCCCCTGGAAAAGATTCTTGATATGATTTCATTTTTCTTAAATTTATTGAAACTTGGTTTTTGGCCTAACATGTGATCTATCCTGGAAAATGTTCTATGTGCACTTGAAAAGAACCTGAATTCTGCTGTTTTGGGATGGAATGTTCTGTAATATATTTCTTAAGTCCATCTGGTCTAATATGTTATTCAAAGCCACTGTTTACTTACTGATGTTCTCCCTGGATGATCTATCCATTGGTGTAAGAGGGGTGTTAAAGTCCCCACTATTATTGTATTACTTGACAGTAATAACAATAATTTTGTGTCTGTGTCTCCCTTTGTGTCTGTTAATATTTGCTCTATGTATTTAGGTGGTCCTATATTGCTTTATGTATTTAGGTGGTCCTATATTGTATGTATAGATATTTACAATTACTATAGCCTCTTATTGGATTGATCCTTTTATCAGTATGTAATGCCCTTCTTTGTGTCTTGTTACATTCTATTTTAATGTCTGTTTTGCCTGATTTAGGTATTTCTACCCAGACTTTTTTTTTTGTTTTTTGGGTTTTTTTTGCCTTCATGCACATGGAATATGTTTTTCCATCTCTTCACTTTCAGTCTGTATGTCTCTTTAGGTCTGAAGTTAGTTTCTTGTAGGCAGCATATATGTGTGTCTTGTTGTTGTTATCCATTCAGTCACCCTCTTTTGACTGCATCATTCAGTCCATTTACATCTAAAGTACTTATTGATAGGAATGTACTTACTGCCCTTTTGTTAATTGTTTTCTGGTTGTTTTGTAGTTTTTCTCTATTCTTCTTCTCTTCTTCACTTCCCTTATGATTATGTAACTTCCTTTAGCATTATGCTTGGATTCCTTTCTCTTTATTTTTTGTGTATTATAGGTTTTTGATCTGTGGCTCTATGAGGTTCATATATAACATCCTATGTATATAGCAATCTCTATTAAAGTGGATGGCTGCTTAAATTTGAAAACATTCTAAAAGCACTGCATTTTTACTCCCCAATCCACATTTTAGGTATATGGTGTCTTATTTCACATCTTTATATTTTATCTATCTCTTAACTAATTTTTGTAGATAGAATTGATTTACTTATTTTGTCTTTTAACCATTATATTAGCTTTATAACTGATTGCTCTACTACATTTATTATATATTTCCTTTTACCAGTGAAATTTTGTCCTTTCATTAGCTTATCACTTCTAGTTATGGCCTTTTCTTTTCTTCTCTCTCTCTCTTTTTTTTTTCATTTTTAAAAGGTTTTATTTATTTATTTGAGAGAGAAAGAGTGAGCAAGAGAGTACAAGCAGGGGAGTGGCAGAGGGAGAATAAGAAACATGCTCCCTATTGATCAGGGAGCCCAATGCAGGGCTTGATCCCAGGATCCCAAGATCATGACCTGAGCTGAAGGCAGACACTTAACCGACTGAGCCACTCAGTCACTCCTGGCCTTTTCTGCTTTAACATTTCTGGTAAGACCAATTGAATGGTGATGAACTCCTTTAGCTTTTGTTTATCTAGGAAACTTTTTTTTAAATTAATTTTTATTAACATATAATGTATTATTTGCCCCAGGGTACATGTCTGTGAATCGTCAGGCTTACACATTTCACAGCACTTAACAGCACATACCCTCCCCAATGTCCACAACCCAGCCACCCCATCCCTACCCCCCCC
>CM053612.1:86298033-86364850 GCA_028646535.1 Procyon lotor | reverse complement strand
TAGCATTAAATGAAGGCCCTTGGAAAGTACTTAAGACACTGGTTATCATTTTTTTGAAATTATTAGTGTGCACACAAGTTATTTCCCATATTTTACTTGAACAAGTATTAGTTTTATTTACCTTTCTGTGAATACAGTCTGTATTCACAACCTAATGCAATTTGCTAGAAATGGTGAAGACATGTTGTCATTCATCATTTTTGAAAGGAAATTTAATCTCTTGCAAAAAAAGCAAAGGTAAAGCCTGGAGAGGAAAATTACCATACAGTACGTCCTCAGAGATTTCTGGTTATTATACCTTTGTTTTTCCTTCTTGAAAGCATTTTATAACTGTAAAATGTCTGAGGGAATGGACAGCTTGCATTCTGGGAGTTTTAAAAAGTTGTGACAGGAACTTAAATACATGGCCTCTGTATTTGAAGAGACTTCACACCAGTATGCTATTTGCTTTATAACCTTTGTGTTCTTTATTGTTTAAAAATCTCTTTAACGGGGCGCCTGGGTGGCTCAGTCGTTAAGCGTCTGCCTTCGGCCCAGGTCAGATCCCAGGGTCCTGGGATCGAGCCCCGCATCGGGCTCTCTGCTCTGCGGGGAAGCCTGCTTCTCCCGCTACCATTCCCTCTGCTTGTGTTCCCTCTCTCGCTGTGTTTCTCTCTGTCAAATAAATAAAATCTTTAAAAAAAAAAATCTCTTTAACATTTAGTGAATTGAAGAAATAAAACATGTCAGATTCTGGGTTAATATAAGGATTAGATTGCTTAACCTTTAACTACTAACTTGTAAATATAGTTTGGGTCCCAAGTTCAGTATGGAAAGCATGAAAATTTAATGGGAACGTATATACGCATTTTTGGAGCTGATAAATGCTTGTTTATCAAATACATATTTTTCTTTTTCTCCTAAATATTTTTAAACTATAAAAGGCTTAGTTTGTAAAAAAAAAAAAATCTATACTCAATTCTACCTCTAAAGACTGTGAAAAACTCATTATTTATGAAACAATTACAAACGACTTAAATTTCATAGGCTCCCAAACTCTGAAATACAAATATAAATATACATTAAAGATTCCTGTTCAAAAAAAAAAAATTCCTGTTCATTGCAATGTGCGAAACCAGTTTGAAAAGGTAACCCTTTTCATCTTTGTATCCTGCAAGCTAATAAAATCAGGACCTCTGACTGAATCCTTGTTAAAAAAAAAATTAAACGATTTGGTAGTAGCTGTAGGATAACCCTTCTCCCCCTCCTCGTGCCCACACACCCATTTAGACTATCAAGCCTTTTTTCATTTTATTTCAAAGATTTTTTTTTTTTTTTTAAAGCCAAGGCAGGGGACGGCGGGGATTGCTAAATTTATCTTCTCCAGCCACAGGGATGAAGAAAACACATTTACTGCGGGCGGGGGTCTGAGGCCCTGCAAACAACTCGAGCAGGCGCCTCGGCCAAAACGGGCACGGAAAGGCGGTAGGTCTCCGGGGAGGGCCGGGGGACGGCCGAGGCCCACGGGAGATGGTGGGGGGCGGCCAGGCCGGGTCGGGTGCGGGCCGCCCGCCTCTCCACGGGGTCGAAGGACCGCGGCCCCGCGCGGTCTTTACGGCCGAGGCGGCGGCAGCGGCGCGTGTGTAGCGGCGGCGGCGGCGGGCGGGAGCGCGGAGGAGGTGGAAAGAAGGGGGGCGCTGTCACGGAGACTCCGGCCGCCGGAGACCCCGCCGCAGCGAGGCCACTGGGCTCCCCGGTCGCGGAGCGTGAGCGGCGCCGACCCGGGGCGCCAAGGGGACACACCGGGCGGAGGAGGGGGCCTATCTACCCTTCCGCATTTTCCTGGGTCTCTCTCCCGGGCGGTGACGTGACGTGCTGACGGCGGGCCCGTGCCGGGGAGCTGGGCCGCTTTTTGTCAGCTCCGAGCTCGGCCCCTCCTCCCTCCCTCCGCCCGCCCCACCAGCCGGAGCCCGGCCCAGTGCTCCAGAGAAAGGCCGGCCTGCAGCACCCGGCACCGTCGCCGACCGCCCGCACGCCCGTCCGGTGAGTTCCGGGCGCCGCCGCGGCCGTGGGGCCTAGCGCGCGCGCAGCGGCCTGGTCCCGGCCTGGTCGGCGGCCCGCGAGGCCCCCTTCCGCGCTAGGCCGGGCGGTGCGGCGCGTGGCGCCGAGCAGGCCCCGAGGAGGCCGCAGTTAGGCCCGGGGAGGAGCCCGGCTGCCCCGAGCGGCGACGGAGGCGCGCTCCGTGAACGGGCGGGGGTTGGGGGAGGGTCGCCCGGTGGCCCGGGAGGCGGCGGAGGGGCGTCGGGTCGGTGCCGCGGCCTGCCCGGGGCACCGCGCGGGGGCGAGGCCTGGCAAGGAGGCGAAGGCTGCAGGCGTGAGGTGAAGGCCGCAGGCCGGCCGGGCCGATTTTCGCTATGTAAATATCGGCGAGGGGGGGGGAGGGACGGGGGACAAGATGGCGGCGGCTCGGCGCCTGCTGCAGGGGACGATTGAGGGGGTTGTCGGGAGGGGGAGCCGCCATCTTGAAGGCGGCGTCTGAAGAGAAAATTCCGCTACAGCCCGTGAGGGGGGGTCGGAGAGCGGGCGGCGGCGGTGGCGGCGGCGGCTCCGGTGACGGGCCCCCGAGGCCCGGCACGGCAGCGTGTGCGCGCGGAGGGGGCGTGCTCGCTCCGCACAGCGGCCATTGCCCTTGCCGCCATCATGGGCGCTCAGGCTCTAGGCGCTCGGCGGCAGCGCCACCTTGCTGCCCTCCCTCCCGCAGCCCCGTGACTGGCTGCTTCCGCTGCATTTTAACTGAGCTGCTGCAGGCGGCCATCTCGTCCCTCAGCGTCCCTGGCCCCGCGCCTTTCTCCCGCTCCTGTAGCAACCCGAGGGCTGTCGGGACGGGTGGCAGCCCAGACATCTGGGCTCCCTACGGCAAATGGAACCCCACGACATTTTATTTTTACTCAACGTCGTACGTGGCTGTTATGGTGCCCTCGATGCGGTTTTCCAACACTCACTGCTTTCTCTAGTATAGGAATAAAGAATAAAGAAATAAAAATAAAGAATAAAGAAATAAAAATAAAATTCGATAGGAAAGAAGTTCTCACCATTCTTTTATCCAACAGGGGGAAAAGTGTAATTTGCACAGCACGAAAACGAATAAATTTTTAAAGGAGTCTTTTCAACTCATTTATTTGAAAACTTTCTTGAAAAGGTCCATTTAAGCTATTAGTGATCTGTTGGTATTAACTTTTTTTTTTTTTTTTTTGAGGAGTAAGGGCAGAAAGTTTTTTTAAATTTTCTTAGTGATGCAGTATTTATTGTTCCTCTGCTTGCCATGATTTTTAGTTTATTTGATTTGAAAAATTCTTAGGTGGCATTCCGTCCCTGAAAGGACTTTTTGATTGCAGACTGTACAACTCCCCTGCAAACTTGGAACTCAGTGTTAGTGATGCACTGCGCTGCCTGATAAGAAAGATTAGAAAGGTTCTTGTAATGCAGAGGGTGGTTGCAAGAAGTTCGTTGTTCAGAGACGGAGGAGACGTGGTGGATTGCACTCAAGTGCTGCGGGAGAGGTACAACCAATTACTGGGGTAGCAGAGGAAGGCAGAGTTTCTATTTGGAACATGAGGAAAGGGTTTCTGAAGTAGGTGACATTTTTGAGGTTACTTAAGGATGGGTAGGACTTTGTTAAGCAGAGGTGGGGGCTGGGGAAAGGGCATTTCAAGGGTGAAGCTCCTTCACAAAATAGTATGTGGGAAAACAAAGCTAAAAACAAGCAGCAAGTATTTGTAGTTTGGCAGGAGTCGATGGTAAAGGTAGGAGGGTGGTGGGAATCCTGGCTAGAAAAGGTGGACAAGAGCTTGCTTGCCAGGTGGGGGCTTGTATGATCTGTCTGTCCGGGGAAGCCTTCACGAAGAAGGGTGGCGATATACTTGAGCTGGGTTTTATATTTACTTAGCAGTTTCATTGGACTAGGAAAAGTTTCAGAGTTGAGAAATAATGAGAGTAGCAAGTGGATCAGTGTTTTCACTACCTGAATGATTATCAAAACCGTTCGGAAGTTAAGCCAGTTTTGCTACTTTTTCAATAATCCGTTTGTACTAAACTTCTCACTCCAAATAACGTTTAGTTCTGAGTTGTAATTTCTGTAGTAAACAAAGAGTGAGAGGTTTCTAACTTTTCATTTACTGTGGTTGAAAATTGCAGCATTAGTGCTCTGGGTTACTTACGAAGATGAGCAATGAACCTGTAAGTATTTTCATGGTGATTTTCTTAAGAGGTCAGTTTGAAAAGTTAGAAGAAAGATTACTTAAAAAGGCAACAGCCTTCAGATGGCCTTTGGCAATCCCTGTTCTTCCCCCTGGTGAGAGTAATTACCCTTTTGTTTGAGAGGGGACTAAGACTGTTTGCTAAGCTAAACCTTCTCCTGTTTTGATTAATATTTGACTGTCCTAGAGGGACATGTGAGGAAAGTGTTTCTTAGAATTCTATTGATCTAAATCTATAGGTAGCATGAGTATTCACTAGAAAGTTGTTTCAGTTTTTCCATATTCCTGGACTGCAAGAGGTCAGAGCATTGATGTTCATGAGAGGATGGAAGGGAACTGAAGATTCTCACGTTTATCATAAGGGGCCATGGTTTAGAAAAGTTGGAGAAACACTGCATTGTAGGAGACTGACTAGAAGCAAGTTGCTAAGCAAGTGGGCTGCGATTGTTGAGGTGGTAAGGATAAACATAAACTTAGAAGAACCAGTTGCTTTCTGTCTTGACAGCTGGGAAAGACATAGAAGAGCTGTGAAAAAAGAGAGCACTGTCTAGCTGCGCACACAGTACAGCAGGAGTAGGTGGTTAAGATTGAGACTCAAGTTGTGTGGTTTAAGAAGACAGACCATGTGCAGTTCAGAAGGATTTTTATCGGATATCATTAAGTATAAAATGTTTTTGCCTGAAAAGATACACCTTGATGATCTGGAAAGCTGACTGGTGTTAATACCTTTATTACCCAACCATTTTGGATAAACGAGGTGTTATTTCTTAATTTATGTGTATATTTCAGATAGGTTCAATTTTCCTTTTTTTAAAAAACCATGCCCACAGTGCATTAAAAAAAATTTTTTTTGCACATTGCTCTTTGTAAATGCTTCCTCTCTAACCCCCTTGGGACTCATAATTGTCATTGATGACCTTGCTTGTGTTATTTGTGCACACTGGCGATTCCAGACTGTTTTTTTACTCCCAAACTCCTCCACCCGTCCTTGAAACCCCTCAGCCTCACAGCGATTACCTAATCTCTTACTTAAACCAGAAAGATAGACAACAATCTGATCTAAGCATGTGGGTTTCCTTCCTTTCCACTGCATACTCTTCCTCTGCCTCTACCTAGGCTTTCCTCCAGTTCTTTTGCTGCAGGAAGAATTGGCCTCCTTCAGGCCCACAGCTGTTCCGCCTGCGCGCTCCACCCGTCTGGGACGGGGCTCTCTCAGCGATTCTGCCCCGCTTGCATCATTGCCCTCTCTGCTGGTGCCTTTCCCGCTCCTTAGAAACATTCCTAGGTTTGCTCATCTTACAAAAACCTCACTTGTCTTCTCGTTCCCTTCACCAGTACTTTTATTTCTTTTCTTTGCACTTATTCCTGAATCCACTATTTCCGAAATTGGGGAACTTTGAGAACATGTCATTGGGTGTATCGAATAAAAGTGTTCTTTGTTTCAGAAATTTTCTGTGCCCTCTCTGTCTTCTGTCATGGGATTTCCCTCAAGGTCAATTCTCTGTCGTTTTTCTTGAATCTTCTCCCTTGGTTTGAATGTCCCTTTACCATGCACACCCTATTCTAGTTTCTCATCTAGCATTTCCAGTTGCCTACTGACCATCTCTACCCAGGTATGTTATTATTGGAACGTGGCTGAAACCAAATTTATCTGGTATATTGTAGATGTCCAGTACTATTTATTGTCTTTTTTCTTATTTGTTTTTTAGCCCAGAGTCCCTCAAACAAGTCTTATTGTCTCACTTTCTTTTTGTTATTGGTACTATTGTTTTTCCAGGCTCAATTCTTCTTTGTCTCATATCAGTGAGGGCAACTTTAATTTAGCATTTGACCTATTATATTTTAACCGTGTTTATAATTTTGTCATCTTTTCTGAACTCCGATTGTAGAGACAAATTCTCTTTTATTATCCTCGAGCAATACCTGGCACGTGGTCATTGTTTCTGAAAACAATGATCTCAGTTATGGTTGTAGAAAACTTTTTGTAGCTGATTAGTTTTCAGGTATTAAAGCATCTAATCTGTGTGTCCTTTGACCAAAGAGTATACGTATTAAGGCACACTACATGAGCTGGGTAACCTTACCTGCCGCCCTGCTTAACTTTTTGGGGTCACTGTGGCCAGTCTATTCTTATTCCTGTCAAATTATTCTTGCAAACAACCTTTAAAATAAAAATCCAGGTATCTCAGGTCGCCGGGGTGGCATAATCAGTTAAGTGTCCAACTCTTGGTTTTGGCTTGGGTCATGGTCTCATGGTCCTGGGATCAATCCCTGCATTGGACTCCGCACTCAGTGTGGAGTCCGCTTGAGATTTTCTCTCCCTCTCCCTGTGCCCATCCCGCTAAGGTGTGCTCTCTCTAAAATAAAATTTTTTTTTTTTTTTAGTTTGTTTGTTTGTTTGTTTGCAAGAGAGAGCAAGCGAAAACGAGTGGGGGGAGGAGGAGAGGAAGAAGGGAGCCTGATGTGGGGCTGATCCCCGGACCCCTGGATCATAACATGAGCCAAAGGCTGATGCTCAGCCTACTGAGCCACCTAGGCACTCCTAAATAAATCTTTAAAATCCAGGTATCTTGTATATTTTATTCAGAGGAGGCACACTTTAAGGAAAATTCAATGAGAATTAGGCATAGGATTTTTAAAAATGTATTTAAAAATTTTAAATTGTAAAATATTTCAGAACTCCTGAAAAGCAAGGATCACCCAGATTTAACAGAACTTAATAGTTTATTACATATTTTGCCTCATAACTTTTTTGTTTGTTTAAAGAAAGTTTCACAGATCCATTTAAAGAGTGCCCCCATTCCATTCCTGTCTTTTCTTTGCAAGAAGTAACAGTTGTCCTAATATATATGTACCACAACCATTATCAGGTGTTGGTTTTTGTGTTTTAACTTTACATAAATGGTATCATACTGTGTGTGTCATCTCATGTGTTTTTTTCACTTAACATTATGTTTTTGAGGTTTATCTATATTGTATGTGGATCTAGTTCAGGAGTTCCCAGAGTGCGCGCTGGGAATTCTCAGAGATCCAGAAAATTCTTCTGGCAGCATTCTTGTGTGCTCTGCATAAGTGCTGTACAGAGGCTACATGATGCATGATGTCATAATAGGTTGAACACAGAAGCCAGAAGCATTTATGGGAATCCAGCTGTCCTCCATTAAGCCTATCTTTGAAGAGATTTGCAGAATTTTAAAATAATACTCTTTGCATGTATTTTTTTTGTTTTGAAAAATAATTATTTTAAAGTAAGTGTTTACAGTTGGCTTGTTTTAAATGAATTAATATTTTTAAATGTCTTAGATTTGACTTCTAATGTAAGTATCTATAGATAGAACACACATAAAGAAAAACTCTTTGGGGTCTTCAGTTTTTAAGAATATAAAGGGGTCCTGAGACCAAGAAGTTTGAAAACTGCTGATCTAGTTCATTATACTTGTATTTCAATGTATAAATATACTGTGGTTTATTTATCTATTCTTATGAAGGGGCCATTATGTTGTTTGTAGTTTTGTGAAGTTAAAAACAATGCTGCTGTGGACATCCTCACACAGTGTTCTTCTCTCTTGAGATTATAGATGTAGAATTGCTACATTCAGAAGTGTGCATTTGTCGACTTTACTGGGAATTGCCGAATCATCAGATTGTGTTCCATTTGACACTCCCACCAGCTGCGTATGAGCCTCTATTTCTGGAAACTACTGCCAAAAGATTAGCTTTTACAATTTTTTCCAATCTCTTGAGTATAAATTGTATCTCATTGCTGTTTTCACTTTGCATTTCTTAGATTACTATTGAGGTTGAGCTTTTTTTCCCCATGTATTTATTGACTATTGAATTTTCTGTGACTTGCTTGTTTTTACCTTTGGGTCCATTTTTCTGTTAGGTTATTTCCTTTTTCTCATTGGTTGATGGATATTTTTTTATATTCTGAATACTAATGATTTGTAATTATACATACTGAAAATACCATTTCCTAGCCTGTGGCTTATCTTTTAGCTTGTTTGTGTAGGATTTCTTAATGTGAAGGTAGCCAGTTTTCTCAATTTTTTTTCATTGATGGCTTATGTCTTTTTGTATATGCAAGAAGTTCTTCCCTTACCCCAAGGTCATACTGATACTTTACTCTTTCATATATAGATCATCAATTCATCTGGACTTTTTTCTCTATTGTGCAATGTAGGGATCTAATTTTATTTTTTTTAATATGGATTCATTGAGTAATTCAACCATTCTCCCCACTGATTTATAATGAAACTCCTGAGGTTTATTGTATTCTCATGTATACACATCTGTTTCTAGTCTCTGTCTTCTGATTCCATTGGTCTGTTTGACTATATCTGTACCACTGACTTAATAATGATAGTTTTATAACTAAATTTTTTTTTGTTTTGTTTTGTTTGGCTGACTATGTCAATGTCTATGAAAAACTGTTGGATTTTTATTGTATTTGCATCAAATTTATAGAATAAATATATAGATATATAGATACATGCTAAGTAGTGGAGCTGGGATTTGAATCTGAGCATGCTCTGCTGCTTTTCATAAAGCTCTTGCACAACTTTTGTTAGTTTTTTTGCTAGATACTATGTAGTTTTTGTTGGGAATAGGATTTTATTAGTTATTTTTATTATTGCTAATGATTAGGGAATACTGTGGACTTAGAGGTATTCATCATGTAACCTTGCTGATATTTGCTCTTAATGTATTTCATAGATTCTGAGATGCACTTCCCCCCCATATTTTAGAATTTATAAAATCAAAATAGGTTTTCAGTAGGTCACCTTATAATCACTGTCGTTCAGGCAGCAGTCATGATGTACTTCTCATGGCATACACATGCACACACTTGGTCAGTTCTCTTCATTTTGTCATCACTTAAATGAGCATGTACATTGTTTTGTTATTTCATGCCAAACACTACAACCGAAAGCAGAAGAAATTGTGAAGTAGATGTCTGACTGGAAAGAAAATCCCACAGATAATAATGGAGCATCTTAAGAAATGCTGTGTCACCAGTACTCCTGTTGGCAGAGAACAATATTGTTAAAGACTGGATAGCTTTGAGTAGAAAAGCAATCCATTGTAGGACCCTGAATGTGAAATTTTAGGAAAGTCATACCAATTTCTTTTTGCTTTTATTTTTTTTCTATATATGTGCAAGATATGATAAAATATGTATAAGTCTAAAAGAATGGTCTCAATCTAAGATGAAAATTCTAGGTAAAAAAGTGTGGCATCAGTTTAATTGGCTGGCTTTTCGTAGTTGTATGTAAAACAAGGGTGCATTGTATAGTTGGTAGTATCTTTAGATTGAAACGTGCAGGTAATAGTTTATAATTCTTTTGCATTTTATGAATAGTTGAGTGTGATTAGTGAAGGTTTTGTTTCTTATTTGCCATTAGATTTTGCCCCATTTCTTTATTATTATTATTATTTTGAAACTGCATTGACTAATGCATTTAGCACAATGTTGAATGGAAGCATTGGTATCAGGCATCCTTCTCTAGGTACTTTAATGGAGTGCTTCTAATATTTTATTACATATTGTGCTATAGTGGGGTTTTTTTTGAAGGAATAGGTATTATTTATTTTCTATTGATCATCTTAGAGTTTTTGTCTTGAACAATTGATTTTTTTAGTGCTTTTGCTGCATCTGTTGCTGTGATGAATTGCATTAATAGATTTTTTTTAAAAATGTAGGCTCCATGCCTGGTGTGGTGCCCAACACAGGGCTTGAACTCAAGACCTGAGCTGAAATCAAGAGTCAGACCCTTAACCAACTGAGCCACCCAGGCATCCCTAAATTTTCCGTTTTAAACTGTATGAAAAATATAAAATTTCAAATATACTAATATAAAATACAGGCTTCTATAATGACTTTAAAATATTAATTTCATTAATTTGTTTTTTTTCTGACCAGAACTACCGGTAACTTGCCTATATTATTTAGGCTTTCCAAATAGTGCTTTTATTGATCCTTTCTGTTCCTACTGATATGATTAGTATTTCTTTCCTTCTACTTTATTTGCATTTACTCTGATATTTAAAAAATGTAATTTGAAGGTTTTGCTTATTAATATTTAATCTCTGCTCTTAATATGCCTTTAAAACTATAAATTTTCTGTAACTATAACTAGATGCTGTGATTTTGACATGAATTCATTTTTATTTAGTTCTAAATATATTGTGATTTTATAACTTTTCTATTGTCCATTGAATTATTTAGAACTTTGTTTTTAAATCTATGGGATTTTTTTTCCTCTTGTCTCTTGTGACATTTATTTCTAATATTGCATTATAGTTGGTTAGCATTGATTGATATGTAAAAATTAACTCTATTTCTCTGTACTAACAATAAAGAATGAAAATGAAATTTAAAAGCCAGTACTTATTACTCAACCATAAAAAAGAATGACATCTTGTTATTTACAATGACATGGACGGAGCTAGAGAGTATTAAGCTAAGTGAAATAAGTCTGAGAAAGCAAATATCGTATGATTTCACTCATATGTAGAATTTTAAGAAGCAAAGGAGCAGAGGGGGAAAAAGAGGCAAACCAAGAAACAGTCTTAACTATAGAGAATAAACTGATTGTTACCAGAGGGGAGGTGGGTGGGGGGACAGGCTAAACGAGTGATGGGGATTAAGGAGTACACTTGTGATGAGCACCGGGTGTTGTATGGAAGTGTTGAATGGCTGTATTGTGTACCTGAAACTAATATTGCACTATGTGTTAACCAGAATTTAAATAAAACATACTAAGACCTTTAGTAAAAGCTTTACTGAGAAGTGGAAGAACAACTAAGTTAGTGGGGAGAGATACAACATCCATGGGTCAGAAGTATCAATATTACAAACGAGATATGTAGAAATTCGATGCAATGCCAAACAAAACCCCAACAGGACCTTTTTTTTTTTTTTTTATCAATTCTCAAATTTATGTGGAAATGCATAGGGCCTGGAATAGCAAAGGCAATCTTGAAAAAAAGTTGGAAGACTTAAACTACTATATATCAAACCTTATTACAAGGTTACAGTGATTAAAACAGTGAGCACAAAGCCAGAGTGATCAGTGGAATAGAATGGTCTGAAAGAAGACCTACATATAGAAGGTTAGGGGATTTACAACAAAAGCGTATTGAGATTTTGATTGAATGTAGAGGTTAATTAAGGGAGAATTGATACCATTCAACAAATTGAAGAACAAGACTTTTTTTTAAGTTTTATTTAAATTCCAGTTAGGTAACATGCAGTGTAATAATAGTTTCATGTGTACGATACAGTGATTCAGCACTTCATATAACACCTGGTGCTCCTTACAACAACACTCCATACTCCCCAACACTTATTTAACCCATACCCCTACCCACCTCCCCTCTGGTAACCATCAGATTTTTCTCTATAGTTAAGAGTCTGTTTCCTGGAGCACCTGGTTGACTGAGTCAGTTGGACATCTGACTCTTGGTTTTGGCTCAGGTCATGATCTAAGGGTTGTGAGATTGAGACTCACATCAGGCTCCACACTCAGCAGGGAGTCTGCTTGGGATCCTCTCTCCCTCTCCGCCCTGCAAATGCCCCCCCACTCATGCTCCCTTGGGCTTGTTCTCTCAAAATAAATAAGTACATACCTACATCCATAAATCTTTTTTTAAGTCTATTTCTTTGTTTGCCTCTCTCTCTCCTTCCCCTTTGCTGGTTTCATTTCTTAAATTCCACATATGAGTGAAATAGTATTTGTCTTTCTCTGACTGACCTGTTTCACTTAGCATAGTAATAATACACATCTTTATTCATTAGTTGATGGACACTTGAGCTGTTTCCATAATTTGGCTATTGTAGATAATGGTGCTATAAACATTGGAATGCATGTATGCCTTGAGTTATTATTTTTGTATTTGGGTAAATACCTAGTGCAATTGCCAGATCATAGCATAGTTCTATTTTTAACTTTTTGAGGAACCTCCATACTGTTTTCCACCGTGGCTGTACCAGTTTGTATTCCCAAAAACAGTGCAAAGATGCACAACCCATCTATGCACATCCTCACCAACACCTCTTTATTGTGTTGTTGATTTTAGCCATTCTGACAGATGTGAGGTGATATCTCATTGTAGTTTTGATTTGTATTTTCCCTGATGATCAGTGATGTTGAGGATCTTTTCATGTGTCTTATTCTCCATCTGTATGTTTTCTTTGGAAAAGTGTCTCTCTGTCTTCTGCCCATTTTTTAATTGGATTATTTCTGTTTTGGATGTTGAGGTTTTTAAGTTCTTTATATATTTTGGATACTAACCCTTTATCAAATATGTAATTTGCAGATGTCTTCTCCCATTCCGTAGGTTGCCTTTTAGCTTTTTTTTTTTTAAGATTTTATTTATTTGACAGAGAGAGATCACAAGTAGGCAGAGAGGCAGGCAGAGAGAGAGAGAGAGAGAGAGCTCAGAGGCTGAGAGCTCAGCAGAGAGCCCGATGCGGGGCCTGATCTCAGAACCCTGAGATCATGACCTGAGCCGAAGGCAGAGGCTTTAACCTACTGAACCACCCAGGCGCCCCTGCCTTTTAGCTTTGTTGATTGTTTCCTTTGGTGTGCAGGAGCTTTTTATTTTGATCATGTCCCAACAGTTTATTTTTGCTTTTGTTTCCCTTGCCTCAGGAAACATCTAGAAAGAAGTTCCTGTTGCCTGTGTCAAAGAAGTTAACCACCTGTGTTTTCTTCTAGGATTTTAATGGTTTCATTTTTCACATTTAAGTCTTTCATCCATTTTGAATTATTTTTGTGCGTAGTGTAAGAAAGTGGTCCAGTTTCATTCTTTTGCATGTAACTGTCCAATTTTCCCAACCACATTTGTTAGACTATCTTTTTTCCCATTGCATATTCTTTCCCGCTTGGTCAAAGATTAATTGACAATATAGTTGTGGGTTTGAAGAACAAAATTGATTTATCTATATATTTGTATTTTTTAATCATACATAGAGTTCAAGTATTTTTATCAATGGGATTTAAATGTGTTATGTAAGAAAACTTTTGTCTTCAAGTCTATTAATTTTGTACCAGCACACTTTATAAAATCATACTGATGGTAGTTTTTCAGTTGATTCCTTTGGATTTCAGAGTTAGATCATATATAAAGTATAATTTCTTTTAAATAATAATGTGTTTTGCATTTTATTATCTTACCTAATTACATTGGCTATAAATTCTCATGTAATCTTAATAATAGTGTTAATGGATGTTCTTGTCTTTTGAGAGAGTGTTAGTGAGTTGGTGGGGAGGGACAAAGGGAGAGGGGGAGAGATGATATTAAGCAGGCTCCATGCCCAGTGCAGAGCTCTGTGCTGGGCTCAGACTCTTGACCCTGAACTGAGATCGTGATCTGAGCCAAAATTACGAGTGGGTTTCTTGAGCAACTGAGCCACCCACGTACCCCAGGGTGTCCTTGTTTTAATTGACTTTAGAAGGAATACTTTTAGTGTTTTACTTTAGTTTAATCCATGTCTTTTTGTTATAAGCTGATACACCATTCTCCTATCCAAAAACATGTTGTAACATGCACTAGTTTAAGATTTGCTTATACTTGTGCTTTTTTGTGCCTTATAAAATTGTTATAAAATTCACCCTTTAAAGATGTACAGTTCAGGGGTACCTGGGTGGCTCAGTGGGTTGAAGCCTCTTCCTTTGGCTAAGGTCATGATCTCAGGGTCCTGGGATTGAGCCCACTTCTTCCTCTCTCTGCCTGCCTCTGTGCCTACTTGTGATCTCTCTCTCTCTCTCTCTCTCTCCCTCTCCTTATTTATTTAATAAATAAATAAAAATCTTTTTAAAAAATGTACAATTCAGTGGTTTGTAGTAAATTCAGAGTTGTGAAACCGTCACTACTAATTTTAGGACATTTTATTACCCCCCAAAAGAAACCCTGTGTCCATTAGCAATCATTGTCACCAACTCCCACCCCTCACAACCACTAATCTACTTTCTATCTGTATGTATTTGCCTATTCTTGACATTTAATACATGGTCTTTTGTGTCTGGCTTCTGTCACTTAGCATATTCTCTCCAAGGATCATCCATGTTGTAGCATGTATTTGTGTTTCATTCCTATTGTGTTTTTTTAAAAAGATTTTTTTTATTTGAGAGAGAGACTGCAGGCACACAGGTGAGCATGAGCCGGGGGAGAGGCAGAGGGACAAGCAGTCTCCCTGCTGAGCACAGACCCTGGAGCCCAAGGTGGGGGCACTGTGGGCTCTCTTCTATGGGCTCGATCCTAGGACCCTGAGATTATGACCTGAGCCAAAGTCACTTGTTTGACTGAGCAACCTAGGCACTCTATTCCTATTGATTTTTTAACTGTTAAGAAAATACCTTTCTGAGGTACCTGACTGGCTCAGTAGGTACAGCACGTGACTCTTGATCTTGGGATTGTGAGTTGGAGTGCCATGTTGGGTGCAGAGATTACTTAAAAACAAAACCTTTAAAAAAAAAAAATCTTTATATTACAATGTAACAGGGTAGTTTTTTAAAAAATATTTTTTTAAAGATTTTATTTATTCCACAAGAGAGCAGGAACAGGAGGAGGGGCGGAGGGAGAAGGAGAAGCACAGTCCCCGCTGAACAGGGAACCCCATGTGGGGACATGGGGCCCGATCTCAGGACCCGAGGAGAAGGTGGATAACCTAACTGACTGAGCCACCCAGGCGCCCCCTGAGTAGTTTGTTTTAAATAAAAAATAGATGTTCCAGAGTATGAAAAATGAAAAGGGGACAAAAAAGAAGATGTCCTAACTTACTGTTAAATTATAACCCTGCCCAAACCTCATAAGAATACTACCAAAAACAAAATAACAGAAATAGATGTTGAATTTCAACTTTTTGTCATCTATTGAGAATATTAGGATTTTCCTTTTTTTTTTTTTTTAAGATTTTATTTATTTGACAGCGAGAAACACAGCGAGAGAGGGGACACAAGCAGAGGGAATGGTAGCGGGAGAAGCAGGCTTCCCGCGGAGCAGGGAGCCCGATGCAGGGCTCGATCCCAAGACTCTGGGATCTGACCTGGGCCGAAGGCAGACGCTTAACGACTGAGCCACCCAGGCGCCCCAGGATTTTCCTTTTTTGACCCATTAATTTGGGCCATTATTTGGCTCCATCCTTGAATTCCAGATTAACCATAGTTTGTCAGGATGTGTGTGTGTGTGTGTGTGTGTGTGTGTGTGTGTGTGTGTGTGCGCGCGCGCGCGTGCGTGTGCATGTGCATGTTTTTTACATGATGGATCATTTCTGCAAACACTTCACTTGGGATTCATGATTAATCAAGTGTGTGGTTTGATTGCATTATTTTTTGTTAGGTTTTTAAAAAAATGGCAAAATTTTATAAAAGAAAGAAAACTTTTCTACTCTGTTCTGGCATAGTTCAGATAGCTTTGGGAAAAACCTAGAGCTTTTTGAAAGGATGAGGCAACTTTCTCCTTTATTTAAAAATTTTTTCCCCACAATTTCATGGTGATTGGGTTTTCTTTTATTGAATTAATAATGCTAACACGGGGCACCTGGGTGGCTCAGTGGGTTAAAGCCTCTGCCTTCCGCTCAGGTGATGATCTCAGGGTCCTCTGCTTGGAAGGGAGCCTGTTTCCCCCTCTCTCTCTGCTTGCCTCTGCCTACTTGTGATCTCTCTCTTTCTCTGTCAAATAAATAAATAAAATCTTAAAAAAATCTTAACACATTTCTGGTTAATGTGCTAGCATAGAATTATAGGCTATTTTCTTACAAGATTTTAAATTTTTTGTGTGTTTATCATTTCAGATTATATGTTTGTGCTTTCTCTCAGTCCCTGCCCCCCGCCCCATTTTAGATTATTATGTAGTATTTTACTGTCTCCCCAAACTTCTGCAAAGAGTCAGGTTTGGATTCTTTTGGTGGGGTATAAATTGGTTCCCTAACTTTGCCCCAGAGAATGGTAGTGGAATTAATGCTGCTGATACTTAACCTGGAGCTGATACTCAGTGGAGCATGCCATTATTAGTCATATAAGAACCAGGTGCTCCCTCAACACAGGGTTTATTAAAAAAAAAAAAAAAAGGAGAAAGTAGGTATATTGCAAACCAGCCCCTGTGGTGTCTAGCCTGGTCTTTTTTTTTTTTTTTTCTCTTTTTAATTATGAAAGGATTTAACAAGTTCGAAGTTCGATATGTAAGGTACATAACATAGTACTAATTGTTTTAGTAAAAGATCAATATAAAAACATTCCAAGATTTTGCAACTGTGAACTTACAGATTTTGTTATAGGGGCACCTCGGGGGCTTAGTTGGTTAAGTGGTTGCCTTCAGCTCAGGTCGTGATCCCAGGGTCCTGGGATGGAACACCGCATTGGGTTCCCTGCTCAGGGGTGAGCCTGCTTCTCCCTCCCTCTCTGCCTATCACCCCCAACCCCCGCTTGTGTTCTCTCTCTCTCTGCCAAGTAAATCCTAAAAATTTCTTTTTTGTTATAGTTGTTGAAAAGCCTGGTGTAATATTTTTGCCAGTGTTTAACACATACAGAGAACATTGTTAGTGTCAATAGAACCTTGCAGACCCAAAGTAATGTATTTAGGAGAAGCCCATAATAAGAAGCATGTGGTCATGTAGGTAAGGGAAAAAGTAGGGGCAATATTAGTTTACTGTATTGGTGATCTGGCAAGACAGTAATTTTAAGAAGTTTCATAGTTTAAGAATATTCAAAATAGCTTAAAAACTCTAAAGCTGTAATACATGGTTTATATAACTAGTTACCAGAAAACTAAGGAAAGCACTAGCTTGAACGAAGTAACATGAAAACGAGAATGCTTTAATCTTAAAAAAAAAAAAAAGACCACCCGAGTTCTAATGCATTATCAGAAAGATTTTCGAATATAAGGAGGCATTACTCATTAAGAAGGAATTTGATAAGAAAAATACTTAGTTAACTATGGGAATAATCAGTTCCAGAGGTGAATTAAATGCCCAGTTTTGGGAAAGATGGCAAGTGCAAGAAAAACGAAAAGGAGAGGAAAGAGTTTCTAATAATACCAGTCTTTCTTCATCATGTACTGTATTTAACAGAGATTGACCTTTTAAAAATGCCGCCCCTCCATACGCAGTTTTATTTAAATTAACTCTTCCATGTACAATGTAGTTTAAATTAATCGCCAGTTCATATTATGTCAGAAAACTGTTTTTATCCTTTGATCACATGAGGTGTTTGACATTTTTCCACCCCAGTACACCTGCAACTAAAGGCAGAATACTTCATTAGAGGAAATAATGTGACTAGGATTTCTGTTAAAAATCTCAGCAAAGACTAATAAACTATTTAAAAATTATTTTTCAGGACAAAATCAAGAAGAGTGATCCAAAGTGAGTTTTTATACGTTATTTTTTAAATTGAAGTGTAGTTGACTTACAGTGTTACTAGTTTCAGTGTATTATATATTACAGTATAGTATATGTGGTACAGTATATTCAGTATATTAAAATGTAGTGACTCAATGTTTATATACCTTATGAAGTGTTCACCATGATAAATTTAGATTAATTTAGATTAATATTGTTAATTATATATATCTCTTTCCTTAGTTTTTTTTTTTTTTTTAAGATTTTATTTATTTATTTTAGAGAGAGCACTCACAGGAGAGCAGGGTGGGAGGCCCAGAGAGAGGGGGAGAGAGAATCCCAAGCAGACTCTGAACTGAGGGTGGAGCCCAAGGTGGGGCTGGCTTGATGTCATGACCCTGAGATCGTGACCTAAGCTGAAACCAACAGTTGGATGCTTAACTGCCTGGACCACCCACACCCCTCTTCCCTTAGTTTTTGAGTATTTGATCTGTCAAATGTTGGTAAGAGTTGTAACTTGCCACTGCTATTAATTTTTATTTCTGTCTCATACTTTTATTGTTTTTATATATTTTCATGTTGTTTTATTTGACACATGCAAATTCATAATGATTTCAAATTCAAGATAGACTAGAGAACACACACATTTACTTTTTTTTTTCCCCTTTGAAAATCATATTGAGGAAGAAGTAGAAAAAAATCCAGAGAAACAAAAAAACCTGACAGGTCTGCCACTTGGAAACCAGAATATGATAAATTTCTTGTTGAATGAAGCAATTGGGAATCAAATAATGACAAAACCCTAGGGAGCTTAGTGAACCTGTAGCCTTTTTCTAAAAGTCAGAAGGACCATCTAGAAATTTCATTCTGCATTATTCCTAATCTCAGACGCAAGGATGTCCTAGGAAAAAGAGCAAGCCGTGGGCACAGCCAGTTAATTAAAGGTATGGAAAGCTGAGCCATTTACCTATCAGTATAGATATCTTCTCATGTGGTTTTCCTCCTGAGGTAATGCCAGAAATTCAGCACTCTGATTTACAGATTGTCCATAGGAAATTCCAAAGTGAGTACTGTGGGGAGAAAGGGGCAGTGCTTTAGGTAGCTTGTAGCTAACCTGAGGGTTATTGGATTTCCGGTACCTGGAAGGTGGGATGCTTGTCCATCATTAAAGGAAAGCCTGGCTGTTTACATGGTTCTTTTCTCTCCCTTGACTTCATCCTTCTAGACTGTAGAGTTGTCTGTGTGGTCATAATTCAGGTTCATTGCTAGGCTTACAGATTCCCACTTGAGCTGAGGAAACACAATCCAGTTATCAGAATGTAACCTTGGTCTTGACCTTCATTTACAGATATTAATTGACAGCCTAGAAGAATCATGCTTTTGAGGAAAATCAGCAGTCTGAAAGAGGCACCAAATCTAACCACATTTTTAAATAATGAGACAGCAGAGGAGACAGTTTAATTTAGAATACAGAGTTACTTCAGATCTTCAGAGATATTTGGGAAGATACTGTATCCACCAGAAAAAGGAGAAAAGATTGCTGTGAAAAAGAAACTAAGTTTATTTTGATATTAAAATATCTTTTAGATCAAAACTCGGAGTAAAGATCAAATTAGCTAGCTTAGAGAAAAGAGTTTAGGGGTTTTGAGACTGTAGTAGAAAGAAAATATGAAAGAAAAATTAAAGCAACATGGAGGCTAGATTTAGGAGTCCTTACATTATATAATAGACATTCTAATATGAATGAACAGAGAAAATGGAAGGAAATATAGAAACAACAGAAGAAAACTCCTTGAGTTCAAGAAGGGCTCAGGTCTTATTTTCTTTTTAAGTGATCTCTATGCCCAACACGGGCTCGAACTCATAACCCTGAGATCAGGAGTCGCATATTCCTAAGACTAAGCCAGCTCAGCGCCCCCTAGAAGGGCTCAAGTCTTTTAATTGGATAGGCCCCATTGGGTTCTGGATGTAAGAAAACCAGAGCTTTGTAGAGAGGTAGCAGTGAAAATAAAGAGGACTTGACGAATTTAAGAGTGGCTAGCTTAGAGGCAAACTTAATTTAAGGGGTGAATTGGTAAGGGAAATGAAATATAATTCCATACTTGAAAATTAGGTATCTGAAGAAATAGTGGCCAACATCAAACAATGTGGGGTTAAAAATTGGAAAGAAGAGGAAAGATGTTAATTAGGCTTTAAATGTAAATTTTCACCAGTTCCACTTTTGCTCTAAGAAAAATCTCAGAGCATGCGACTTGATCTCAGGGTCACAAGTTTGAGCCCCACGTTGGGGGTAGAGTTTACTTAAGAAAAAGGAAGAAGAATTCTCTTAGAAACATCTGCCTTTTGCCTTTCCTGCAGCTTGAGCAATTCCATTTACTGTGTATGGTACAATTTGGTTCTCTAAGTTTTGCTTAGGGAGAGGAACTAGGGTTGAGCCATAAAATTAAAAGGCAGTGAAGTTTTGGGAGGCCAAAAGCAGAAAAGTAATTCTTGTATGCATAATAGCTGCAGAAAGCAAAGTGAATATGTAAGCACCCTGTTAACTTGCTCAAGAAGGGAGATCATTACGGTATCTAGGCGTCAAGAGAGCCAAGATGGAAATATATTATATCCGTTATCCCTAATTTAAGATAGATAAATGCCCTTGCTATACCTATTAACTTGGTATAGTATTTTTATTGTTTTATTTTAAAGAACAGAAGAAAATTTTTGTGAGTTTTTTTAGTTTCTCTCAACCCATTAAAACTATATGGACATTTTTGTTTGGCTGAAGTGGGTTCATGTGAATTCTTCCGCACTGTGGTTAGGATCATGATTTTTTGTACCTGGAAGGGACTGTTTTACTGACCTTGAGGTAAGAGTGGGGTTCCAGAAGTATTTTTGAGGACATTTGGTAATCAGACAAAATGTTAGTATGTGTTCACCTAAATTGTTAAGAGTATCGGTTCTCTGAACCATTCTGCTTTTTTGTCTCCATATTCAACTCTGGGCTTGGTTGGTGTAGCAAAGGCTCGGGCAATTTCAGTTATGTTATTAGTGTCCATTTCCCCACTCTTGGTTTTTCCTGATCTTGAGAACTCTTCTAAGTAGCTTCTGTTCTAAGAACCTTGGTTTCATTCTGATGAATAGAATTCTGACCTCACAGGGGTTTCAAAGTTGAAGGATAGTCATCTCCGCTTGAAGGTACAGAACGTTTTTTCCTGACAAAATAGAATGAAAAATAATCAGTCAAAACTGTTTATTACTGCTCATCTATGTCAAAAATAAGGTGAGTGGACACCCACCATTTGGGCCAGTATATCTGTTAGAAAATAAATGGATAGGATGTAAAATGATAGGAATAATGGCTAAGAAGTCTGTTGTGATAGCTGGGGTTAATATTTTAGAGCAGCTTGCGTATGGGGGAACCGCCAGCTTTCTGAACAAGGCAGTGCTCTGATCAAAGCCGTGCTTCAGAGGATCAGTGTGTGGCAGATGCGGATTGCAGGAATGCCTCCTCGGGACTTGGCCCCAGCCCCCTTAGGAATGGGCTTCCTCATCATTTGTTGTGGGAGTGGCAGAAAGGCCAGTGGAGAGGCTGTTTTCATCCCCTAGTGCTGGGCCGGGTAGGGGTGGGCGGTGGGAATCAGGAAATAGGAAGCTGAGAGTAAGCGGTGACACTGGGAATGAAAAGACAGATTCCTGAGAAGTTGTGGAGAAGTAACGGAGAAGGTCTGACAACCTGACTGAATTTAAGCAGGGAAAAAGGAAAAGGCCATAGTGGTCATGTCAGGAGAAAGCAAGGTTCTGTCCTGATGAAAATACTCCACAGGCAGTCTGGTGGAAGTGTTAGGGGCTACCCTGAGTATGTGGATTTGGGGACTCATCTGTGTATAAATGGTAGTTGAAACTGTGGAATAAAAAGCAGAGGAAAACAGGGCTGATCTTTCAGAGCAAGGCTACAGTAAGTAAGGAGTGGGGAGGCAGAGTAACCAGCAGTTGGCAAGGTGGGAAGAGAAATAAGGGAAGGAGAGAATTCTGGAATCCAGGGGAGTGATGATCTGTCAAACTCTAATAGAAAAGCCAAGGAGGATGAATACCCAGCAAAAGAATTAGTGCGCAGGTTGAGAATTCTTAGAGCTGATGGGATTGGGTTTGTAGGAATACTCAAGAGAGGGCCTTAATACCCTAACGAATCCTATTTATTGCCCTCTTAATTTTGGAAAGTAGTATGGCATTATGTTTAGAAGATTAATGTACTGTTTATCATTTTGTAATTACATTTTTAAGGGGGGGAGAAGAGAAAACGTGGTCAGAGATGATTTTATTTATTTTTATTTTCTAAAGAATTTATTTGTGCGAAAGAGAGAGAACACGAGTGGGGGGGGGGGCGCAGAGGGAGAGGGAGAAGCAGACTCCCAACTGAGCAGGGAGCCTGACAAGGGGCTTGATCTCAGGACCCCAAGGTCATGACCTGAGCCAAAGGCAGACCTTTAACCAACTGAGCCACCCAGGAGCCTCGCCAGAGGTAATTTTAATGGGGAGAGAGCAGTTGACAACTTATTCAGAACATGTATATTTTCCATTTTTCATAGTTGAAAAAATTTTTGTTCCTTTTAATTTGAAGCAATTTGAATAAATAACACAAAACATGTCCTTCCTTGAATATGTCTCAGAGATGACATGTTGAAAATCCATTTATTGCATTGTTATTTGAGTTTTTCATGGATATTTAAGAACTATTTATATGTAAGTTTAACATCTGAAAATAAGACATATATAAATATTTATTGCAACAAGTAAAATCAGAGTAAAAGGATAAAACTGCTGTAGAAATTCAGAGGAAGGAGAGATTATTTTCCGTTGTGTGTGTGGGGGGGGGATTTGGGGAAAAGGTCTAAGCAGAGTTGATAAGGGAAAGGTGTTCAAGTAGAAGAAACTCTGAACTCAGTGTAGAGCTGGGATCTTAGTGGGGACATGGACATTTTTGTTTGGCTGAAGTGTGTTCATGCAGTCGTGGGGGAAGGAGCTTGAAGGAAAGGTAGGGGAGAGAAAGATGGAAAAATAGTTTGAGGCCGGAATTTAGAAGATGGCAGGAGTGTGAACTTTATTTGGAAGTAGCAGGGAGCCATTAAACATTTTTCAACAGATTTCACATAATTTTGAATGTTTCAAAAATGTAAATGTCATGATGAGATTTTTAATACATGATATTAAAAAAGTAATGCTTGATTTACTTTTTTTCTGATTTAGGAACTGTGACTGATGAGAATTAAAGGCCATGGATGAAGATGGACTTGGATTACAACCACAAGAGCCAAACTCATTTTTTGATGCAACAGGTATAACTTGGGTCGTTCTGCTTCCCAACTACCAAATTTGGAGTTGGCTATCAAGTGGATGAAATGCTAGACTCTCACATTGATACTCACGCTTAGTTATCTTTTTTCCTGTCACGACTGCATTTGTTAAAATGAGCACATTATTATTCCTGTCCTTAAAAATGTGTTTCCCTCACAACCAGCATGCATGTTCTCCATAATAGCAGCAGTATCAAAACACCAGTGCTCCCTTTAGTTATTCGCATATTGCCCCGTTACAGTGCTAAGTCCGGTCACTTCTCCCTTTGAAAATGTTCCTTGCTTACATCTCTTCATTCTGCTTCCTTCCCCATAGACATTCTCTGTCATTTCATTCTTAGTCTGCAGTAACTTTTGAATTCTTTTCCTTACCCTTAGTCTCTTTTGTCCAGCCCACCAATTAGAATACTGATCAAAAAATAACGCGCGAATTGTGTCATTTCTGTTTTCCATTACCCTGCAGGTAAAGTATAAGCCTCAGGCCCTCCATGTTCTGACCCCATCCTACTTCTATAACTAGGTCTCTCACAAGGTGACAAAAGGAGTCCTCTGCTTCAGGAAGACAGAGTCTTACCTCACTCGCCAAACTACAAGGACTATTAAATTCATGAAGCTCTAAAAATAGAAAAACAATGTATTCACAATTTCAGGTTACCCATAATTCCAATTGTGTAGCATTCTACAGTGATTATGCTAGGTTTTATAATGTAAAATCGTTTTTTATCCCTCTAGCTAGCTACCCTTATAAATAAAATGTTAACTAGTTTTCCTCTGGACTTGAAATGATCATATTGCACTGTATTAAAGAAATAGTGATGAACCTTATCAGGAAATTAAATATTAATAATTTTAAATTTTAACTTTTCCTTCAATCGGTAAATCCAGCTGGGGTATATGTATTTTTCTTAACAACTTGGAATAGTCTTTTAATTTACGTTTGGTAACTTCAGTTTGATAATGATAAATGCAAAGGTATAATTCTCTCTTCATTAGAACATGAAGTATAATTAATGTGCTTGAAAGAGAGACTAAGCTCTTTGGAGAAAAACACAAACTATTTAGTAGCTTCATCTTGCCACAAGTGAGCCTGGGTCATGGGCTAAGTGGTAGATTGAAGCGCTGTTGCATTTTAGCCCTGATTGAGCAAATCACTTAATCTGTCAGGACCTCCATCTTCATGTCCTAATAATAATGAAACCTCTCATTACAGTTTTTCAGAACACTTCCCATACATTCCCATTTGATCATCACAGCAGTCCTGTGAGGTATGCATGGCAGATACTACTGTCCTCATTTTACTGATGAGGAAACCGAAACTCGGAGGTTAAATGACTTGCCCAAGGTCACAAAACGAATAAGTGTCTAAACTGTACTCTTCGATTGAGATTTTGTAACCAGTCTTCTTGCCACCATATGCTCTCATCTTTATGTCTGTAAAATGGAGATTAATAATGATCTGTTGCTGATGTTAATATTGAGACTATGGAAGATAAATGAGTATAAAGCATTTTGTAGAAATCCTATAGAAATTAAACAAACTCTTTATTATTTCTAGATGTAATTAAAGTGGATATTAACTGGCTGTAAGATTTCCTACGTTTTTTAATGATATTTTTGGCCCTTGTTCGTCATTCTTGTTTGTTAAACAAAACCATATGTCTCTGAGGACCTGGCCAGTGACACACAGTTGTTGAGTTAGGCAGCTGCTTGGACTCAGCCTGGTTTGAGTCACTTCCAGAAGCACCAATCAACAGAATAGCATTTTAGGTTAAGACTTTTTAAAACTTTGCTTTTCTCTAGACCAGGATCCAAGATAGTGGAGTTGTTTTCTTTTATCCTATGTTTTTGGCATGGATATTTGATTTTGATTCCCATTTGTGGCATTCATTCAGATTAATATTTATGGAGCACCATAATCTGTGCAAACTGTGATCTTGGTGAAGTCATTTAATCTCAATGGGGCTTTAATTGATTCAACCCTCTACCTTTATTCCTTAATTGCAGAGTAGACTAGAGTAAGGTTTCTTATATTTTAAGGAGCTGCCTGAGGGATTGGGATATGGGGGGACAGGAGGAGGCTGGATGGAGACGGAATACCCTGGTGAAGTTGGGGCAGGCCCCATTCCAACTAACCTTGGCCTCCACCACTCCAGACAGAGCAGCTGCACTTTTATGCATTCATCTATCCACAGAGACTCCTTAGCCAGTTGTCTTTTCTCTATAACTGTGGCCTTCTAGCCTTCTTTTCATTTATGCCCCAACCCTTTTATATCCTAGATTCAGAGGATAATTTCTAAATTTCCATAGTCATAAATGGAGGATATTGGTGAGATACTGTTTTAGAACAAAGGAGAAAGGGATAAAAATGGGAGGGGTGAAAATAAAAGATACATGGGAGAGGTGGAAATAAGAAAAAATATGAGTTGAGAAAAAGATGGAACAAGAACAAAAAAGAAATGAAAACACATATAATGAAGGAAAATAGTGTATTTGTCGCCTGAACTTGTATTACTTATTTTATAATCATCCCATAAGCACCTTTGCATATGGGACTAGCTTTAATAAGCCTAGAATTTTACTTTCATGATTTTCTGTGTGTGTGTGTGAGAGAGAGAGAGAGACAGAGAGAGAGAGAGAAAGACTGGCTCATTTGCCTTGTTTTTCTGTATTTCCTTATGTGTCACTTGGTTTGGGATGAGAATAAAAGTTCTTGTATTAAAAATTTGTTTCTGGTATGATTCAAAAATTGATTCCCTCTTTAATCTGTGTTAGTGTTTGAAAACACTGAGGAGCTAATCTGTTTTACTGGTAGGAATTAAATAACATTTACATTATTTGAGGTAGTCATGCACCCCTACATGAAATTTGTGATTTTAATTTTTTTTTTTTAAGGGGCTGATGCTGCACACATGGACGGTGATCAAATTGTTGTGGAAGTACAAGAAACTGTTTTCGTTTCCGATGTTGTGGATTCAGACATAACTGTGCATAACTTTGTTCCTGACGACCCAGACTCAGTTGTGATCCAGGATGTTATTGAGGATGTTGTTATAGAAGATGTTCAGTGCCCCGATATCATGGAAGAAGCAGATGTCTCTGAAACGGTCATCATTCCTGAGCAAGTGCTAGATTCAGATGTAACTGAAGAAGTTTCTTTAGCACACTGCACAGTCCCAGATGATGTTTTAGCTTCTGACATTACTTCAGCCTCAATGTCTATGCCAGAACACGTCTTGACGAGTGAATCCATACACGTGTCTGATGTTGGACATGTTGAACACGTGGTTCATGACAGTGTCGTAGAGGCAGAAATCGTCACCGACCCTCTGACAACGGACGTCGTTTCAGAAGAAGTATTGGTAGCAGATTGTGCCTCTGAAGCAGTCATAGATGCCAATGGGATCCCTGTGGACCAGCAAGATGATGACAAAAGCAACTGTGAGGACTACCTTATGATTTCCTGTAAGTCTTGGGGTACCGTGATTGTCAGAGGTATTTTTGAAGGCTCTCTTTCCTAACTTACATCAGGGGTGAAATTTTCTTAACTTCTATAAAATTAAAGTAAATCTCATAGACCTACCTGCCTTGTTTCAGTTTGGAGCCTATAAGATAACTCAAAATTAAGAAAAGTGAAATGGTGCAGGGTAAAGGGTCGTTTTTCTATAAGGACACAATAGAAAGATGAGATTTCTTCAGTCTAGAAAGACAAAGATGGAAAGGAGTAGAACTGAACTTTCTGAAATCGTGAAGGATGTGATTAAGCTGTTACGAGCCTTTATTAGAATTAGAAATCCTCTTGAAACTAAAAAGGAGTTCAACTTGGAAAAAAATGTATAACCAAACTAACATTCTTGTATATGGATGTACAGTGCTACTTATGTACTACTTACGTACTTACTCTACTTACATGTAAAATGTACCGTTTATATAACAGATAGCATGGAAAAGAGCTCTGGCATAGTATTAAAACTTTAAATGATTCCCAAACATGGTTTCAAGTATGATGGACTCATAGTAGGTTATTGAAGAAAGTAAGGTGTTTTGGAACACACTTGAACATTTTTAACTTAACATCTGGAAGGATAGCTGTGTTTTCTTACAACCTATTTCTTGGTACCATTTTCACAAATAAAAATCCTCAATTGGATAGACCACAGTTCTGACCCAGTATGAGGATTCTTGTGCCTTTAGGAACTAAACTTCAAACAAAGACTCACAGACTATTTGCTTATATAAATTCACAAGACTATTTGCTTTGCTTGACAACCTGTTAACAATAGAGGAATTTCACATAACATATATTGGAGTCCGCCCGCATTTTAGAAAATACCTTTTAAAAGTTCCAGATTTTGGAAATCCGAGAATTCTTTGTGTGAAGAGGAAGAAAACGCCTTCATTCAACACGTGTTTGGGCTCCCTACTCTGTGTTAGACATTGTTGTAAGTAGTGCAGATATTGACAGGTGATAAATAAAAAACATAAAACCATTGTCGTTAGAAAGCTTACAGTCTACTGCAGGAGAGAAAGAGAGGTTGCACTGTGATGCAGAGGCGTGACCAAGTTGCTGTGGAGACAAGATGGAGTTGCTGACCTTTGAACTCAAGGATGAGTTCTAGTTTTTACCAGGTGAAGAAGGGCCTAAGTTGGGAGGGAGACATTCCAGACAAATTGTATAGCGTGTTTAAAAAAAAAATATGATGATGATCCTGGCCTTTGCTGGGAATGATGGGAACTTTAGGATGTACTTGTATATCTTTGTGTACTTCTTGGTTAATTCATTAGAACAAATTTCTTGAAACAGAATTGCTAGATCAGAGGTTATACACATTTATAAGTCTGGTGATATTGCCTCAATATTTTGCCTAATAACAACTCTCCCACCAGGTTTATGAGAAGGTCCATTTCCCTACACAACTGACCAACACAGGGTATTATTTTCCTTTTTAGTTTTTGCCAGTCTCACAGAGAGAGATATGATAGCCGTTTGAAGTTTAAATTTATTTTAGCAAGATAATTTTGGCAGTGATACAGAATAAGAATAGATGAGGGAGAGACCAGTGGTAGAGGTTAGTTGAAGTGGTTCATTTATGAGATAAAGAAGATCCTAAGTACCTTCATAGGAATGGGGAAAGGGGGAACTAGATTCAAGAGAGTTTAGAAAGTAAAACGAATGAGATTTGGTGACATATATGATAGGAGTGGGGAATCTGAGGGAGAAAGAATTAATGGAGGACCCTGAGATTTCTCTGGGGGAATTGGGTGCCTGGTCATGCTCTTACCCGAGAGGTGGAGATTTGGTACAGAGAAACATGATTTAGGACCTGGTAGAAGTTTGAGTTGCTTGCTGGGGACAATCTGATGGATGTTTTTTCTAAGCAGGTGGTAATAGGAATTTGCTGCTTTTGAGAGGGTTTGTGATTAGAAGAAGTTCGGAATAGCAAAATATAGATAGTATCCTGTGTGGAAACAGGGTGGTGGTTCCTTAGAGAGTGCTTGTAGAATAACGAGTACAGATCCTTTAGATGTTTAAGAAATACATGGAGGAGAAGAGCCCATGAAAATCAAGAGATTTTGGGAAGTGGAGGAGAAAAACCTTTAGACAGTATTTTTAATACTGTCAAAGATGAAAAGAATTTCTAGAAGTATCATCACTGAAAAGAGATAGTGGAGCTGTTCCACTGAGCAATTAGGAGGTCATTTGTATCTTAATTAAAATAATTTCAATAAAGCATGGACCAATGGAGAGGAGATAAAAGACCTGAACCATAATCGATTGAGAAGTTGGTGGAAGTGAAGTAGGTGAAGCAATTTGTATAAATGGCCATTTTGGTCAGGGAAGGGAGTATAAAGAGGCAGGATAAGGCTTTTGATACTTGACTGGATGGTGAGAGTGTGTTGAGCATATTTATCGTCTTATAGGTGCAGGACACAAACCATTGGATAGAGAGACTAAAGATAAGGGAAGGGTTGCCAGATGGAGCAATTCCAGAGAAGGGGAAGGGAATGAGGTCCAGGGCAGCAGTGGAGGGCTGTTGGGTGAGGCCTAGAGAGGAAGAGTGACAACCTTCTCTGAGACAGAAACAGTAAAAGGAACTTTGGAATATTGAGAGCAGGAGCCTGGCTGGCTCATTTGGTAAAGCATATAGCTCTTAATCTCAGGGTTGTGAGTTCAAGCCCCACAGTGAATGTAGAGATTACTTAAAAATAAAATCTTTAAAAAATAAATAAAGGGGGGGCGCCTGGGTGGCTCAGTGGGTTAAAGCCTCTGCCTTTGGCTCAGGTCATGATCTCAGGATCCTGGGATCGAGCCCTGCATAAGGCTCTCTGCTCAGCAGGGAGCCTGCTTCCTTCTCTATCTCTGCCTGCCTCTCTGCCTATTTGTGATCTCTCTCTGTCAAATAAATAAATAAACTCTTTAAAAAATAATAATAAAAATAAATAAAAGGACGCCTGGGTGGCTCAGTCAGTTGGGCATCTGCCTTCTGCTCGGGTCATGATCCCAGAGTCCTGGGATTGAGTCGCGTTGGGCTCCTTGGCTCAACAGTGAGCATGCTTCTCCCTCTGCCTATCATTCTCCCTGCTTGTGCTCACTTGCTCTCTCTGACAAATAAATAAATAAAATATTTAAAAATAAGTAAGTAAAAATAAGTTAAAAAAGAATGTTAAGAGCTATTTTCTTTGTGCTGCAAATTCATCTGCCAATATAGGATGTACAGAGGTTGTGTGGAAAGCTGAAGAATAGAGGTGAAGAGTTGAAAAGCCTTAGCCTTAAAGGGAGGGACCAGGGCAGGAAGCTTTAAGAACTTCCAGGGTAGATTATTTAGCTGCATTGTGGGGCCCAGCTGAGATTTTAGTCTTTAGTTTGTATGTCAGATATGCCATTCAGCATGAAAATACCATTTTGAAATACCATTGCCAGATTTTTTATTCCAAGACCAGGCAACCAACCCAGAGGCTGGAGAAAGTAAGGAGTTGGGTTCATTGTTCTTCATGAGGTCAAAAAAGATCTGGTAAAATATTTAGGAGAAAGCACCCTTGGTTCTCCTTGACTTCCCTTTTCACTTAAACTTGTTTGCTAAGGAGTAAAATGCATAGCATTGGTTTGACTTGTAGCTGCATACTATCTCTCGCCTTTATTACTCTTGTAGGAAGTTCAGCCCTCCAAGAATGTCACAAAAAAAACCCCAAAAGTTGATTTAGTAAGGGTTGACATAGTATCCTAGATTTGTTTTTTTTATTAAGATTTTATTTATTGAGAGAGAGCACATGAGCAGGGGGAGGGGCAGAGGGAGAAGCAGACTCCCTGCTGAGCAGGGAGCTGGACACAGGGCTCATCCCAGGACCCTGGGATCACGACCTGAGCCGAAGACGGATGCTTAACCAACTGAGCCACCCAGAGACCCCAACATACCAGATTTTTACACTCTGTTACAGAGTCCAGACTTGGTAAAATTTTCATTAAAATCTTATAGTCCTCTTTCTTGTAGGCCCTGGGTTTCTGCTATTTTATATAGATTTTAATGTTCCTAAAAAAGTAAGGATGGATACAAACTGCTATTGTTATGTATTTTAGTATGTTTTATATATGTATGTAAGTTAACAATACAGTGATAGTTTATTCCTTTTTTTTTTTTAAGATTTATTTAATTTAGAGAAAGAAAGAGAGTCTGTGAGTGGTGGGGGGCAGGCAGAGGGAGAGAAAGAATGGTGAAGCAGACTCCCTGCTGAGCCCAGAGCCTGATGTGGGGCTGAGTCCCAGGACCCTGAGATCATGACCTTAGCCAAAATCAAGAGTCAGCTGCTTAACCGACTGAGCTACCTAGGTGCCCCTATTCCTTTCCTTTTAAAATGGAATGTCACATCCAAGCTCAGAGAATACAGAGAACACACACACACAGACACACACACACACACACACACACACACACACACACGTTACCTAATCCCCCTATTTTACTATAATGAAATGGTTTGATTACTTTTATTTTTTTTTTTAATTTTTTAAAGCTCTATTTATTTATTTTTGAGAGAGGGAGAGAAAGAGAAAGCATGAGTGGAAGGGCAGAGGGACAGGGAGAGAGAATCCCAAGCAGACTCCATGCCAAGCCCAGAGCCCGACACAGGGCTTGATCTAATGACCTTGAAATAATGACCTGAGCCGAGACCAAAGTCGAATGCTTAGCCCGCTGTGCCATCCAGGTGCCCCGATTGCTTTTAAGTTGGGTTTAGGGATGGTGACTTTGGAGGGGTCGATGGTGACTTTTGGTAGTATCTATTGTTTTTTTGCATTTTGAATTTATTTCACTCATTTTCCCTCCATTCCATACCATCATTCCTTTTCCTTTCAAAGTATAGTCACGTTAAAAAATTTAATTTACTGCTGGCTTTGGAATCAAACCAATAGAATGCTTTGGAATTAATTAGCATTTCTCTTGTTTCTGCCTCCCAGTGCTATATTTCAACTTAAAACCAAAATTGATTTCAGAAGTTTAGGATTGAAAAAGGCTTTGTAGTTAGCATATAGAGGAACTATGGTCTGATTTTCTCCATGATAGAGAATGCAGAGATGCTGTTATTAGCAGTCAACTTTAATGCTTTTCATAACATGATGAGAGAGAATAGTATTATCTCTGAATTCCTATGATACTTACTCACCTCATTGGTCAGAGAACATGAACAGACATCTAAATACTCTTCAAAAATTTCAATAAGTCATTGGATCTAAGAGTCTAATAAACCGTTTTTAGAAAGTCTTTAGTGTCTATCTTGGCAGATTTCTTCCCTCTGAAGGTCTCATTTAAAATGATGACAAAGGAGCACCTGGATGGCTTAGTTGTTAAGGGTCTGCCTTCGGCTCAGGTCATGATCTCAGGGTCCTGGGATCTAGCCCCGCATCAGGCTCCGGACTCAATGGGAAGCCTGCTTCTCCCTCTCCCACTCCTCCTGCTTGTGTTCTTTCTCTATTGTGTCTCTCTCTCTGTCAAATAAGTAAATATCTTTAAAAAATAAAAATAAAGTGATGACAAAGTAGCAATCCTCATTCTTCACAGTGTCCTGATAGTGTATCTAGACACAAATGTTCCTTGTCACAGTAGAGTTGCCTTTGAGGCCAGGATGACCTGTTTATCTCATCTTTGCAGTCTAGATGTTAACGATTGCTTGTGAATTTGATGGTCTGTTTCTTGAAAATAGGAACTATCCACTGCATCTTAGCCACTGATGTATCTTCTTCATCAAACCCTATGTCTATTAGGTGTGAAATAAATATTTGTTGAATATGTGAAGGCTATAGCTGCAAGTCTGTGGGCATTGTGACACATGGAAGGTATTAATAATACATTTCTTCCCTACCGAAAGCTGTTGGTTCTCACTTGGTTCTAGTTAGGCTAGATATGGTGGTACTGCTTATGGCACTTAAGAGTTTTCTGGGTCTCTGAGGCGGAATGTTTGAGTCATCTCTGTGTTAACCAAGTTGTTTTTTAGTTCTTTAATCCGAGACAGCTGCCAGACATCCCTAATTTCTTTGCAGTGGTCTTCAGCCTTCTGGAGTTTCACTTTGCAGCTGCATAGTCAAGATGCTATTTTGTCAAACATCAGTTTGTACAATAGGGAAAGTTGGGAGAAGATCTGGTGATGATGAGTCAGGCACTGCCTTACAACAGCTGCACAAAGCAAAATATCCTCTGAGTGCCTCTGATTTTAATATGATCAACAAGAAGTCACTCTTTAGATCTTGTTGACATGTCCCATGTCTTTTAATTAGAACAGTTAGATAGAAGATGAACAGGAGCGAGGTATTCCTTTCTGATCCTAGATTCAACTTAAGTGTTGAAATTAACTTTTTTTGGTAACAGCTTTAACACATGTAACAGTGTGTAACATGTACGATACCGTTCGCCCATTGGAAGTGTGCAATTCAGTGGTTTTTAGTGTATTCACTAACTTGTGCAACCATTGTCAGACTTGAGAAAATTTTAGTTACCCCAAGGAGAAACTTCATACCCTTTAGCTATCACTCCCATCAAGCCTCTCTGTCCCTTCCAAATCTAAGCAAGCCCTAATCTACTTTCTGCCTGGATAGGTTTGCCTATTAGGGAGATTTTCTATAAACGGAATCCTGTAATACATTGTCTTTATGACTGGCTCTTTTCACTTAAGAATGTTTTCAGTGTTCATCCGTGTCGCAGCAGGTGTCCGTGCTTCATTCCTTTTTATTACTGAAGACTATTCCATTTTCTCAGTGCACAAGGTATACATTTTAGTCCATTTGTAAGTTGTTTCTACTTTTTGGCTGTTGTATCTATGATTTTAACATTTGTATTCAAGTTTTTGTGGACATTTCATATGTGGAATTGCTGGGTCATATGGTAACTCTTACGTTTCATCTTTTAAGGAACCTCCAGACTGGTTTCCAAAGCAGCTGCACCGTTTTACATTCCCACCAGCAGTGTATGAGGGTCCCAGTGTCTCCACACTCTCTGTAGCACTTGTGAATACCGGCTTTTTTATCATAGCCATCCTAGTGGATGGGAAGCAATATCCCGTTGTGGTTTTGATTTACATTTACCTGATGGTTAATGATATTAAGCAGTTTTTCATGTGCTTATTGGCCATTTGGATACATTCTTTGGAGAAATGTCTTTCAGATGCCTTGCTCATTTTTAAATGGAGTTATTTGCCATTTTATTATTGAGTTGAAAGAATTCTTTCTGTATTCTAGTTACAAGTCCCTTATAAGATAAATGATTTACAAATATGTTGTCCCGTTCTGTCAGTAGTCTCCACTTCCTTGATAGTGTCCTTTGATGGGCAAAAGTTTTAAATCTTGATGAAGTCCAATTTATATATTTTTCTGTTGCTTTGCTTTTGTTCTCATATTTAAGAAACTGTTTCCTCATCCAAGGTTATGAAGATTTAAACCTTTGTTTCCTTTTAAGGGTTTTATAGCTTTGGTTCTTGCATTTAGGCCTTTGATCCATTTTGAGTTTATTTTTGTGTATGATGTGAGGTAGATAAGGAGCTAACTTCATTCTCTGGCATGTGAATATTCAGTTGTCCCAGCAACCATTTGTTGAAAAAACAATTCTCTCCCTGTTGAATGTTCTTGGCACTCTTGTTGAAAATAATTGACTGTAAATGTGAGGGGTTAATTTTTTGGACTCTTAACTCTGTTCCATTAATCATCTGTCTTTATACTGGTTCCATGCTGTCAAAGTGTATTGTGAATTTGCAAAATTTAGTACCCTAAATGTTAAAGTTTAAAATTTTAAGTCCAGGCAAAAAATGCATAATTCAGTTTTAAAAGGTGTAACACAATAAGTGATGGCGACATTGTATGTTCTTACGGAAAACACGGGTGCTTCGGGTATGTTTGCCTATCTTACATCAGAGGAAACAACAAATAGACCTCTGCAGCATGGGATCCTTCCGGTCAAAAACTGAACACTTAGCCATAGAGTCTCTTTTCTAATGTAAACCTATATGATGCTTCATTTCTAATATACATTTTAATAAAATATGTGCTCTTGGTTATTTTAAGCAGTTTTAAAATAGATAAATGAAGAAAAATTATAGCAAGTAATTTAAACTTAGAACCCTTTAAACTAGTTTGGTTAAATGAAAGTATGTCATAATTTTTAACATGTTGATTATAAAATTGGAAATTTTATTTTGTTCAGACCATAAGTTTAATAAAAGTGTTTTATGACAGTAAGTGTGGAGTAATAATATAGCTGTCTTCTCTCCATTTAGTTGTTTTTATATACTAAGGCTAAAGACGTTTTCACTAAGATAAAGTTGATTTCAACATACTGTTTTCTACAGTATGCAACTGCTTGTATAAAAGCTGAATGTTAACAAATCATTAGATTCATTAGTTCTTAATGCTAATTAAGCTCTTTTGGTGTGGTGGCATTTATATAATTTAAGTCCATTTGAATTAGTATTTCAAGAAGAGCTCAGGTGCTAATGTGTGGAAAATGCTCATCAGACCTATTTTTTAAATGACCCTTGAGTCAATTTGCAGGTTTGTTGCTAATAAAGCTCACTTTTTAGGGGGAAAATATTTATGACTATATTTGTGGTTTGATTGTTACTAAGTCAAGATGGACAACTAAGAAAAATTTTTTGACTTAAGCTGTTTTATCCCAGGAAAGATTGTAGATTTGTAACAAGTTGGTAACAATAAAAATAGGTAAGAGTAAACAAACCTTCAATAAATAGTATCTGTGTGCCAGAACTTAGTGTATATTATTTTCTTTACACAACCTTATAATGTTGGTGTTATCACTCTTCTTTACATATTGGGAAACAGGATCAGTTTAAGTAACTTGACTGAAGTTACACATCCAGCTAGCATTAGGTTGAAGATGTGAAATCAAGTGTGTTTTATTCCAAATGGTCAACCCTCCACTCTCATATTGCTTTCTTTTCTTGGTGTGTGTGTGTGTGTCTGTGTATTTATATACATATGTGTATAAAGCTCATACTACAAAGCAGTAGACTTTGGCGTGAATACTGCTTATAGGTGGATGGAGGAGGCAACCAGAATTCAGTGATTCTTAAAATTTATACTATTATTTAAAAGTTTTTAAAATTTACAGTATTGAATACCCAATTTTAGCAGTGTTGGGAAATAATTTAAGGGACTTAAATGTTAGTTAATTCATAGCAGAAGCCACCCAGACAGCCTCCAAATCCTATTCCATTGTTTTTCTACCTACAAAATAGATTTTTTTCAAATTTATGTTTAAATGAGAAAAATCATTCATAAACTAGTATTTTTACTTTTGTTCATATTTACTTTCCTTACAACTTCACTCATTCAAAACATTTCTTGACCAGCCACGATAAGCTAGGAACTTTGGTAGCTGTTAGAGATAAACAGTGCAAGTCTCTGGCTTTTCAGAGTCCAGTCCACAGTCCTGGAGGGAAGACAAACAGAAACAGATCATTACAGTCGATTGTGAAAAGATACATAACTGAAAAGACAAAGTGTTTTGGAAGCACTAAGGGCAGAAATGAGGGGGTGGATTTTTGGTCCACTTCCACGAGCTACCTGCTGTGAAAGCATTGTAAACCAGAGTTCTGTGGAAGCTTGGCTGAAGACCTGAGTCTCTGTGTGCCATCTCTACTCCTAACCATTTCCTCCCATCTCATATTGTTGTGAAGCAAATTCCGTGCATCATCTCATTCATAGGTATTTCAGTATATATATATCTGAAGGACGGATTTTTTTTAAAAAGTGAAACAATATCATGGTCACATCTTTAAAAAAAATAATTTGGGGTGAACTCAGTTCGAAGGATGAGTGGGTGGGTAAGGAGGGAGGAATGGCCGGAGGGAGGAGGGCCTATTTAAAGGCAAGGAGATGTGAAAGATCTTGGAGTGTTCAGAGACTTACTCGTTGGAGTGCAAATAATATCTTTGGTGAAGAAAATGGAGGAAATGGGGAAGAATAAGTTTGACAAAAGAGGCAGGGCCCAAATCATAAAGGCCCTTGAATGCACTAAGCAGCCCATTTTACCTTGTCGATGTGGGGAGCTGTTAAAGGGTTGTAAGTAGATTAATAATAACATGATTAGGCTGTGGTAGTTTGGAAAGATCATCCTCATGGCAATGTTGAGAGCAGACAAGGTAAGAGTAAAATCAGAAACAAAAAGTGCACTATGGGAGATTATAGTAGTCAGGTAAGAAACTGATGATGAGAGTTTGAAATAACTCCATCAGTAGAGTTGGGCAGAAACTGCTTCATGATGTGTTTAGGAAGTAGAATTTGGATTCATTTTAGGCTTGAGGAAGAGGGAGAGTTGAAAGCTCCCTTCCTGCTTTCTGGCTCGTGGAGCTGGGCAGATGGTGAAACCATTACCAGAGGAGGAGCACGTTTGGACACGCTGCAGATCTGCCCACAGGGATGCTGCCTGCAGCTGTCCACGTGGGGCCCCTGGTCTGCTAGCTGAACTGTTCCGGCCAGTTGGTCTGATGTTAGCTCCTAGTTAAGCACAACTTTTGGTCATAGTGGATATCTAATGAAAAATGGTTCTGGGGGAGGGGGGCGCCTGGGTGGTTCAGTCGGTGAAGTGTCCGACTTGATTTTGGCTCGGGTCCTGATCTCAGGGTTGTGAGATTGAGCCCTGTGTTGGGGCTTAAGATTCTCATTCTCCACCTCCCTCTGCACCTCCCCCCGCAAAAGTGGTTCTGGGAATGAATGAGGAAATAAATCCAAACTTCTATGTTTAATGCATAAACTCTGAGGGTTAATACAATCTGATGGTTTATTTATTGATTCTCAGGGCTGTTAGCTTAGGAGACATGGTAAAATATTTGTTTATTCCTTTGTTCTGTGGGCAGATTGTTGGATGTTTCTATATCTGACCATTATTTTTATATATACCCTCTATCAGTTTTGTTTCTTAACCGTTTAGTAAACCACAGTATGAAATTTTAGAGTTTTAAAAATAATATATCCTCATGGGAATATTTCTGAAATGTGAGAAAAGTCTCATTTAGGGAAGACATTGAATAAGCTTTAAGCTTGTTCTGATGAAATTCAAAAAGATTTAATCCATCTAAAATTATTGTCTTTATTGTGGACACTCTGAATTTTCGGTTTGATGTTCAGTCTGGATGTCAGTTTTGTACCAAGAGTGAAGCAGTCAAGGGGCGCCTGGGTGGCTCAGTGGGTTAAAGCCTCTGCCTTCGGCTCAGGTCTTGGGATGGAGCCCCACATCAGGCTCTCTGCTCAGCAGGGAGCCTGCTTCCCCTTCTCTCTCTCTGCCTGCCTCTGCCTACATGTGATCTCTCTCTCTCTCTGTCAAATAAATGAATGAATGAATAAATAAAAAGAGTGAAGCAGTCAGGTAAGGCTCATGTATTGTCCTCCCCTCTCCCCACCAAAAATAAGATTGGGTAAAAGGTCTATATCTTGAAAGCCTTGGAAGCAATTGGAGCTTCAGATGAGCCTTGTGACTCATATTTACTGTTTATCTGCTTGTGACCTAGACAAAATTGTCCAACAGCTTGCCCATTGAACAGATCTATGATTACTTTGTGGGATAATGGGCGCTGGGCAGCGGAGTGAGAAAGGAGGAGAGAGGAAAAGAAAGAACATGTTTCGAGAAATTCTTCAGTGTCTGGCAATAGTGTCTGCAGTTTAGAGTCAGCCAGCTTTACATTTGGGTGCCAGCCCAGCTGCCCATTAGCTGTATGATTTTGAGCAAATTACTAATTTCTCTTATGCCTTTGTTTTTTTATTTGTAATATGGCAGTCCTTCTACCTGACCCGTGGACTGATTGGGAGAATTAGAGATCACATGCAGCAGGCACCTAGCACGGACCCCGCCTGTCGGTAATGGCTAGTCGTCATCCGCACGGAGTCTCTCTGTTAGTGGCATCAACTAGGCAAGCAGGACTAACTCTGGACTGGCTTCACCTAAGACCTGTTGTCTGATTAGGGAATCCTTGGCTAAGGGCAGGCACAGGGTGGGATTGTGATAGTCATTCCTTTCTTTTTCCCCTGAATTTATAGTATTAAGAAATCCATTCTTGGTTAACTAGATTGAGTTAGCTATGTTTTAGGCCAATCCAGTGCAATTTGGCAAATATTTTTCATAGGTTCTATCTCTGACATCATGCTAGAGATCACTGTAACTTAAGACAGACGCTTGAATGGCTCTGATCCTTTAACTCCCCTTCTACAGAATAGGCTACTTTCATTAAATCTTTGAACGTCTCCAGGAAAGTTTCAAGAGGTAAAGGAGATCAGATTATAACTAATTCTCTGAAATCTTTTATAGGCTATATAATAAAAATAAGATCGAATTTTAACCACAGAAAGAGGGTTCCTAAGGAGGAAACTAAGAAAGGGAGACCCAAAAATGAACTTTTAAGTGCATTTATCTACAATAACATCTGCTTACTCAGCAGAATGCTTCCTGCAAGTTACTTAGTCTTAGGTACTCTGGTTTCACATGTGTAAAGTGGAGATAAAACACCTAAGTCATGGAGCTGTTGTCATTGATTTCATGATAAAATAGAGGGATACCACTGACCACAGTGTCTAGGACATAGCATTGCTCATGAGCTCAGGTATCGTTTTAAGGGGAGCCGCCCATCTATGTTTTGGTTTTTTTAAGATTTTATTTATTTATTTGTCAGAGAGAGAGCGTGAGCACAAGCAGGGGGAGCAGCAGGCAGAGGGAGAGGCAGGCTCCCCACTGAGCAGGGAACCTGATGTGGGACTTGATCCCAGGACCCTGGGATCATGACCTGAGCCAAAGGCAGACACTAAACTAACTGAGCCACCCAGGCATCCCTAGGTATTTTTACTATTAAGTAGCTACTTACCCACACAGGAAATCTTAAGACATTAAATAATATCGAATTTTTACTCTAGTTTTTTTTTCTTCTGATTAGATTTTGGGTTTAGAAGTTTAATAATTGAAATTATTAAGTAGCAAAAGTATTGGGCTTACCAGAGTAAGTTAGAACAGGCTCTTGGTTCAGAGAACCAGATTCTTTCTTCAGGAGCAATACTGACCATAGGGTCTTCTGAAAAGGCCAAATTTCTGTCCATGATGTGAATCCTAACATTCACACCTAGGGAACTTGTTAAAACTTTAGAAAAGATTCGTGTGTTCAGACTGTCCCTTGAAATAAATTATTTAGGATGTAAACTCATGTTTGTTTTTCTTTCAAAATTAACCTGTTTGAAGATCTATCAGGTAGCTAGCTTCTGGTTCGGGAAGGCTGGGATTTAGTGAGAATCCACGTCCTCCTTGGGGGTACTGGTCACAGTTTACAGACTTCAAGTTTAATTAAACTTTGGCTTTGAGACTGATTCCAACCTCATAGCATGGGTTTTCCTTCTTAATTGTTTGTGCTTTCTGAGAAATCTATCTGAAGTTTGACTTCTCCATCCACTTAGGTTTTTCTTTGAGTCCTCCTTTTCCCAGTGACTCCCCTCTTGAAGCTCTTTTCTTTTTTTAAAGATTTTATTTATTTGCGCGCGCGCGAGAGAGAGAACACATGAACGAGCACGGGGCAGTGGCAGACAGAGGGAGAAGCAGACTCCCCGTTGAGCAGGGAGTTTGATGTGGGACTGGGTCCCAGGATGCAGGGATCATGACCTGAGCCAAAGGCAGATGCTTAACCTACTGAGTGACCCAGGCGTCCGTCTCTCCCCCCCCACCCCTGCCCCGCCCTTGGAGTTTTTTATGTTTCTGCTCCATTCTGAAGTAGTTGCTTTCTAGGCTTAATGTAATACAGACATTTTTCTGAAATTTTCCTTCTCTTATTTCCTGAGATTAATCCACTGTTTTATGGATTCCCCTGCCACCTTCTTTCTTGATTTACTCCCTTATTGTACTGGACTACATATTGAAATAACTTCCTAAGGACTATAGATTGTGTACTAAAAATATTTTTATTCTACCCTTAAGTGTGATTGATAATTTGGTTAGGTACAGAATTCTAGATTAGAGAGAATTTTCCCTGAGAATTTGTGGCGCCATGTTTCACTGTCACCTGGCGTCTAGTGTTACAGTTTAGGAGCCTGATGTCATCTTGACTCTCATTCCTTTGTAGGTGTTTCTTTTCATTTTGAAAGCTTTAAAAATCTTTTTATCACTCCTGGTCTGAAATACCATACATTTGTGCTTAGCTAGGTGTAGGTCTTTTTCTTGCACTGTATTTTCATGCATGGTAAGTTCTTTGAATCTAAAGAATCTTCAGCTTTCTGAAATATTTTTATTTATTAATACAATATATTAATTGTAAGAAAAATCTCTGAAAGAAACAGAATAAATGTACAATTGTCTGAACCTCTGTTCCATTATGATAGTCAGTAGCCACATGTGGCTAATTAAAGTTTAATTACATAAAATTAGGTGTATAGTGTCTTAAGTTGCACCAACCACATTTCAAGTGCTGAATAACCCCATGTAACTAGTACAGATATAGAACATTTCCAACGTGATCTTTTTTAAAAATCAAAGAGATGCAGAAGTTCAAAGAATATATTACAAGACAATAAAGGCAGCTCGAAAGGAAACTCAAAATCCAGAAAGAAGCTGAAGAGAAAAATAAAAATATGATCAAGATAAAAGCAACCATAGAAGCAACTATAAGAATAAATATGCCTCAGTAAATAAGCATAGGGAGAGGATCCAGCTTTAGGAAATCACAAAAATGAAATGGTTAAGAAAAAGAAGGTACAAAAATGATTATGGAGAAGATGGCTAGATATAGGAGACAGATAAAGGAGGCAGACACGTAAGGGGAATTCTCAAAGAAGGGAACAACTAATGAACTACAAAAATATTTATAGTGGAAGAAATTTTCCTAAAATAAAGATTGGAGTCTTTCCCTGATATTTTCCTGAAATATCAAATCTTGTTTCAAGAAATTGATAGAATGATAAAACCAACAAGTCATAATCATAGTAATGTTTAGTGAAATTTAAGGATAAGGAGTTATAAGGGCATCCACAGAAATACTCAGTGTTTGAAGAGAGTGGAACAACTCTTCAAAGTTCTGAGAAAATGTAACTTAAGAATTTTAATTCTTTTTTTAATTTGACAGAGAGATCACAAGTAGGCAGAGAGATAGGCAGAGAGAGGGGCGGGGGAAGCAAGCTCCCCGCTGAGCAGAGAGCCCGAAGCGGGGCTCGATCCCAGGACCCTGAGATCATGACCTGAGCTGAAGGCAGAAGCTTTAACCCACTGAGCCACCCAGGCGCCCCGTAACTTAAGATTTTTATACCAAGCCAATTCTTCAAGTGAAGGCCATGGTACTGGCCATGACAGTTCTGACATTTTCATGTCAGCCCTATTTGGTAATGAATCTAGCAAACCAAGGGATCATTCAGTATAAAGAACTCTAGAATGGAGAAACTGATAAAAGAATTGGTAGTAAGCGTTGGCATTCCTTTAATATTTAAGTAACTATAAAATATCTGGGACAGGGAGGGGTACCTGGGAGGACCCCACTCTTGATTTTGGCTCAGGTCATGATCTCACGGTCAGGAGACTGAGCCCAGCATTGGGCTTCACGTGCAGTGTGGAGCCTACTTGAGATTCTCCCTCTCCCTCTGCTGACTCCCATCCCCTCCAACTGCTTTCTCTCCCCTCTTCAAAAAATAGGAAGGGGGGGGTGGGAGGTATTGATGTGTTCATTTCCATTTCTTTCTTAGTAGGATGACAGTAGATACTGGTCTTAAAATTGATTTATGGGGCGCCTGGATGGCTCAGTTGGTTAAGTGTCCAACTCTTGGATTTGGCTCAGGTCATGATCTCGGGGTTTTGGGATCGAGCCCCACATCTGGCTCTGTGCTAGGCATGGAGCCTGCTTGAGGTTCTTTCTGTCCCTCTCCCTCTGCCCTCCCCCCGCCATCCTTGTGCATGTGCTCTCACTCTCCTTAAAAAAATTGATTCATGTATTATAAGCAAAATATGACTACATGTTTTTATAATATATTTTTCCATCTTTAGAGGGTTAAGAACGAGTAACATAATATCTGACATTTACTTGAAGATCAGCATTCATATATTTAAGAAATGAATGTTAAATCTTTTCTGTATATCAGAGTGTATTGTAGACAGTTGGGATACATCATTGAACAAAACAGATGCCAGTGCTTTTCCCTCACTTATGTTCTAGCAGAGGTACACAGACATAAATAAGTGATGTGGTACACATGATACCTTCTTGGGAAGAAAACGAGTATAAGGAGGATTTTGGGTTGCAGATGTGGTCAGCGTTTGCTGAGATGACATTTGAGCAGAGACTTAATTTTGAGATATCCGATGGACATCAAAGACATGTACGAATCTCAGTTTGGGAAATAGGACTGGAGTGGAGATACAAAATTAGGAGTTACTGGCATAGAGATGAAATTTAAGCTATAAAACTGAATGACATTGCCAAAGGAGTCATTGTAAATAAACCAGGACCAAAAACCAAGCCCTGAGGTTTGCAGCATTAAGAGGCTAAGGGGCCGCTCCTGCAAAGGACTGAGGAGGCATGGCCAGTGAGGGAGGAGGAAACCAAGAGCTGACATCCTGGAAGCCAAGTGAGGAAAGTGAATCAGAGTCAATGAATGCAGAGAACGGGTGACCTTGACGGAACAGTTTTGGTGAAGTCAGGGGCCGGGTTGAAGTGAGTTTAGAGGATATGGAATGACAAGAATTAGAGAAACGGGATCAAGAGGTTTTGTTTTAAATGGGGTGAAAGAATAGTTTGTTTATATGCTGATGAAAGTGATCCAGTGGGGGTGAGAGATGCTGGAGCAATAAAGAGGGGGGCAGGCTTTAGGAATGGAAGTGATTTGTCTTGGTTACAGGCCTGGTTTAGTTGCTGGTAGGTGAGTAGACCTCATAGTCAGTCAGTGAATCTTCCCATTGTTTAACTTGTTCTCAATGAAATAAGAAAGATCGTCAACTGAGAATGAGGATGGGGAGGGGAAATTAGAGATTTGAGGAGAGAGGAGACTAGAAAATAAGAGGGAAAGTAGCAGAAACAGTTTGCTTCAGGTTCAGGGTCACGGATTTAAAGTGGGACCAACAGGGTGCGTGCGTGTGTCTGTGCAGTGTGCATGTTTCTGGTCAGATTTAGCCACATAGGCGCTGCTGCAGAAGCAGAGAAGAAAATTGATATTAGGCAAGTCTGTGGTTCTCCCAAGCCAGCATGATGAAACGAAAGGAGGGAGAGGGCAAGGGATTGGAGAGCAAGGGAATGAGATTGTGTAATTCAAGTTGAGTTCAAGTAAATTATACTGTAATAATTTTTGTTTAAAAATGGCATATTATGATATCTAATTTTCATTAAAATATCTGTTCACTCTTTTATTTATAAATATGCATAGGGAAACGTCTGAATAATGATCTGTAAATTGATAGTTCTAGGTGGTAGGATTTTGATTACTTTTTAATTTCCTTTTATACTTTAAAAATACTTCTGTTTGGGGGGGCCTGGGTAACTTACTGGGTTAAGCAGCTACCTTTGGCTCCAGTCATGATCCCGGGGTCCTGAGATTGAGCCCCATGTCGGGCTTCCTGCTCAGTGGGGAGGCTGCTCCTCCCTCTCCCCCTGCTTGTGCTCTCTTGTTCATGCTCTCTCTCTCAAATAAATAAAAATAAAATCTTAAAAAAATACTTTTCTTAAACAGTAAACTATAATTTCTATAACATATACAAGTACAAGAAGCATAAAGGAATAGAAATAAAAATGTATTGTTTAAGTTCAGGGCACACGGGGTGGTCTAGGGCCTGATGGAGGAGACGGGATTGGAGGCAGAAAGCACTTTGGTCAGAGGTCGGTTGCTGTACTGTGCAGTTTGTATTTTATTTGGTAGGAAATGGGGTACCATTCTGGGCCAGAGAGGAAGGCAGCTGGATCTTTGTTTTAGGAAAGCTGAGGGCTATGTCTAGGGGTATTTGGTAGGAAGCGTAGGAAGAGAGAGATCAAATGGTAAAGGTCTTTTCTTTTTATGATGTTAATTTGTACAAAATGCAATCTCACCACAATCCAGTATCTCCTATTTTTCTGTCTTGGTAAAAATTATAATGAAATTTGTCTAGAAACTTAAGTGAGAATAACAAAACAGTATTACCTGTTTCATAAGGTTTTTGTGAGGAGTGAATGGTTGCGTTTTAAGGGTTTATCATCATGCTTAGCCTGAGGTATGTGGTCAGTAAACGTTACCATTATCCCTCACTACCAGCGTCCTTCCTTGTTACATAGATTCTCCAGCTTAGTTTTACGGATCTTTTAATTAGATCAACATTCGTTTAACAGTTTACTTGAGGGGCACCTGGGTGTCTTGGTTAAACACTCAACTCTTGATCTTAGCTCAGGTCTTGATGTCAGGGTCGTGAGTTCAAGCCCCACATTGGGCTCCACACTGTGTGTGGGGCCTGTGTAAAGAAAAAGACAGGTGCCTGGGTGGCTCAGTCAGGGTTGTGAGAATCGAGCCCTGAGCCCTGTGCCCTGCGTTGCATTCCGCACTGGGCGTGGAGCCTCCTTAAGATTCTCTCTTTCTTAAAACAAAACAAAACAAAAAACCCAAAACCAATTTACTTGAAGTGGTGTATTTCCTACCCCCACCTCAGTGATTTTTCTTTTCCAGAAACTGCTGGGTTTTTGAGATCTTAATGAACTATATTTTTAGTCACCGTTATATCTATAACATTGCAAGTAAGTATCCCTCAATTTTTGGTCTTTGAGGAGAGTTTACTGAAGCTCCCTTCAAGCAGTATAAAGTATTGCCTATATTTTGCTATAGTTTTGCTGTTGCTAATGAGATCATTGGTAAGTCAGATGTTTCTCAGTTTTGAAGTTTATAATACTGGATGAGTTGTAAAGATTATTATTATGTAAGGCTTGAGGAAACTGTGATGCCAATTTTACTTTAACAAAAATAGAAAAACTGGGAAGAAAATTCACTAACATAATGATGGAATCTCTGGTTGGTGGGACTATTGGTGATTTTTTTTAATTCTAAGTTTTACACAGTAAGCATACATTTCTTAAAAAATCAGAAGACGAAAATAAAGGTCTGGGTTCTGAAGACAGGTACCTCTTCTCTCTCCCTTCCCTCCCTCACTCATTAGTTCACTGACTTTGGGCAAGTCACATACCATCTCAGAGCCTTTATTTCTGTATCTGGAAAAGGTAAGGATCAAATAAAAGTACATAGAAATGTTAAGGAAATAGCAAAATGCCATGCAAATGGTGATTATTATTAGAAGTAGCCTTAATTTCCAGAAATTATGCTCTTCTTATTTTGGAGAGGCCTTGTTCCAGAGCTCTAGCTCTTCATCACTACATGAGAAGACACTTGGGCGGAAATCATACGTACGATGACTCAGTTTTATCCAAGGCTGCTTTGTCTGTTTTTAGAAGTTCATTTTTAATGATAGCTTTAAAAGCATAGAAAAATTTTGAGTACTTAACAGGATGGGCAAAGTGGGTTTTTTTTTAATCACTTTTGTAATTTTTCATATTCAGAGTAATTTCATAAGTTGAGTTAGTGGGGCAAATTCTCAAGGGGAAAACCTGAAGGTGAATTCTACTTTTGTCTAATAATAGAATAGCTTGGCTTGGCTCAGGTGAGCCTGTATATTTGAAATGTATTTTCCCCACACATTTATGAAAGCAAACAGAAAGGTCTTTTACTCTAAATTATAGATAAATACATGACATTTGCAAGCTCCAAAACGACTAGATTTTTCAGTCATCAAAGGCTTCATCTTACAAGTACCAACAAACTAACATATGCTAAAACAGCCAGCCAGCTTGACCTTGTTCTTTGTAAACACAAGGATATTTGATATTTGATTTTCCAGAACCTGTTAGAATCAGTTTTGCCAAACCTTGCCAAAAAAGCGCAAGCTTCATCAACAATATCAAACTGTTTGGAGATGAGTTTTCTGAATATTTAACAGATTGATTCAGGACTCTGCAGCTAATTTGGTGGGCTCTTCATCTTTGTAATCGCTACCTCACTTTGAAATTGCAGAGCTCCCTTTAAGAAAATAGCCTTGGCTCGGTCAGCTGAGTATGTCATAAAAATACTCAGTTTTGAAAAGGAGTAAGTACACATCAGGCCAGAAATAAGGACCTAATGCCAATTCTTTCCCCTTACAAACCATTCTTATAAAGCATAGTCAGGATACTTGAATTTAGTTATGTGCAGAGTTCAGAAAACCTCTTCGTTTCATATCCACGGTCGAAGCCCCCCGCATCCAGCTCCTCCAGCTCCCAGCATGATCGCCTTCACTGTGTGTCCGCATCCATGTTTAGCACCTCGAGTCTCAGAAGGATAACGTGCTGCTCCCCCTGTCTAAGGAGAATTTCTTCGTCTTGGCCTCTAATTTCATCTTCCCCTTTTCCTCTGAGATCTTGATCCAGAAGTTTTCCCATGTCCTCTGGCTTAAGCTTCTTCTCTTCTGTTGTATTTGCTCCCACAGACTGAATATGCTTGAGTACTCTTAATCAATTAAATAGAAAAGTCCTTGACCCTGTACCCCATTCTAGTTACTGCCCCTTTGTTCTCCATTTTAAAATTGGGCTTTTTGAAGAAATGCACACCTTTCATTGAATCCTCACCCCACTCTAATCTGACCCCCTATAGCCTTCACTACACTGCTTTTCACCAGGATTATCCGTGACTTCCAGGCGATTACAGTCTGTACAGACATTCCTCCCTGACGTGGGTGTGGACTGCACACCTGGTGTGCCTTGTTGCCCTGGGCCTTGTTGCCCTGGGCCTTATTGCCCTGGGCCTTACTAGGTTCCTTGGAATTTATAACTCCCTAGCTTCCTTCACGATCTTCCACCAGCCTCTCCAGCTTTCCCCTCTTGGGTTCTTTTGTCAGCTCTTCTTGTCCCTCGCTTAAACTGTGACGTTCCCCAGGATATCCGTAGCCCACACTCTCCTCACACTGGAGGTCCTCACTGTGTGATCCTAAGGTTAGTTGGCATGAAGCTGTGGGCTCCCAAACCTGTGTGTCAGCCTTCGGCTTTCAGACTCAAATATCCAGCAACTGTCTTCGTATCTCATTCATCGAATCGTTGGCTCATCACCAGGCTCCTGTCTTAAAAGACTGATGAATAAAATGACAGGTTCTGGGGCGCTGGGTGGCTCCGTCGCTGAGTGTTTGCCTTCGGCTTAGGTCATGATCCTGGGGTCCTGGGATCGAGCCCCGCGTAGGGCTCCCTGCTCGGCAGGGAGCCTGCTTCTCCCTCTCCCACTCCCCCTGCTTGTGTTCCTTCTCTCGCTGTGTCTCTCTCTGTCAAATAAATAAATAAAATCTTTAAAAAAAAAAAATGACAGGTTCTGCGCTATCAGTGGGGAAGATGGGGGGAAAGTCTCTGATAGTGACAATACAGGGAACTGTATATTCAGAGAGAAGCAAGCAAAGGGTGCTGTGAATATAAAAGAATAGGGACAGGAACCAGCCTGAGAGCTTTTAGAGATGTTACCCCTCAGGCCTTAAATTAATTAGCCATGCAGGAAGAGAGATCCTTTCCTCATTTCTCTCATTAACATTTCTTCCCCCAGGCACTCGATCACCTAAATCAGAAACCCCATAGTTACCCCTTGGCTCCTTTGTCACGTTCAGTTTCCACTCTTAGGTCCTGCCTTTTCAGTCCTGAGACAGGGCTCCAGTCCCGCCTTCTTCCCCATCTATCCTACTACTGTCCTAATTTGAGGCCTCGTGCTCTGTTGTCTGCATTTTCGCAGTAGACCCACAAGTGGTATCCTTGCTTTATGTCTCCATCCCTTTGCATCCACTTCTCTAAAGGCTAGCATGGTGTTAGTGAAAATGGTGGTCTGCCATTCTCACTGCTCTGCTAAAAAGTCTCTGCTCACAATCTCTAAATCTCTCCATGTATCTGGCTTTACCCCTACGCATTCTAATTCTGTGGTATTGCTGGGCTGGGGCCTGTGTTCTTTAGTTCCCTAAGAGATATTGATACCTGACCAGATTGAGAAACCTCTGACCTACCGTAGTCAAGTCTGAACCCCTCTGCCTGGTTGCATAAGGCCCTCCATGACCCCCCGCTTTGGCTTAGCAGTCAACCACATTTCCCACTGTGTTCCTCGTGTCTACTGGCCGAGGTAAAATCGTCCCATTTTGTATGAATCCTGTTAGGATATTTGTAAAAAGAACTTTTCAAAACAGTAACATTTTATTTAAGTATCTGCTATTATTATTTGTAATGTGTTTCCTGCCTTTTCAGTGGATGACGCTGGCAAAATAGAGCACGATGGCTCCTCTGGAATGACCATGGACGCAGAGTCGGAAATCGATCCTTGTAAGGTGGATGGCACTTGTCCTGAAGTCATCAAGGTGTACATTTTTAAAGCTGACCCCGGAGAGGATGACTTAGGTAAGACGAAAGCTTCAGCATATTATGCATCCTGATCAGGCACTTCAACCTGATTTCTTCTGGGTGGTTGAGATGGCGGACCTTTGAACTCTTGTCTGAAGATAACTTTTAAACGAGGATTTCCATGTAGCTATAGAAAAGGATACGAGATGTACTAAGTCAAACGAGTAGAAATGAAGTTTTCAGATAAATTCTCAGAGCTGTCGTTTTCCCTGATAGGTGGCACCGTAGACATTGTGGAGAGTGAGCCTGAGAATGACCATGGAGTCGAATTACTTGACCAGAATAGCAGTATTCGTGTGCCAAGGGAAAAGATGGTTTATATGACCGTCAACGACTCTCAGCAAGAAGATGAAGATTTAAGTAAGTAGGTGGCCTTTTTGTGGGAGAAAGTTTTATGTTTCTGTAGCTCTCTTAAATATGGTCAGTATTCGAAGGAAAATAAGTAGCATTATCGTAGAGATTGCTAATGCTGCCGTGTGCCTCCAAGGGCAGTCTCAGTAATTCTCTGTGGGTGCGTAGAATGTTGCCTTAAAAACAAGTTAAGGTGAAAGCCAAGAAATGAATGATTCATTCAACAGATACTCGTTGCCTGCTTAGGACTCTGTGAAAGCTGTATTCTAGGTGTGTAACACTTGAACCTTCTTTCTACTTGTCTGTTACCTGCTTTTAAATAAAAACGTCTTTCCTGTGATCTCTGTAAACCCGGTCACAAAAGTTGATATAATTTCCTACTTAGATGTCGCGGAAATCGCCGATGAAGTTTATATGGAGGTGATTGTAGGGGAGGAGGATGCGGCGGCGGCGGCGGCAGCCGCCGCGGCACACGAGCAGCAGATTGACGACAATGAAATCAAAACTTTCATGCCAATCGCCTGGGCAGCGGCTTACGGTAAGTCCCTTGGCGGCTCTTCGGGCGGATTTGGCTCGCGAATGTGACTTCACGATTGAAAACAGTGTCTGTGGCCTTAGGTTTCCGAAATAGGAAACCCCACTACCCTGTAAGGGTTACTTGATTTGAACAAGAGGAGAGGAAGATGATAAAGTCTACCTTTTGTGTTTATTCGTGACAGGAATTTCGTTCGTGTATGTGTTACGTAGAAGGAAGTACTGCAGGCAGTATGCAGGCTTTCCAACTGAAACTTTTCATCTTGATTGTATCCGGCCCGTGACTTTACAATTCGGGGAGATGACATGGGAGTTCATGGGGCAGAATGCTGACATGTGTTGTTTAGATTTGCAAGTGGGGCGTTTCCTGCTGTCTCACTATAATAAATGTGGTCCTAAAACCCATTACCTGGAATGGGGACTTTCTGTCATTCATGAGTATCATGGCTTACTTTTCGTTGTTATAGTTAATAAAGAATCCCTAATTTTTTATAATTTATAATACTGTATAATTTTGTTTTTTAATGCGCATTGTTAGGTAATAATTCTGATGGAATTGAAACCCGGAATGGCACTGCAAGTGCCCTCTTGCACATAGATGAGTCTGCTGGGCTCGGCAGACTGGCTAAACAAAAACCAAAGAAAAGGAGAAGACCTGATTCCAGGCAGTACCAAACAGGTGAGGGCACATGAGTCCCGCAGCGCAGCGTGCTTGGCGAGCTCTCAGATGAAACTCTAGTATGTATCCCCAGAGGTGTTGTGATGGCATTTTAGCTGCTAGACCACATGTAGCTTTTGTGTGTGGAATTTGAAAATATAATTTTAAGAATTCAGTGATATTCATGAATGATTGCCTGGGATTAAAAGAAACAGGGAATGGATCGAACGTGAATGGGGAACAAAATCCAAAACTCGGGTGGTTTTTATGTGGAAATGAAAAGAAATCCCTCAGACACGTTACAAGCATTAGCTGTTTTAAAACCTAAATTAATGCAAAGGATGGGATCATGTTACCTGAAGGCAGGCATAATTCACAGAGCAGCAGGACGAGTACCTCAGTTTACCTGACCCTATTCCTGTCTATTTGTGGATGGCTGTTTGCATATTAAAATTTTCATAGGTGGATTCAAGCTTTACTGTCAAGCGACACAAAATTAGATTTTTCGGAATAACCAAAGCAGGAATTGTGATTACTAAACTTTATTTTTATGAAGAGTTTTCTGCCAATTTCTGAATTGATAGAGCTTTGATCATTAGTTGGCAGAAGTTACATATTTATTGATTGATTTTTTTTTTTAAGATTTTATTTATTTATTTGACAGAGACACAGCGAGAAAGGGAACACAAGCAGGGGGAGTGGGAGAGGGAGAAGCAGGCTTCCGGCTGAGCAGGGAGCCCTAAGTGGGGCTCGATCCCAGGACCTTGGGATCATGACCTGAGCTGAAGGCAGACACTTAACAACTGAGCCACCCAGGCGCCCCTATTGATTGATTTTTTAAACTAGAGGGACTGAGGTTGGTACCACCAGACTGAATGAAGTTTTTCAGACCAAGATTCTCTTTATGACAGGGTTGTTCTATCTCTTATATTGAGAAATGGTAAAAGGAATGTTACGTAGCAAATAGCTTAATATAGGAATACTTGCCTAATAATGTTCAGAACACACACTTGAAATGCTTGCGGAAACCCAAATGGAACCTGGTTTGATCACTCACGCTCCTTTCTTTTCCTTTCGTAGCAATAATTATTGGCCCTGATGGACATCCCTTGACTGTCTATCCTTGCATGATTTGTGGGAAAAAATTTAAGTCGAGAGGTTTTTTGAAAAGGCACATGAAAAACCATCCTGAACACCTTACCAAGAAGAAGTACCGCTGCACTGACTGTGATTACACTACCAACAAGAAGATAAGTTTACACAACCACCTGGAGAGCCACAAGCTGACCAGCAAGGCAGAGAAGGCCATTGAATGCGATGAGTGTGGGAAGCATTTCTCTCATGCTGGGGCTTTGTTTACTCACAAAATGGTGCATAAGGAGAAAGGAGCCAACAAAATGCACAAGTGTAAATTCTGTGAATACGAGACAGCTGAACAAGGGTTGTTGAATCGCCACCTTTTGGCGGTCCACAGCAAGAACTTTCCTCATATTTGTGTGGAGTGCGGGAAAGGTTTCCGTCACCCGTCAGAGCTCAAAAAGCACATGCGCATCCATACCGGGGAGAAGCCGTACCAGTGCCAGTACTGCGAGTATAGGTCCGCAGACTCTTCTAACTTGAAAACACATGTAAAAACTAAGCATAGTAAAGAGATGCCATTCAAGTGTGACATCTGTCTTCTGACTTTCTCAGATACCAAAGAGGTGCAGCAACATGCTCTCATCCACCAAGAAAGCAAAACACACCAGTGTTTGCACTGCGACCACAAGAGCTCGAACTCAAGCGATTTGAAACGACACATAATTTCGGTTCACACCAAGGACTACCCCCACAAGTGTGACATGTGTGATAAAGGCTTTCACAGGCCTTCCGAACTCAAGAAACACGTGGCTGCCCACAAGGGTAAAAAAATGCACCAGTGTAGACATTGTGACTTTAAGATTGCAGATCCATTTGTTCTAAGTCGCCATATTCTCTCGGTTCACACGAAAGATCTTCCGTTTAGGTGTAAGAGATGTAGAAAGGGATTTAGGCAACAGAATGAGCTTAAAAAGCATATGAAGACACACAGTGGCAGGAAGGTGTACCAGTGTGAGTACTGTGAGTATAGCACTACAGATGCCTCGGGCTTTAAACGGCACGTCATCTCCATCCACACGAAAGACTACCCTCACCGGTGTGAGTACTGCAAGAAGGGCTTCCGCAGACCTTCCGAAAAGAACCAGCACATAATGCGACATCATAAAGAAGTCGGCCTGCCCTAACGATACGGCTACAGACATTTGTAGAGATGTTGGCCTTGAAGCAGAAATTTCATTTTAAAGCCAATCGGTCTCGTTCACATATAATACTGTATATTGATTATGCCGTGTACAAATAGAGTTATTGCTTCTAGTTGAGTTGGGTTTTGTTTTTTTTTTTTTTTGGTTTGTTTTTTTTTTGTTTTATTTTGGGGTTTTTTTTTTTTTTCTGTTTTTGTTTTTTGTTTTCGGGTTTTTTTTGTTTTTGTTTTTGTTTTTTACATTTTAATAGTGTGTTCTGAATTCTATTCAGTTTGTTTAATAAATGGGGGAAAGCAGCAACAAGTACGTTGCTTTTAATGAAATAATCCCTGATTCTATACTGAATTTTTCTATCTTAGAAGTTTTATATTTATTTAAATATTTACCTTGCTTACCTTGATGGTACTCTTCTAAGACCATTTAACTTAAAGTTAAGGTAACTTTAGATTGGTAACTCTGAAAGGACTCATGTTGACTCATTTTTTTTCCCCCCATAAATTTCTCACAATAAAATTGTCAGAGACATCTACTAACATAAATGGGAGATTTTACAGTCAGGTCTAAGTATCCTAACATGGAAGTCATTTGCTTGTCTTGCTTACTGTTTTCAGACCACATGACAATGAAAGTTTCCATTTGAGCTTTTGCGTCCCTGGCATTGCTGCGGAGAGCACAGTGGCTGGGTTCGTGTTTCCTTCCCGGTGTGTTTAGCAAACTATACTTCTTTGGGGGCTTTCTTTGGTGTATTGACATCTTTTGTCAGCATAGCAAACTTTTAGAAAACTTCCTTGACAAATTTTACTTGATGCTGTTGTATTTTGATTATTCCGTCTGTGCTGCTTTGTCTTGGAATGGTTGTGTGCTACAAATGAGATTATCGAGGACTGCATTTTGGAATCTCCTAGAGGTAATTCGTGGCTCGTAGGATCTTTTGCGACTTTATATATGTAAATGTACCCTGAATTATATATATGCACATATATAGAGAACATGTATCTGTGTGTATTGCTTATTTTACATATTTATACACACAACCCCAGTAGTAGTTAAGATCTATAATGAAAAGTATTAAATTTACAATAACATGAAAGATGCAGGGATGCATGAGAGAGCATTTTGTGAATCATGCTCTTCAGAGAGACTACTCAGGTGAAGAATTAGAAGGAAAATAAGGACACTAGTATTTTTAAAGAGTAAAGGTATTTTCTTTTAAATATCTTTGGTAATTGAAAAAAATAGACATTAAGATGTTTCTAGATAGAATGTTTTCATACAACTTCAGCTCCATGCCTTTATATTTTTCTGAAAAGCTAATGAGTATCCGGACATAAGTCCCTCTGTTCTGTCCGAGAAGCCCATGAGGGAACCCTGCGTCACCCAGCGAGGGGGATTAAGGAAACCACAGCCCTGTGTCCAGAGATTGGGTGCTAATTATGACTCACACTTGGCAGGTCCAGCCTGCTCTGTTACTTCTTAGTTAAAGTTAGCAAACTTTTAAAAACTGATTGCTCAGATTGGCTTTGGTTAGAAGATAAAGGTGTGTTTAAGTGCATGAGGAAAATCAGAGGCCTTATTTGGAACATCACCAAGTCTTTCACAGTTTTGTTTTATTTTTCTTTGAGAGCCGACATTTTTTAAACAAACAGTTCTGAATCAAGAGTCAGAAATGCATAAAATGAACTTGGTTAATGAAAATTAGGTTATGTTAAGATGGATCTTGGAAAATGAAGAACACTTTTTGGGGTCCTTTAAACTGGCTGTCAGCATATGAGTATCTGGCACGTTGTAGGAGATTTAGGAATTTTCTCCCCACTTGATAGCTGCCTTGCCACTTCATTATGGTGCTCCATCCCCTCTGTGCTGTTAGGTTTTGACCTTTCGTCTTTCTCTTTGCCACTGATACTTGTATTCAAGAAGTATATTTATAGGGGTAGAAATCTAAGTATTTGGTAGTTGGCAAGCCTCTGAAGTGCTAGATTGATTTCGTCCAGTTGTAAATCAAGTGCTTTAGGCTGGTACGAACAACCTGAATGCCAGTTAAAGCCAAGGCATGGGCCTATCTTAGTGGGAGCTCCTGTGCCCTCTTGGCTCTCATACCTGCTTTTTTTTTTTTTTTTAAATAAAACAATTGTGTGATTCATTGCCCGCAGTACTATCCTTGAAAGCTCTGTTTTTTTGTGAGAACCTTTAAAATCTCCCTTTTTTTCCCCTGAAATCATGTAAAAGAAGACACTTAAATGAAAGTGGAAATTTATTAACTTTAAAACATGCTGTAAAATTAGTACAGAAAATATAAATAATTGGTCATTTATATTTTTTTAAATAAACTGAAAGATAAAGAACACAACACTCTACACACTTTATATTTCTCTTACATAGTCTGGAATCATACACAGTAACTTTCTTTTTAAAGCACAATATTGAAACCTTTAAAAGGTATTTAAGGGTTTGGTCAAGTGAATATGATAAAATGTATTTGTCTGTATAAAGAGAAAATGAAATTGTAGTCACTGTTATGTACTGACATTAGTTACAACCTAGTTTTAATTCTTAAAACAATTTTGATTAGCAAAGCTAAAAAAAAAAATGGATGTTTCAGTTAAATGTTTTAAAGAGGTACAGATTTTTACAAGGACATAATATAAGTTATTGTTCTGTAGAAATATCCTATTAAATATTGTATGTCCCTCCCTCTGTACACTTTGTAAAAAAAAAAAAGTAAAATACATAAAAAGAAAATCATATAGGGATGTGTGACATTATTGTAATTGTGTACTTGAGAATAACGTGCAAAAATAAAAATCAGAATATTTTCCTGTTAATGGATGTTTAGTCTATTTGATACCAGTACTAAGTTAATGCTTTTTCTTAAGGAAAAAAATGTACAGTTTTTGTAAACCTAATAAACATCAAAAGCAGTGGATTACTTTCATTTCCCCATCTCTTAATTCCTTTTATGCAGCAGTGGATTGCAAAATGCTTGATTGCTTTGAATTTTGTGACTCGATGCAAATACTCCTCATAGTTCAGCCCTGCGAATTTGCAAGTAATATATCAGAGAACTTAAGAAATGGTTGGTGAGTCTTTTGATGAGCATGTCCTTGAAGTTCGTTTTTTTCCCTTTTATCTTCATAAGGGATTTGTTTTATTAGCATCTCCAGTTCCCCTGAGACGAATTTGCCATGCATAAAATGGTTTCTGAGAGCACTTAAAGTTCATTTCAGTATCACTGCACAGCACGCTTAATCACCGGGTGTTGCCCCCACCTCCAGGCAGAGGCCCTGCCCTAGAGTGACGCCTTCGTGCCTCCTTTGGAGGGAGGGCTTTCATTCATAGACGCTAACACGCTAGAGAGTGGCCACTGTTAGAAAAATTAGAAAAATCAGAAGTTGGTAAAAGTGACCAGGAGTCAAGAGAGAATAACATCGATTTGAGGCATCTTTGATTTTTTTTTTTTAATATTTTATTTATTTATTTGACAGAGGGAGAGAGATCACAAGTAGGCAGAGAGGCAGGCAGAGAGAGAGGGGGAAGCAGGCTCCCTGCCGAGCAGAGAGCCTGATGCGGGGCTCGATCCCAGGACCCTGAGATCATGACCTGAGCTGAAGGCAGAGGCTTTAACCCACTGAGCCACCCAGGTGCCCCGGCATCTTTGATTTTTAAAGATGAGATCCTTCAGATCTTCAGCTATGTAGGAACAAATGTTTGCATAATAGTTGAAACAGTAAATAATCAAAACTTGGGGTCAGCTGTCAAGAGAACACGGTGAGCGTCACTGCCCAGAGCCATAAACCAGACAAAACCGTAGCGTGTGAAACACTTCGTTGTAACAGAAGGCCTGGTAGACAGCCTCTTACTGGTCAGATCCCAGGCAGGCTGGTAACAGACAGCTCTGTTCTCTGGGAATCTCGGTATTAACAATTCTGTTGCCCGCAAACGCTAGGATTCACGAAGGAGAAGCGGGACCGGTCAAAACGTTAAAGGGGTGCTGTTTTAGAGCAGTGGTTTTCAAGTGTGCTCCGCAACAGTGGCGGCATCATAATCACCTGGAACTTTGTTAAAGATCAAAATTCCTGGTCGGACGCCTCACCCGCCCAATCGGGCAACCGGGCATGAGACCCAGTGACCTATGTCTTAACATGTCCTCCACGTGACTCTGAGGTGTGCTTGGGTGTGGGAAACCATTTCAGAGCGTCCGAGGAGCTGCAAAGATCACTGGTGCAGCATTTTGTGTGGTAGACAAGAAAATCTCTCTCTCTCTCTCTCTCTCTCACACACACACACACACACAACCCCAGAAATAAGCGGTGAGGGTGAAAAGGGACTTAGTTGACACCTTTTGTTCACCTTTTTTAAAGTGTGAGCCCTGCAGTCAGTGTATCCTTTTTAGTACACATGTAAGTGGCCTGGATTTCATAAATCTTGCATGGCCTCCTCTAAGGTATATTCCTCAGAGGTTAATAGAATTCAGAGGAAGATTCAGCAAGTAAAGGAGAAGAGCTGAAAACTGTGTTTAATTAGCCCATCACTATTACGTAATTCATATCTGGAAAACCATTTTGCCACTTTCTGCAGCTGTTCAGATCAAGTCAAAATTAAGTTTGCCCTTTTGGATTTCGTTTTATCTTTCGTGAATATATTTGCCTTTTTCATAAAATAATTCTTGGATTTGTTATATATGGTTTCTATTATTTTCGACATCTTTGCTATTGTTGTAAATCAATTCCTATTTTGTTTTAAGTTACCCTAGTGGAGTGTTGGCTATAGACAAGGCATACACATACAAACAGACACATAAACACAACACACGGAAACAAAGAGGTTTAAATCACAAAGTTAATAAATCCCCAACAAAGCATAAATGAAGTGATGTGACCCCTTCATTTCTAGCATTTCTAGCATCAGTGAGAATATCACTGTAGCATCTGCTCCTGACTCTAAATCATTTTCATGACTTCTGAGGGAAATTCTTAGTTTACCAAGTTTGAGGTCAATGTCAAGAATTACCTTACTTGGTTTTTCCTGTTCCTTTGGGCTCAGTGTTACTTGTACTGCTGGTATTGGTGAGCACAAAGGATTTGGCGTTGCGACCTGCTGCTACGGTAAAGCCACTATGATACTTTGCTACAGAAAACCTGCGAAGGAATTTTAAATGGCATTTCTTCTTTCATGATGTGAATTACCACGGAAATATCCAAACACATTGATAAAAACAGAATGGCTAACAAGACCTACGTTATTTCGCCTTCCAAAAGAGGCAAGTTTCTGCTTTTCCTGTGTGGTTGTGTTTGGCTTGAAACTCAGAAGCCATTTCTTTTTGTCTGAGCTGCTTTGAAATAAGGAGAGGTATGGCAGAGCCATCGTTGGGGTTTTGCGGGTTCTAATCCCACCCATTCTCCTCTTTGGGTTCTGACCACCTTGGAAATAGACAGAAACCACCAGATGAACGTGAGACTTCCAGTAAAGTTGAGTTGGGAGACCTGGAGGCCGAATCTCTCTCCCCCAGACGAGGCCTGGACTGATGCAGCCAGTCTCTCAAAGTCCCTCTGAGCTATTGAGCCCGCTCGGTCTCCCACCAGAGAGACGGAGCAAGTGGGAGAGAGTGGCTGTGGTATCCTCGCCAGCTCTCCCAGGCCGGGACTCGGGGAAGGCGGAGAAGACTGCCCTCCTGCCGTCTTCGTAAGATAGTAAGGGTAAGTCCAATTCCCAGGCTGCCCCCTGGCATTTGCCCACTGACAAAATGTGAGGTTTTTACCTTTAGCCTTAAATATTTGCTGTTTTTTCCCCAATTCACTTCTACCTGTCCCCTCTTGAGGTGGTTGTTGTGACAGACTTTTAAAGGTTTAGTTCCTGGGGTGCCGGGGTGGTGCAGGTGGCTAAGCGTCCGACTCTTGGTTTCAGCTCAGGTCGTGATCTCAGGGTCAGGAGATCGAGTCCCACGTCGGGCTCTGTGCGAAGTGCACACTCTGCTTTAAGACTCTCCCTCTGCGGGTCCCTTCCACCCCCTCCCCCACCGCCCCCAGTCTCTCTCTGAAATAAATCTTTAAAAAAACAATAAAAAGTAAAGGTTTAGTTCCTGTTTCTTCTAGTACAGTATGCTTTAGTTTTTCTTCAGAAAAATAACTTTTCAAGGGCAAATTTATTACATTTAAAGCTGATAACTTTGCAAGTTACTTTTATTACATATTTTTGTAACAAAATTTAGAAAAATTATCACCCGCAATGCTACTTGCTTTTTTTCAAGACGTTCATCTTTGTTCATCTTCTGGCCTTAGTCCGTACATGTAAACTTTTTATCTGTCTTGTTACCATAGCATCGATTGTAAGTTCAGCAATTTTCATTTCAAGCATCAACTATTTCCCTATCAGTTGTCTTTAAAATTTTTTAATGCACATTCTTTTTGGAGAGAATATGGAAAATTTGAAATGGTACTGAGAAGAAAGTAAACTGCCTTCTTTTTTAAAACCCATTATCTAGAACATACTATCTTGGTTTTTTCTCTTTTAAAAGGCTTTTATTTAAATTCCAGTTGGTTAACATACAGTGTGATACTAGTTTCAGGTGTACAATATAGTAATTCCACACTTCCATATATCACCTGGTGCTCATCGCGACACGTGCCCTCCTTAATCCCCATCACCTGTTTCCCCCATCCCCCACCCCTCTGGTAGCCAGCAGCGTGGTCCCTAGAGTTAAGACTGTTTCTTGTTTTGTCTCTTTTCCCCTCTGCTTTGCTCCTTTGCTTGTTTCTTAAATTCTGCAAGTGAAATCATGGTATTTGTCTTTCTCTGACAGACTTATTTCACTCAGCATAATACTCTAGCTCCATCGCTGTCATTGCAAATGGCAAGAGTTTATCCTTTCATGGCTGAATAATATTCCATTTTATACACAAACACATACACACACACTTTATAAATAATAAATTACACTTTGTATAAATAATGCTGCTATAAACACTGGAGTGCAGGTATCCCTTTGTGTTAGCATTTTTGCGTTCTTTGACTAAATACCTAGTAGTGCAATCGCCGGATCATAGGGTAGCTCTATTTTTAACTTTTTGAGGGACCTCCATACTGTTTTCCAGAGTGGCTGCATCAGTTTGCCTTCCCAGCAACAGTACAAAAGGGTTCCCCTTTCTCCACATCCTCACCCACACCTGTTGTTTCTTGTGTTGTTGATTTTAGCCATTTGACCGGGTGTGAGGTGATAGCTCATTATAGTATCGATTTGTATTTCCCTGACTATAATTGATAGTGAGCATATTTTCATGTGTCTGTTGGCCATCTGGATGTCTTCTTTGGAGAAATGTTTGTGTCTTCTCTCCATTTTTTAATTGGATTATTTGTTTTTTGTGTGAGTTTGATAAATCTTTATATACTTTGGATACTAACCCTTTATCAGATATGTTGTATGCAAAAATATCTTCTCCCATTCCGTAGGCTGCCTTTTAGCTTTGTTGATTGTTGCCTTCACTGTGCAGAATAAATAAAATAAAGTTTCCTTCACTTTTTATTTTGATGAAGTCCCAATAGTTTATTTTCGCTTTGTTTCCCCTGCCTCAGGAGACCTATCTAGACGAACATACTATCTTTTAAAGACTATCTTTACTGAGTTTTAATTTTATTAGATTTTTTAGTTGCTAAATACATGTTATTGTAACAAGTGTTGTACAATACAAAATAAGCATAAAGACAAGCTTGAGCTCACCTTCCTGCTTCCTGCCAGCCATTTCCTTGTGGTCATCATCGTTAACAGACTATGTGTTTTCCCTCCATACTCATACAAACCTGTACAAAGATAGATAATGGAAAGAGAGTATGAGGAGGCTGGGAAAACAGGGGAGGCAGAGATTTCACTTTTTTTTTTTTTTTACCAAAGCCCAATTACGTATCTTCGCAAGTCATTTAATATATCATGTGCATCTCTCTGGGACAGGAGACCGAGCTTTGTTTCATTCTAATAGCCGAATACCTTTCCAGAGATTGAACCCACCATAATGTGGTCAACCAGTCCCCTTTTAATGGACATTTAGATTGTTTCCAGTTTTCTACCACTACAGGAATGCTGAAATAATTGTCCTTGTGCCTATAATCCTCACATACTTGTGCTTCGACTTCTGTAGGATGGATTTCCCCTACAATGTGATTGCTAAGTGAGAGGGTATGTGCTATTTTTAAAATGACACTTGATATTAGCAAATTATTTTTTGTTAGAATGTAAATTCCAGGAGCTCAGGGATTTTTGCCTGCTTTGTTCATTGCAGTTAACCTAGAACAGCGTGGTGTGTAGTGGATACTAAAGAAGTATTTGTTGGATGTTGAGGTTTTCAGGGTTGTAGCTACTCCGCTCAGTCTTACAAACAGTGGCTGTGATACGGGGCCAATATCACAGATAAAATTATATGTATCTCTGTATGCCGTCATTGTTCCAGTCTGCCTTGACCTGCCTGCTGGTGGGGTTAAGTAACACTTTCCCATGGCTAAGAGCCCTTTGCGTTTTCTCTTCTGAATCGCCCGTTCAAATGCTGTGCCCCATTTCCTATTTAGTCCTTTGACCATCTGGCCTATTAGCTTTTTAATACAGTTGCTGCACGGTTTTTCAGTCTACGGTTTATCTTGTTATTGTTTACATTCTCTTTATATACATAAAAATCTGTAATATTTGTGTAATCAGATATGTTTATTTTCCCCCTTTATGATTCCTAGCGTTCCTTTTCCTACTTACAAAGGCCCTTTCTACCCCAAGTTTCTACAAAGACACATGTAGATTTTCTTGTGATGTTTTGATTTTGTTTGGATTTGTGTACAGTTCGAGTTATTCTGGTATATGTTATTTGGTAAAGGGCCTAGTGTCCCTTTTCTCTTGGATAGAGAGCCAGTTATTATGGTAAAGTCATCCTTGTCCCCAGTGAACTGAAATGACACTTCTGTACTAAGTTCATAACCTAACCTTGGATTCCTTTATGAAGTGCATTCTGTTTCAGTGACCTGTTTGCTGTTCTTGTGCCAAAGCCATATTGTTTTCCTTACAATACTCTGTGCTGAACTTTAGTATCAAAGGGCAAGTCCTTTTCTTTTTCACTGTTTTCTCGACATTTATTCTTTCGCAGGAACAGTAAGATCATTTCACCTGGTTTCCCTTAGAAGACCCATTGGGATTTTTTTTACTCCAAATTGTGTGAAATTTTTAACATGAAATTGAGCCTGATATGTGTATCATATTGTCTTCACCTCCATGTGCCTCCGTTTATTCTGGTTTTATTTTAAGGTCTTTCATAAAATATTACTGCTTTCTTCATACAGGTCTTATTTATCAAAAGTACATCACAATTTTTTAGCTACCTAGAGGCTGCTAGAGTAGAGAAAAGCTGTTGTTTTTTATATATATTCTTATGCACCCAGCTAATTTACCACATTAGCTTCCCAATTCCAGTTGTGGTTTAGTCGTCTCTTGAATTTCTGTGTGTGTAGTCGCCACAAAAAGATGTCAATTATTTCCTTTTTGCGTCTTAGCTTGGCTAGAACTTCTAAAACAATGCTGAAGAAAAGGGATTATAGCTGACATTTCTGTGTTATTCCATACTTCAGTATTTAACCCCTTGGTATAATGTTGGCTCGGGAAAGTAGCATTTACCACGGTTAGTTGCTTTCCATTATTATGTGACTTAGAGATTTTGTTAGGAAAGGCTAATAATACCACATACTTTTTAGCCACCTACTGATAATAATTACTTGATTTTTCTCTTTTTATTTGTAAATGTCATGAAGGACACTGAATTTTTACATTGATAGATTTTTAAAAGTGAAACTGTACTCAAATTTCTAGGGTAAAAGTACTTAGGCGATTTTTGTTGTTCTTTATACTATTGCTTAGATTGACTAGTATTTTATATTGACTAGTATTTTATACAGAATTTTTGTATCTGTGTTCATAATTGTGGTATTTTCTTGTTTTATACTACTGTCATCAGGTTGGAATGTTCATGTAACACTAGCTGCGTAAGATAAACTTGGAAACTTTTCTATAGTTGGGAACGGTGTAAAAACCGGAGGCATTATATGGTTTTTAAGGGTTAGCTAGAACTCAATTGTGAAAGCATTTGGGTCTGATACTTATTTTTGTTTTTAATGTTCACCATTTTGGGGGGCAACTGGGTGGCTCAGTCGTTGGGCGTCTGCCTTCGGCTCAGGTCATGATCCCAGGGTCCTGGGATGGAGCCCGCATCGGGCTCTCTGCTCAGTAGGGAGCCTGCTTCTCCCTGTCCCACTCCCCCTGCTTGTGTTCCCTCTCTTGCTGTCTCTCTCTCTCTCTCTCTCTGGCAAATAAATAAATAAAGTGAATAAGTAAATCTTTAAATGTTCACCATTTTTTTTTAAAATTATTTATTTATTTGAGAGAGAGAGGGAGAGAGTGAGTAGGTGGAGGGGCAGAGGCGGAGGGAGAGGGAGAGAGAATCTCAAGTAGACTCCCCACTAAGCACAGAGCCCGACTCGGGGCTCTCATCCTTATGACTCAGTCAGGTGATTATAAGGCGTAGCTAAGGTTGAGAGCTAGCCTTCTAGATTTTCAATTTATTGTCCTAAAGATAGAATAGACACAGTGTTCTTATGATTAATTCTCTTGCACTAAGGGTTTTATCTCCTTTTGCATCCTGAATGTTGTCTATTTTGCTTTCTCTATTTTTTAAAAGATTTTATTTTTAACTAATCTTTACACCCAGCGTGGGGCTTGAACCCACAGCCACGAGATCAAGAGTTACGCGCTCCACTTGACTGAGCCAACCAGGCGACCTTCTCTGTTTTTCTTTAAGCAGGCTTTCAGCGGTTTAGTTATTTATAGATATTATCAAAGAAATGGCTCTTAAATATTTTTATTCCTTGTATGTTTTGGTTTTCTATTTAATTTCCTCTTGCATTATTATTATTTTTCTTTTCCTATTTTCTTTTGATTTATTTTGTCGTCTAGTTGAAATGTCTTATGTTTCATAGTTCATTTATTTTCATTTCTTATTAAATGAACTCCTTGAAAGCTATGCATTTTATTTGGTATATGACTTTAGCTGTGCTCCATTGCATATTAATTGTTCTTTTTCATAATTTTTTAGATAGTTCTACATGTGAGTTTTGATATCCTCTTTACAATAGTGTTTAATTTCTAAGTAGTGAAAGTTTTTATTAATTTCTTGAGTGTTGATCTCTACTTTTAATGGTTTGCGTTCAAAGTATGGCCTATAACCTCCACATTTTGGGGAAATGTTTAAAGTTTTCTTTTTGGGAGAGGCACAATAAGGTTTTTTTTGGAAATATAACACAGACATATTAGTATAATGTTTATTTTTTCATATCTGGTATAAATTTATAAATAAAATCGAGCCTCCTGATTGTATTTTCAAATCCTCTATATCCTTGCTGATTTTTGACTTAATTTTTAATTTTTGAAAAAATATTAAAATCTTCCCCCATAAGGGTGTTTTATGCAGTTTCCTTGTATTTCAAGTTTTGCTTTATATATTTGGTATCTATATAGGTTTTTGTTGCATAGATGTGTGACTTCTTCATGATTGTGCCTTTTACAGAGCATCATTTTCATCCTCTTTAACATATTGGGTCTTGAATTGCGCTTTGTCGGATACGTTTTCTATTTCAACAATCTTATCTCTTAATCTTAATCTTAATCTTAATTAAGATAATTAATTAACAATCTTAATCTCTTATATTACAGACTTCAGTCATGTTATCATAATCGATTTAAATGTAAGTGTGCACTGCAGGATTTATTGTTATTGTTGTTTTTTAGTCATTTTATCTTTCCCCGTTAGACATCTGTGTGCTGAAGAAATTGTCGTTAGATTGATGTATTCCTCTTGTTTGTTCCCTCATGTCTGCTGTGTGGGTGTATATTCTTCCTGAGACTTTGACTACCCCCAAAATATCTCCTTTGCTTTGACAAATGGTATCTTAGTGGAGAGGTCACAACTTCAGGTCACAGTCCCTTTTCTTTGACAGTTCATAGATGTTTCACTGTTTTCCATGTCAGTGTTCTGAGAAGTCTGATGCCGGTGTGTTTTGTTTTTGTTTTTGTTTTTTAATATATTGCCCGAAGGTTATGGGATTTTTTTTCTTTATCTTTGGAATTCAAGAAGTTCACCAGGATCTCTCCTATATGTGTGTGTGTGTCCTAATCATGTCTGGGATTTATTTGTTGAGCCCTTTCTTCCTGATGAGTCAAATCTCCATTCAGCTGAAGGAAATTTTGTCATATCTGTATTTATTATTTCTCTGATTGGTATTTTACTACTTTGGGCATTCCTGTAAATCACATACAAGGTCTCTTGGATTTGTCTCCTCATCTTAAAATGGCACCAACAAGAAAAATCCCTTTATTCCTACACCCTAGGGTTTGATCGCTATTGTACCGAAAAATTGAAGTGTTTGAAACCCAGTGTCTCTTGAAGAAAGAAACCAGAGAATAGTAATATTTGTAAACGTGTAGTTTCTCGTGATGGAGGAAGAGCACTTCTGGGATAGTTTTCTTTGGTAGAAGGAACTTTAGCCGGAAGTTTCCCATCAAAGAATGACAGCATTCTGGGCTGTTGCCTCAATTTTAAAGAAGCGTGTGAAACAGTCTTAATGCTTTGCATATAGGCAGTGCTGGCTCCGAGCTCCCACACCTTTCCCTGCTGGAATGCTGTAAGTCTTGTTAAGCTGGCAAGAATGAGAGCTAAAATAACCAGGGCCGATGGCTTATTCAAATTGCACATGCAAGGCCAAGCTCTGTTTCAAACCAGACCAATTTACAAAACCCACCAGCAAAATCTGAAAATACGGTTTTGGTGAAGATGGGCAGCATCGTGTGAGAATTCTCGTTGCTATGCACTCTCACCAAAGCATAATAATTTCAGACTTTTTAGTTTTGCCAATTTTATGCATGTTAAAAAAACCCACAAAACCCAACTAGTTCATTGAGGCTTTAATTAGCATATCCCAACAATGAATAATATTGAGTATGTCCTCACATGTTTATTGATGCTTTGCGTTTCCTCTTTTGTGACATGGCTGCATAGGGTTTTTGGGGCCCATTTTCTGTTGGCTTGTTTGCCTTTTCCTTGTTGATTCATAAACATCCTTTATATATTCTTGGTGTTAGTCCTTGATATTTAACAACCCCTGCACATATTTTCTCGGAGATCTGTGGCTTCCCTTAAGACCCTTTCTATTGTGTTTCTTGATGAACAGTTCTTCATTTAAAGTAGCAAACCTGAGGGGTGCCTGGCTGGCTCAGTCGTTGGGGTACGTGACTGTTGATCTCTGGGTTGAGTTCGAGCCCCATGTTGGGTATAGAGATTACTTACAAATTTTTAAAAAAATTAAAAAAAAATAAAGTAGCAAAGTTGAGATATTTTCATTATGATTAGTGCTTTATGTGTCTTGGGAAAGGCTTCTCTTCACTACAATAAAGAAGGTATTCTCTAATACAATCTTCTAAAAGCTCTATACTTCCCTTACTGAAGTCTTTAATCCACAGTTGGTTTTAGGAAATACATGAGTTAGGCGTCTAATTTAGGTTTTTTCAATTTCGAACTGGTGCCATTTGAATTCCCTCAAAAAAACCAATACTCCTCCCACTGATTTGTGGAGCCAGCTCTGTAATACGAATAATATTCCTACACACGTGGGTCTTTTTCTCTGTTTTGTTCCATTTGTCATTTGTCTTTTTCTGTAAATATACCACACTGTTTGACTGTTTTTTTTTTTTAAACATCTTCATTGAGATATAATTCACATACTGTAAGGTCTACCCATTTAAAGTATACAATTCAATACTTTCTGTATCATCAAGGAGTTTCACAACCATCACCAAGATCTAAGTTTAGAATATTTCATCACTTCAAAAGATATCCCATACTTATGAGCGGTCACTCCATGGTCCCCGCCCTTCTGCCAGCCTGTCTTTCTCCATGAATTTGCTACTCTGATCATTTAAAAGAAATGGAATTTTACACTATTTCTATTATCCATATATCCTCTCTGTTTTAGTGTCAGTTAATGCATTTTGCCCATTTTTAAAGGAGTTGTTTTTTCTTTCTGTCGGGTTTTGAGTTTTTTTGTTTTTTGTTTTTTAATTTTCAATTATTTTCTTTTTTTTTAATTAATTTTTATTAACATATAATGTA
>CM053612.1:86270478-86297533 GCA_028646535.1 Procyon lotor | reverse complement strand
GCCAGGGCATTACCCACTGAAGCTGCTTTAAATGGACCTGCTCCGTTCGCACACATGGCCTCGGACTGCAGACTCCGGGATTTGCCTCAGACACCTACCCACTACTCCCCCACTGCTCCCCGTCACCTCTGATTCTTCAACTTCCTCTTAACTCAGTGCATACTTCCCCCTGAGATCTTGCCTCAGACACCTTGCCACAGCCCACTGTGAACCCATTGGCTCCATTGGCTCAGTTGGTCCTGTTCTTGATATTTAGACTTTCTAGTTATACAAGCCAATAAATGTCCTTCTTTATGTGTATATTCTTCAGAATTAGATTTTTAATCTTTCAAAACATGAAGAGCCCTGATTAATACAGAACTATTTTATAAAGTGTATCGAATGCCAGACTAAGCAGTTTGAATCAATAGTCAATAGGGAGAGGGAGCCCGTGAAAACTTTCGAGTAGACAAGTGGCATCCTTTTGTTGATTTAGTCAATCAAACATTTATTGAGTGCTACCATGTACACTGTGTTGGATCATGAGTATCCATTGGTAAACAACATGATCCCTGCCCTGAGGAACTCACCGTTCATTTCATTTAGCAAATAATGTTTGAGTGCTGATTATGTATAACACGCTGTGCTTAGTGCTTGCTGACATGAGGCATTTAGTTCAAGGTGGTAGCAAAAATGGTGCTGCTGGAAGGTCGAATCGATTTGTACCAGGGTACTGGTGCTCTGCATGGACTGGACTCAGAGGAGGATGCCATTCGAGGCTACGGAAAGAGCCCAGCTGTGAGATAGGAAGGACCTGAGCTACAGCAGGGATGCTAGGAAGGGAAAGCAGGGGCAGCCTGGAAACCAGTGAGTGAAGAAGGAAAATTGAAGACAAGTTGATTGATTGCATGTGGGAGCAGAGATAAAGAGAAGTAAAAAAATGGGTTTTGAGGGGCACCTGGGTGGCTCAGTGGGTTAAAGCCTCTGCCTTCGGCTCGGGTCATGGTCTCGGGGTCCTGGGATCGAGCCCCGCATCGGGCTCTCTGCTCAGCGGGGAGCCTGCTTCCCCCTCTCTCTCTGCCTGCCTCTCTGCCTGCTTGTGATCTCTCTCTCTCTCTGTCAAATAAATAAATCTTAAAAAAAAAAATGGGTTTTGAGGATGACTCCAGTGGTGATGCATGAATATTGGCAGAGCTATGGGGAGGGGAAGCTGGTTTGAGGGATGCCGAGAATTTTTATATCTACGTTCATGACGGATGCTGCTTTGTGGTTTTCATATCTTGTGATGATTTCTTTTCTTCTTCTTTTCCCTAATCCATCTAGTTAGAGGTTTATCAGATTTATTAAAATTCTCCAAGGGGGCACCTGGGTGGCTCAGTTGGTTAAGCAGCTGCCTTCGGCCCAGGTCATGATCTTGGAGTCTCGGGATCGAGTCCCACATCAGGCTCCCAGCTCCGCGGGGAGTCTGCTTCTCTCTGACCTTCACTCCTCTCATCCTCTCACTTTCTCTCTCTCAAATAAATAAATAAAATTTTAAAATTCTCCAAGGGGCAGTATTTGGTTTCATTTACTTTCTTGGGTTTTTTTTGGTTTGTTTGTTTTTGTTTTTTGTTTTTGTTTTTTTGGGTTTTTTTTGGCATTGATTTCTGCTCTGATCTTTGCATTATCTTCTGATTAATTTGGATTTAATTTTCTCTTCTTTTTCTAGTTTCTTAAGGTGGAAGCTGAAGTCATTGATTTGAATCCTTCTTCTTCTCTAATTTTGATATTTAGTCCTAAACATCTCCCCTTCCAGTACCACTTCAGTGTCATCTTAGAAATTTTGAAATGCTCTGTTTTCTTTTTCATTTAGTTCAGTGTACTTTCTAATTTCCTGTGAATTAGAGAGAAGTGTGTTATTTAGTTACCAAATATTTGAAAAGAATGTGTACTGTGCTCTCATTGGGGGAGCATTCTGTAGGTGTCAGTTAATTAGGTCCAGGTGGTTGGTAGTTTTGTTCAAATTTTCCATCTCCTTCCTGATTTTCTGCCTACTTCTATAAACTATTGAGAGGGATATTGAAATCTCTGACCACAGTTGTGGATTTGTCTTTCTCTGTGCAGTTCTTTTAGTTTTTGTTTCATGTATTTTGGAGTTCTGTTAGTAGATGCATAAATGTTTAGGATCTTCATGCCATTTTGATTAACTCACCCCTTTATCATTATGAAATGCTCTTCTTTATTGCTAATAGTCTTTGCTGTGAAATAGGCTTTGTCTGAAATGAATATAGCCATTCCAGCTTTCTTATTAGTATTAGAATGGTATATCTTTTCCATCCTTTTATTTTTAACCAAGTATCTTTATAATTAAGGTCTCTTTCTTATAGGCAACATAGAGTTAGGTTGTCCTTGTTGGTAATCTAAATTGACAATCTCTTCCTTTTTAATGAGTTGTTTAGACCACTTACATTTAATATGAATATTGATGTGATTAGGTTTAAGTCTATCATCTTTTGCTAGTTTTCTGTTCAGCCTATCTGTTCTTTGCTCTCTTTGTTCTCCACCCCCCAGATTTACTGAGATATAACTGACAAAAATTGTACATGTACATGTAAAATGTAATGTTTTGATCTATATGTACACTCTGAAATGATTACCACAATCAGGCTAGTTAACATATCTATTGCCCCACATAGTTCCCTTTGTGTGTGTGTGTGTGCTGAAAACTCTTAAGATCTACTATTTTAGCAAATTTCAAATATTCAGTACAGTATTATTAACTATAGTCACTATGTTGTACATTAAATCTTCAGAACTTATTCATCCTACATAACTGAAACTCCATACCCTATGACCAAAATCTTCCTATTTTCCCCCCTCAGTCCCTGACAACCACCATTCTACTCTCTGCTTTTATGAGTTCAACTTTTTTAGATTACACATATAAGTGAGATCATGCAGTGTTTATTTTTCCGCGTCTGGCTTATTTCACTTAGCATAATGTCCTCCAGGTTCATCCACATTGTTGCAAACGGCAAGATTTCCTTTTTTTTTTTCTCAAAGGCTGAATAATGTTCTAGTGCATGTATGTGTGTATGGTGTGTGTGTGTGTGTGTGTGTGTGTGTGTATACTTATGCTACATTTTCTTTAGCCATTAATTCATTATAGGCACTTAAGTTGTTTCTATATCTTGACTATTGTGACTAGTGCTGAAGTGATCATAGGAATGCAGGTATCTCTTTGAGATCCCATTTTCCCAACATCGTTTATAAAGACATTATCCTTTCCCCACCGTGTGATGGCTTCTTTCAGCTTTTGTAAGTTTGAGAAAGTCTTTATTATTTCCCTTCATTATGAAAGATTTTCACTTGGTATAGAATTCTAAGTGGACTTTTATTCTTTTAATACACTAAAGTTGTTTCTTCACTGTCTTCTTGCTTGCATTGTTCTGAAGAGAAATATGCTGTGTAACATGTTTTTTTATTATCTGGATGCTTTTAGGATTTTCTCTTTATCCCTGGTTTTGAGCAATATGATTAAGACGTGCCTTGTAATGGTTTTCTTCATGGTTTGTGTGTGTGTGTGCGCCTGGAAATCCCTGAGCTGCTTGGATCTGTGAATTTATAGTTTTCTTCATATTTGGAAATTTTTTGGCTATTATTAATCTGTTATTAATATCCAGTGTAATTTCATCTCAGACATTGTAGTTTTCATCTCTTAAAGCTTGATGTGGATTTTTTTTTAAATATAACTTTCATGTCTTAACTTTTTGAACGTATGACATACTGTTATAATTCTTTTAATGTTCTTGTTTACTAATTCTCACATCTGTGTCATTTTAAGTTGGTTTCATTGATTTATTCCCCACCACTACCTCACTTTAGGTTGCATTTTCCTGCCTCTTTGCAAGCCTAGTAATTTTTTTTAAAGATTTATTCATTTATTTGACAGAGAAAGACACAGTGAGAAAGGGAACACAAGCAGAGGGAATGGTAGCAGGAGAAGCAGGCTTCCGGCTGAGCAGGGAGCCTGATATGGGGCTCGATCCCAGGACCCTGGGATCATGACCTGAGCTGAAGGCAGCCGCTTAATGACTGAGCCACCCAGGCGCCCCTAATTTTTTAATTGGACACCGGACATTGTGAATTTTACCTTGTTGAGTGCTGGATAATTTTGTGTTCCTATAAACATTCTTGAGTTTTAGTCTGTGACACAGTTAAGTCACTTGGAAACAATTTGATCCTTTCAGATCTTGCTTTTAAGATTTGTTAGACAGGACCAGAACAGTGTTTAGTCTAGGGTTAATTATCTCCACAACTGACCCAAGATTCTTCTGAGTACTCTGCCAAATTCCCTGTGAATTTTGAAGTTGTCCAGTCTGGTTAGTGGGAACAGGCAGTATTACTGGCCTTGTGTAAGCTTGAGTACTGTTCCCTCTTCGTTTAGTTTTTCCCTGGCCTTGAGCAGCTGGCTAACATGCTTGTGCTGATTAGCACTCCGCTGAATACTCGGGGGGCCCTCTGTAGATAGTTGGAGTTCTCTCTGTGTCTTTGCAGTTTTTTCCTCTCTGGAACTCATTCCAGCACATTCCACCATTTTGATCTCCCTAGATTTTCAGCTCTATCTTTTCAGCTTGGAGAGGTTGCCAGGATAAGCCTGAATTCTTTCCTGGGATCTCAAAACTCAAGATAGTGATGTGGGGCAGTCATAGTGATCATCTTTTTTGTTTCTCAGTTCTCCCCATCAGTCATTTGTTGCTTAAAGATCATTGTGTCTTGTAACCTAGTTTTTCCTTTCTTTCCCCCCTATCTTTTGGTTGTTTCAGATGGGAAGGTAAATTCAATCCTCTTACTCCATCTTGGCCAGAATCCTTCTAATAATTTTTACTGGAATGTTTGTCATTGTGTATGAAAAAATATGGAGATAACTTGATTCATTGTAGTGTTATTTTTCTTACAGAATAGTTTTTGTTTTGTTGTTTTTGTTTGTTTTTTTAGCTTCAGGCTAGAAGCTAAAAGGGACACAATTCTCCTTAATATAACCAGGGATTAAACTGATTTGAATCTGGGGGTAAGTCTTTTTGAGGGCTTATTCATTTCTGATTCATTCATATTCCTAATATACGGTCTGTCAGAGATTTCAGCTGAAAACCTGAAGTGTTTATCAGTGTCCCTTTTCCTAAACTCTTTAATTTCCCCCCCATCCTTTTGAGACTATTGGAAGCACTGCTCAGTTCCACAGTTTGAGTCATTGCCTTTGCTAAGCTTTTCAGCCTTTCCACTGCTTTTTTAGAATCAGTAAATGCCTCAAAGGGAAAAGAAGTCAGCAGTGCTTGTTGGTCTCTTCTTTGTATGTTTATCATCTCTGTTTTATCTTGGCTTTCAAGTCCTCATTGCATTGGCCCTGATACCCTCAAACAGATTTTTGAAAAATGTCTTGCCTGGTGTTTCTGGTTGTGCTTGGTGAAAGAGTTTGTATATAATAAGTTAATTTACTCTTGCCCCAAATAGAAAATATATCGTCCATTTTTTATGGGTTACTTTTTTTTACTTCATCAAGGTGTTTGAAATTTGCATTCTATTCTATAAACATACTATCTAGTTTAGTGTTAATTCTAAATTTATATTTATGTCCATCACCCATCATTTTACCACAGCAGTGCCATTTTTGAGCTCTTTATTTTGATTCCACATTTGGGTGGTTGGGTTTATTCACAATTTTTTTCCCTCTGGGATCTTCCTTTCCCTGTTTCAGAAGGGCTTGGTTTCTCTTCTGGTCTATTTGTGCAGCTGCTATTCTTGAATGATTTCTATTTGTTTTCCTGGTTATATTTACTGTTTCTTTAATATTATGTCTTTCTCTTTCTAGGCTTACACGATCACATGCTGGAACACATCCTCTAAATTCCTGAAAAGGGTTTGTGAAGGTAAACTTGGAGTCCTTGCATGTCTGAATACGTCTATTCTGTTCTCACTTTTGAGAGCCGAAGCTGTATTATTTCCTTTCTTATGGTATTTAGAGGCCGTGAAGAGAATCTGACAATAATGTTATTCTAGTTCTTTTGAAGACAATGTTTTTTCTGTTTGGGAATTTAAAAGACTTTGTTTTTTCTTTATTCTGGGTGTTCTGATATTTCATCATAATAGATCCAGATAAATATTTTTAAAATTATCCTCCTTGGCGTTTGACTGACTTTTTTAATCTGAAAGCCAGTGTCTCTTTTTCACATCTGGGGCATTTTCATCTCATTTCTTTTGTTATATTCTCCCCTCTATTCCCTTGAGCCGCTCTGGAATTTTCACTGGACCAGCGTGGATACTTCTAAATTTGTGCTTGTTATCTTAACTTTTCTTTCACATTTTTACCTCTTTTGTTCCCCTTTTGCACTGTGTTCTGAGAAAATCACTCAGAAAAACTTGTTCTTCAGCTAGAGTGTTGTCTGAGATTCAAATTTTTATTTTCCAATCTTTAATTGGTTTATTTCTTAACAACCAATTCTTGTTTTATGAATGTGATAGCCTCTCTAATCTTTCTCCTGATATTAATAGCTAATGCTAAGTCTAATAATTTTAATTTGTCAGGACTTCATGTGATCCACTTATTGCAAGGCATCTATCCAAAGAAATCTAAGTCAGCAGCCAACATTCACAATGAGTAATTTACAGCTTTACTTGGTCTCTTGGGAAAAACCAAAGAGAAAATTCATTTTTAATGCCTACCTACCATATTAAATATTCCTTCTCCCTACTGCTGCTTCTCTAATAAACTTTACACTGCTGGTGAGAGAGCTCTGAAAATCTCACCCACTGTCACTTTTCAACCTTCTCAAATCCCCTCAAATATCTAGTCTGTATCGCTTCTCATTTCCCCCCCTCTTTGCTCCTCTTCCAACTGGCAATCTCTGTATTCTTTACTTCTTTTTTTTTTAAATCTCTTTGTACCTTACCTGTGGATTCTCCTCAAGAAAGGAAAACCCCAGAGGTGCCACATGAAAAAGATCTTTCTCCCTTAGAAACTGAACTTAGTGAGGGAAGAGAGTTCATATTATAAAAATGTTCATACTGTTAAATGAACAGTATGGTATTTACTGTTTTACTGAGGAAGTATTTGAAAGTCTCTGTAGAGAGAGTCCCAGTGTTTGATAGTGGCACCCAAAGAACACCTTCTCCAGTTGAGTCTCCGTCCTTCTCCTGTTGATGGGAGCTTAATTACTGTTTTGGCACTGTGGAGGCCAGGCCAGGCTGAGCCTGACTGAGTACATCTGGGTTTCTTGTCACCTACCTGAGAGCCAGAGAGTGGCACACTCCACAGTTTCTGCCCTGGGTAATGTGAAAATGAGTAGACGTTCACTAAGTAGATATCTTCATGTTTGCAGGCTGCTTGCTGGTTGGCAGTCTTCCTTAACAATGCGAAACAAACCCGGGCCATGTAGAACATCCTAGTGTTTGGAGGTAGCATTTTAGGTTTCACTTATGTACATTTGTCTGAGTTTCCAAAATGCTAGGGGGTATGAGTGGCTAAAAAACTCCCTGCCAGGCCTGTCATGATTCATCCTATTCAACTGAAAGCAAATGAGTATGTAGAATCCCCCAACAGAACTTTGGGGCGGGAGGGGCCCTCCTCAGGTTTCAGACCTGCTTTACCTAAACCACTGGGATCTTGCTTATCTTGGGTCCAATTTTGTATTTTGGGTCACTTCTTCCCCTTAGATCTACACCAGAATCTTCAGTCTGGGCTTGATTATTCATTCTTGCTTTTGGAGAACCGATATGAATGACCTTTTTCTTACCCTCAGATTAGCTTCACCAACAGTGAGAATTTGGAAACTCGTGCTGAAGCTAAGGCGGCTTGATAAATCTTGATTATAAATTAGGATTACAGGCTTTTCATCTGGATGGGAGGTTTTCGGCGCGAGCTGCACATCGGACTCGCCGGGGATCGTTTTAAAAAGTTCCCCTGCACAGGACTCAGCCCCAGCCGGGAGAATGTGAATCTCTGAGGGAGGAGTCTGGACATCGGTCTGTTTAGAAAGCTCCCTAGGTGACTCTGTGTGTAGCCAAGGTTCAGAAGCTCTGCCCCCGGGGCTTCTGGTCCTTCCAGACTTGCCGTCTTCTTTCCCAGGAGAGGCCGGCTATGACAGTCCAGAGAAGGAGGCAGGGTCCTGTCCCCCGTCTCACCAACACGTGCAGATAAATTGGGCCTGTGAATTGCAACCAATGTCCATTCTGCTCTTCTCTCAAGGGCTGTGAGGTGGCTCTCAGAAACAAACGCAAAGCCATTCTGGTGGCCTTGGTGTCATTTGGCGACCTTGGTGACATTTGGCGTCCACGAACAGCCGTAACACAGGAGTCACTTGAGAGCTGCTCTGTTCTTTTTTTTTTTTTTTTTTTAAGATTTTATTTATTTGACAGAGAGAAACACACCGAGAGAGGGAACACAAGCAGAGGGAATGGTAGCTGGAGAAGCAGGCTTCCCGCCGAGCAGGGAGCCCGATGCGGGGCTCGATCCCAGGACCCTGGGATCTGACCTGGGCCGAAGGCAGACGCTTAACGACTGAGCCAGCCAGGCTCCCCAAGAGCTGCTCTGTTCTTGTGCCTCCTGCTTTTGTCCCCTCTCATAGGCATCTCGAAGCACAGATCAGTCTTTCGATCTGGTATCTTAAGAAATACTTCTCACAAATTGATCATGTTTCTGGTAGCAAGTATTCGATACCAGTGACTCTAAAGCCTACGTTGTCACCAGCCTCACGGAGGCTCCTGGGTCCCAGGGCGCGAGGGGCCCTGGAGGAGCTTAGGAGGGCCCTGAGTGAATGCACACCTGGTGGTCACAAGACCTCCGTCCCCATCCAGGAACAACTTTAATTTCTTCAGAGACTAGACATCTGTGGAGGTTATATTTGAAGTGACATCTGATTTACAACGTGAGACTTGCTCAGTTTGGGAGACTTACATAATGTGGCTACGTTTGGTTTCTCTTTAATATGTGCAGTTCCAACAACTTATTCTCCCCCAAATCTGCCGCTTTGACTTCAAATCTCACAACGTCCCTTTTTGGGGGGCTATCTGGGGTGAATGTCAGAGCTATTACCATTTGGGTCTGGACAACTCCTGTTCTTTCTTTCTTTAAAGACTTCTTTATTTACTTTAGAGAAAGAGCGAGCGTACAAGTGGGGGGGGCAGGGGGCGAGCCTCCCAAGCAGACTCCCCTCCGAGCACCGAGCCCACGGGGCTCTCTCTCACAACCCATGAGCTCATGATCTGAGTCGGATGTTTAACTGACTGAGCCACCCAGGCGCCCCAACTCTTGTTCTTTAGCATCATTGTTCTGCCGATAGTCTGACGTCTATGGTGAAAATGTTTTCTTGTTCAGGTTTAACACAAAACTTTCGATCTAAAGTCCACCTTTAAACACAAGGATGGCTTATAGCGCCACACAATGCAGTCTAGGCTTAGTGACTTTTGCCTTGTTGGGGGAGGGGTGGGATGGTCAATAACTACCCCGTGCATGAGCTCGTCCTCTTTATCTTCTGCTTGAGAGACAGCAAACCTTTGTGAGTAACTCGAGAGGTAAAGGATGGAGCACACCCACACCTCAGCTAAGCATGCACACAACACTGGTTCTTTACTTCATAATCCAAGCCATATGGGGTCTAAAGAAGAACTTGGCAGGTTGCCCTTATCCATTCAACCCATCCAGTGTGCGTCCCCTAGTTCTGCTAGGAACACCTTCGCTTCTTCCCCATATCCCTTGATCTTGTTATTACTTCCATTAACAGCCGTTGGCTGTACTGCACTTCATCCGGCTCCCCTCTTGGATGGAGGAGGAGACAGCTCTAGGTCCTGCAGGTGGAAGTGGACAGTGCAAGAGTTCAGTGTGGTGAGGTGACCTTCACGAGAAATAGTTACAAAGCAATCAGACATTTCCGTGGAGGATAACTTCCTGTGGGTGTATATTTTGAAGCTAGTTATGCTGAAAGAGCTCATGACTCCTCAGCCTTTAATTTCATTTTTAAAAAAAACCCTCCTATTATCTCAGCTTTGAGATGTTTCAGACTCCTCCAGGTGGAGTGGAAAGAACACACACACACACACACACACACACACACACACACACACCCCTGTCCCTCCACAAATACCAGAGGCAACTCGGATATTTCCTGTGTTGGTTGAGCTTGGTGCCTCTTTTTCATGGCAGTAGATTCCCTCAAATGTTCCCTGAGTTTTGCACATTTGTGTTTGTGTTTGAGGATTCCTGTTGTATGGCTGCGATGCTCGTTTGGCTTATGGAGGTTGTTTTGAGGATTATCGGGCCGGAGTGGAGTGGGGGAGGCTTTGGGGATTGCTGGCTTCCCGGGGTAGCTTTGGGCAGAGGGTACATGTTGCTGCTGTCCATTGCTCAGCGCAAGCCCCTGGAGAACGGGATGAGAGAGAGAGAGAAACAGAGACACAGAAAGAAAGTGAGCACCTAGAAGACCGCCCAGCCCCCATGGCAATGTCCCTTCTGCTGCACTCATAAGTCACTTAGTGTAGACTGAAAAACACTACTGGGGGACCCTTGATGTCTATAATTACCCAGAGATTTTACCCATGTGAAGAAAGGATTAAAAACTAACTGATGGTATGGCCATTTTTCTGGAAGTACAATGCTTTGTTAGACACAAATGACCACAGGTTGCTGAATTTATCAGTTGTGATGCTGAACTGAAGTACTTTTAGTTTAAAATGACTGCTCGCTCCTACTATTCAGATCCTGGCTTACATGCAAAAACTTTCCATGTCATCGTGATATAATTTGTCACCATACGTGTCAAAATCTGCAATAAAATTTTAAAAAGACGATTACAGAAATCACTTCAAATTATAGCAGAACCATATCATTTTGCTTTGAAAATTGACCATCAGTGGGTATAGATCATAATTCCTTGTTAACAAGATTATTTAACTGGCTACTTAAATCTTTATTCCCAGGGTAGCTGTGTCAGAAGATGCTATTCTCAGGGGAGCAGGTACGAGCTCACAGTGAAGGCTGCCATCTGCTGGATTTGCTAGTATTCCCTCTAACACCAGGAACTGTCTTTCAGGACTCTTGGATACTATTTCCACCATGCCTGGGGCACCCCCCCCCCCGCCCCCGCCCACACCTTACTGGCCCTGTTCTAACACAGCATAAACGCAACACAGAATTCACATGGGATGGTCTCTGATCTGGATCCTAACGACGCTTGGCTCTCCTTGAGTGTGCTGCGCTAGTCGCTTGCTTCTAATGAATAGAATATGACAGACGCAATGGGTTGTCCCTTTTAAGATTGGGTCTCAAAAGACTGTGACTTCTGTCTAGGTCAGAACCATCTCTCTGTCTGGTGCCTCTTGCTTGCTCGTTCTGATGAAGCCAGCTGCCATGTTGTGATCTACACCATGGAGAGGTCCACACGGCAAGGAACTGAGGGCAGTCTGTGGCCAACAACCCGTAAGAAACTAAGGCCCTCCCTGGAACCAAGATTCGCAGTCCGACAGCTTGTGAGGGACACAATCCTGCCAGCAACCCCCTGAGTGAGCTTGGAAGCAGATCCTTCCCCATAGAGCCTTCAGATGAGACGGCAGCCCCTGTTGCCACCTTGATTGCCGCACTGTGGTGAGTTCCTGACCCACAGAAACTGTGAGGAAATAAATGCTGTTTTGAGCCATTAAGTTTTGGGACAATTTGTTATGCAGCAGTAGCTAAGCCATTTGAGGACCAAAGCTGGCTCACTAGGTTTGGTGGCTTTTCAAAAGCTTTGGAATCTTCCTGTTTAAATTTGGCTTAAGCCTCATAAAGAAGTTCTGCTGTGCCTGCCTGGTTAGCCCGTTAGACCTTGCATCTCCAAGGGAATACTGCCGGAAGCTTCTGCGGCTGCTTGGTTTATGGTCCTACAAAAAGTCTGTCACCACAGGCAGGTCTTTATCGTACACCAGGTGAGTGAGCGTTTTAAGGTAAGTATACTTTCCAGAGTAACAGGCATTATTTTTATTATTAATTTTCATTTGTGAGAATAAAATATTCTCCGGGTGAAAAAAAAAATACATTATAAATAAAGATAAAGTCCTCTTTGACTGTAACCTGATCTAGGTCCCTCTCCTCCCCACCTCTCCACTCTATTTCGATTTTGGAGTAAATCTTTACAGAACTTAAAAAATATGTATATAAACATGCATGTGCCTGTTTTTAGGAAAATGATACTCTCCTGCAGTATCATTCACTCTTTTCAATCCTCCTTACTTTTTTTTTTTACTCAACCATCTTATCCTGTTCTGAAATCCCTGTTAATACACACGCATCTAGTTCATTCTTACCTATGAAATGATGGAAACACCACATTTCACTTATCTTATACTGATGATCTTTAGGTTGTACCCAGATTTTCACTCTTATACACAATGCCAAGGTGAACATCTCCCATCTGTCTATTCCAGGGTGTGTCTCCTAGAGCAGATGCCGAATCATAAAATATGTACATATTCAGTCTTAGCGACACCACTGAATGGCTGTGCCAATTTATACTTCCTGCAGTAACAAAAGTGCCTCTTTGCCCTAACTTTGCCAAAATGTCATATTTTCCAGTCTGGTGGGTGAAAAATGATTTCTTGTTGTCTTAGTTGCAGTCCCCTGGTTATTAGTGAAGTTGAAAATCCTTTCATATAGTTTTTGGCAGTTTTCCCCTTTTTTTTTTATAGGGCTTCTATGAGAGCAGTTGTGTGGGGGTGTGGGCTGGAGGGGTGAGGAGGATGTGGATTTGAACTTGGCTGCCAACTCTCTAAGGGAGTCGCATACCAGTTCTGAGAACATCAGCTGCCCACTGCTGATAGCACTGGGAGAGCCTGTAAGAAACTGGGATCACGCGCAGCCTCTCCCTTCGTGGGGAGGAAGAGCCACTGGTTTTAGCTGGGATGTTAATCCAGAGAGCCACTAGGCTCATCCGGTACATGAACTGCTTGCCTCTTCCGGATATGACTGTGTGCCGGCCAAACAAGGGGCTTATGATATTGGCTTGATTACCTGCTTCTGATCAATACAGACTTGGTTGCTGCCACACTATGGGGGTCGGGGAGGGGATGGCTAGAACACGGGGCTCCCCCGGGTGAAAGGTAATGGAAGACCACCGGACACCTAAATAGGCAGGACTGACTCAGAAAGTCAAGTTTGGGACCCCTCGTGCCAGCAAGGCAGGAGGAATTAGAGCTCCATGACGGAGAAGGGAAACTTCAAAACTGGTGGCAAGGGGTGCCTGGGTGGCTCAGTCGTTAAGCATCTGCCTTCGGCCCAGGTCATGATCCCAGGGTCCTGGGATCAAGCCCTGCGTCGGGCTCCTTGTTCGGCAGGAAGCCTGCTTCTCCTGCTACCATTCCCTCTGCTTGTGTTCCCTCTCTCGCTGTGTTTCTCTCTGTCAAATAAATAAAATCTTTAAAAAAAAAAAAAAAAGAACAAAAACTGGTGGCAAAAACAAGACGCTTGCTGATCCTCAAATTGTCTTCCTTGCCTAATACGTATACTTATAAATTTTAAAGAATTTTTCGTCCCTTTGATGGACCCCTTTCTCAACATAGATGAAGATGCATAACCTTGCCCTTTAGACCACGGGTTACAGGACTGTGCTGGAATCAGAAGAGGAACAGATTTGACCCAAAGATCTTTATCTTGCAGCTGGATCCAGAAACCGAGGAGACTTCAGCGTGTCTCCCTTCGGGCAGTGTGAGCACATTTTATGTTGTAAGGGATAAAATCGCATTATTTTGGGCCACAGCACTGCGGGAAATGTATATTTGGGCAGATGAGTTATGTGAATAATGGCGGACCAAAAGGATGGGTTGATCTGTGAGGGGAGGGAGGCTCCAGCCGTACTGATCCACCCTCCCTGTAACAGCAAGCACAACTACTCCTGCACAGTTCCTAGGTGTGTACAATCTCGGTGGAACGACAAATTGAGGATCTGGCAGAACTCCTGCTGCAGAAACTAAAGGGGCCCCTGAAGGCTCCATCTGCCAGATCCTTCCTCTCAAGGCTGCAGTAGAGCCAAAGTGTCAGCGTGTTGCCTAAAGTATGTGAGGGTGACTCATTCTCCTGGAACTTTTAATCCTTTAATCCTAAACGGGAGTGAAGCAAATCAATTCATTCATTCCAGCGGTGGTGCTGGGAATGCTCGGCAAGCTGCTCCAGCTAGAGACTCTCTGGAGCTTCCTGGTCCCGTTTTGTTCCACCGCATGAATATACTTCGCTTCATTGATCCGTTCTCCATCAACAGCTGGGGCCTTCTCAAATACCGCTCCTGTGAACATTCTTGCCCTTCTCTTTTGCTGCACACGTTTGCACAGTTCTCTTGGGTCTCTACCCGGGAGTACAGTTGCTGGGTGGGAGTTGTAAAAGAGCTTCAACAGACATCTTCCTTCATTAAGATCTAATGCTAAATGCTATTTTTGCCTACTTCCAGGACCATGCAAGGCCCTCAGAACCTTCTATTTATACCCTCTCCTGACCTACATGCCATTGTAGTTGTGTATGTTAAGCCTCCCCCAAATTATTATTATTGTATCGAACAGTCGATATCAGAACTGCCCACATATTTACCCTTTCACTTGTACTTCCTTCCTTTCTGCAAACCCAGATTTCCATCTGGGATCATTTTCCTTCGGCTTGAATGACACTCCTTTCTATTTCCTTTAAGGAAATTCGGCTGCTGAGGAATTCCGTCAGTCTTTTGTCTGCAAATATTCTTTTTCACCTTCGTTTTTGAAGGGTATTTTCTTGACTCTATAATTCAGGATGGGCAGTTGTCTGCTCTCAACACTTGAAAGATACCATTTCATTTTCTTCTTGCAGGTCCTGTTAAAAAAATTATTTGTCAGTCTTACAGTCGTTCCTTTGAAGGTACTTGTCTTTTTTGCACGTCTTCTTTTAAGATTTGTTAGTTTGGGGGCACCTGGGTGGCTCAGTGGGTTAAGCGTCTGCCTTTGGCTCGGGTCATGATCCTGGGGTCCTCGGATCGAGTCAGGCGTCGGGCTCCTTGCTCAGCAGTAAATCTGTTTCTCCCTCTCCCTCCGCCCCTCCTTCTACTCCTGCATGTCCTCTCTCTGTCTCTCAAATAAATAAATTAATTTTTAAAAAGGCTTGTTTGTTTGCCTTTGTGTTTGTCCCGCTTCACACCAACAGCGCTTCGTGAATACGTGGCTTTTATGTTTCATTAGTTTGGGGAAATTGCCACTTATTATCTTTTTCAAATATTGCTTCAGTCCCATCTTGCCTCTCCTTCCCTTCTCGGACTTCTCTGACCCCTTTGCTAGATCTTTTCATTATAACCTATATGTCTCTTACACTGTTTTCTAGATTTTCCTTTTCCCCCTCTACTTGGTCACGGATACTTTTTCTCCTGGCTTATCTTCCGGTTCATCAATGATCTCTTTAGCTGTGTATAATAATGCCGTTAAGCCCATGGATCAAGTTACTGACTTCGATTACTGTACTTTTTTGTTCTAGATTCTCTTTTGATTCTATTTACCCTTTCTAAATTAGTTGCCAAAATTTTAAATCTTCTCTTTTAATTTTTGATCATATTAATCAATTATTTTATTTCATTTGAGAGTGAGAGAGCACATGTGCAGGAATGGGGTGGGGGAGGTGGGAGGAGCAGAGGGAGAAACAGGCTCCCCACTGAGCAGGGGGAACAACCCGGGGCTCCATCCCAGGGTCCTGGGATGACTACCAGCCGAGGGCAGACACTCTGCCGACCGAGCCACCCAGGCGCCCAGTTAACCAATTGCTTTTAAATTGGTATCTAAAACCTTCGTCATCTGGATTGCTGTGGTTCTGCTTCTCTTCTTTGTTATTTCACATTTATCCCTGAAGGACATTTTCACTGAGTGGGGCTTGTTAGGCTGGCTGTTAGTCTCTTTCAAAGCTCACTAAAATCACCTCTTTTTTTTTTTTTTAAAGATTTTATTTATTTATTTGACACAGAGAGAGATCACAAGTAGGCAGAGAGGCAGGCGGGGTGGGGGGGGAAGCAGGCTCCCTGCTGAGCAGAGAGCCCGATGCGGGGCTCAATCCCAGGACCCCAGGATCATGACCTGAGCTGAATGCAGAGGCTTTAACCCACTGAGCCACCCAGGCGCCCCTAAAATCACCTCTTTATTTTCTTCTGGCCTCTGGTCTTTTTGCAGCAAAGTCCACTGTCAGTCTGTTTCTTCTTCGCAGGCAATAGATCGTTCTGCAGTTTCTCTGGCAGTGTCGACCTTGGTCATTTGGCCGAGGTGGTACTGGCCAGTTTCACTTTCCTTCCTTCCGGCACTGTCTTTTTTGGAAGCAAGACCCAAACAGAGCCCACAAGTAAGGGGTAGGGAGTTAAGCTTCACCTCTTTGACAGAAGTACGTACAGAAATTATTTGGAATTCTTCTGTACAGGAGATTTGCCTCTTCTCTCCCATTAGTCTTTCTTCGATTGTTCATATCATTAGGGACTCATGGATGTTTATTTTATAAACATAACTTTAGGTTATAATTCAATACTACCTTATGTATTTTGTTTCTCTTGCCCAAATGGTCTCGGCTTTGGCCATTATTAGCTCCTTGAGGTTGTCTCCTGTGCTCCTTTGAGATACTCCTATCATTTTGGTTTTAGAGCACTTCCTTACTTTCTGGCACTTCAAGACGCTCCGGGCTCATTGTGTATTTTTCCTGCCCCAATTCTAGAAACAATCATTTCTCCACGGAGCCCTGATTCCTTTTATTGGACAATAGCATTAGAAACCAAGAAAGATCACTTCTTACGGTTTTTTCTTCTTGCGGGTATTTTCAATCATGTATTTTATTTCTTTAAATGCAGTAAGGATTTTTTTTCCCCAATTAATCTCTGTCGTCAATTTTGCTAAGTTTTATTCTGCAGTCTGTTGTTTTATCTGGTTCCCACTCGTGGTGACTAGTTCTCCTATATGTTTGGCTATTTTTTTACTTGATGCTGATTACTCTATACTTGAAAAATTGTTTTGCTGGAGATGCACTGAAGCCCGGGATGAAGTTGCTTTTCTGACAAGAAGTTCTGCATTTGCTTTTTCTTCTTGGCTTGGTCCCAATCTGGAACCACTTTAAATCAGGTACTCTAATTTCCCAGAACTACTCAGGCAGTGTGAACCCGAGCTGCAAGTTCATGGTCACAACTTCACAGTGAAGGATTATTTTTCCCCTGCTCTAAATATCCCCAAAGCCAATGGTGTCCCAGCTTACCATGGGAAAGGCCTCCTGTTACTTTCTCTACCTTGGGCAGGACCTGGCATTGTTTTATGTCCAAACTTTCCCATTGAGCTGCTAAAATCGAAGCACAAGTGTTCCTTATTAGCAAATCCCTTGGGGTAAAAGTGATTCTGTGTTTCGAAACCGTTTCTTTCTATAGGCTCCTGCTTCCTCTCAGATTTTGGTCTGGTATTTCCTTGCATTTTTATTTGTTTAATAATGCTGTTAAGATTTTTAAAAATTTTATCCATAGCTTTAGTTGTTTTCAGTGCGATGCACGATACAAATAATACAGCTGATATTCCCTGGAAATAATTATTTCAATCTAGGCACTGTCTTCAGGTCTGGAAAATCCTCAGACATTATCTCCTTAAATATTGCTGCTTCCTGATTGTTTCTCATTTCACTCTCTGGAACTTTCATTAACTATGTGTTGGTGGCTCTCTAATCCCCTTGCTCTTAATTACTTTTTCATACTTTCACCCCCCCTTTTTTTTTTAACCGTGCTGCCTCTGAGTGATTCCTCAGCTCAGTCTTCGAAATCACGAATCCAATTTTGCCCCCATTCTCGCTGATCTCATTATGTTGGGCGTTTGTCATCGTGTTCTCTGACTCATTCCCCACCCGACTCTGCCCTGTTCCATATTGCAGGGAATGATGTCCCCCGGGATCCCTTCTGGGTAGGTGTGGCCGATGGGAGGCATTGGCAGATGGCTTAAGGGAGAGGGAGGGGAGAAACTGGGGTACTTCTCTTCTTCTGTTTCGCTTTTGGGCAGCGTCTCCGAAGTGGCTGTGTCTCCTCTGTGCCCCCATCTTCCGCCAGGTAGCCTCACCTTCCTCGATGGCCGCTCCTGCTATGGCTCTAGTTCTCTAGTTCCCACAGCCGCGTCTGCTGTCCCTTGAGCCACAGGGGTAGTAGTGGCTTCCTGCTGATTTCGATCTCTGGGGGGGCTCACTAGCCCCTCTTGGCTTCTCAGTTCCTTTGTTACCTGTGTAATGCATTCCCTCTGTTAAGTTCCCGCTGTTGGAAATATCTAGTGAGATTTTTCTTTTTCTGACTGGACTTTGGCTAATATACCATCTAAAAATTGTTTCAGTGTTTTTTTTTTTATTTTCAGGCTTTTCATCTGTTCTTGATTCATAACCACCTGCTTTTGTTTGTTGATTTTAAATACACATTTGAAAATCCTTTCCAGATTGTTCTATTATTTCTACTTTGTTTTATGTGACTCTTCTTACATGTGGGCTTCCTTTTGTAGTGCTGGGTTTCATTGTGGCCTTTGTACATTTTTTTTCCAACGTTCATCTTTATGGAGGCTTTTTTGTTTTGTTTTGTTTCTCTCTCCCACTCACTGTCCCCCATGGTGGTGTTAAGATTGCTTCAGCCTGGGACAAAAGTCAGTGGCTCGGGGCTTTTGCGCTGTAGGTGTATCACAGTTCTTACCCAGGGGCTCAGAGCAAATGTATAGCTGCTGGCTGGTTGTGTAGCTCTCTCCGCTTTCTCCTCCTGTCCTGAGCGGGCAGTTCGTTTCCAGCTCTGGAGGACTTGGTCAGCCTGCAGACAGAGCTGGGGGACCGGGAGCTCAGGGCATCCGTTCCCCTACTGCGTGGTGGGAGGGCCCGGTGGTTCCTTAGTCCTTGGCTGGAGTTGAAATTCCAGACTTTACTTTCTGGGTCAGGTCCTTTCTGATCTCCAAGGGCCCACACTTACAGCTGTGGGTTTCTACTTCATTTTTGGTCCATGTTTTTTTAAAATCATGTCCCTGAATATCTTCTGAAACACTCTTATCATTTTTACATTTTTGAAACAGAACGAGGGAAGCTAAGCCTCTACTCACCCTGGGACAGCACAGTCCTTAGCCACAACATAGTCTAGAGCCCTGCTGCTCAAAATGTGGTTGGTGCCGTGTGTTTTAAATGCAGAATCCCAGGCCCCCTGAGCCCTGCTAAAGCAGAAAATGCTCTTTAACAAAATCCCCAGATGATTCATGTATATATTAAAGTTTGAGGAGCACTTGGCTAAAGGTCAGTTTGCTTCTGTATAATCAGCCTGGACAAAATTAGACCCTTAGAGGCTCTTACTCCACCCCTCCCTTGGTCTCCTATGACTTCCATGTGGATGCATCTTGAATTTAGTTACAGTTTGGTGTTAAAGATTGTAATTTTTATAAGCAAGCACAATTTGGTTTTACCTCATTACTTGTTTTAGTCCCATTTTTCTCTCTGTTGAAGTTCTCTTGGAGCATCTGGTATGACAATACTTTTGATCCCTTATAATCTGAAAATGTTCTCATTTCACCTTCATCTTTGACAATATGAATGGCTATAGAATTCAACGTTCAAATATATATTTCCCTCTATTAAACAACAAAAAAAAACAACAAAAGAAACCTGTTTATTATGAAAAAACTCGAATCTTACAGAAAAGCAGAGGAAATAATGTAACAAACTCCCAAGTACGGGATCGCTTCATGTCAGCAATTATCAATAGTTTTGCACCTGTTTGCCTGAGCACATTCCATGTCAATTGCACTCTTATTTTTTTCACATCTTTTTGTTCTAGTAGCTTTAGGTGGCCCCCTGTCCTTACGTTCTGAAAATTTGTCACAGTGTCTCAATGTGGGTGGTGTGGGGGTTTTTTTTGTTTTTTGTTTTTTTTGTTTTTTTAATACTGATATGCCCTCAGAGTCTCTCTCAATCTAGGGGATTGTGTTTGGGTTCAATTCCGGGAATTTCATGACTATTGTTTTTTTTAATGTTGCTTTGCTTATCTCCTTTTGGAAATAACTTAAAGAGGAAGCTTGTAACTACTGAATCTTTCCTCCCTGTGCGTTTACAATTCTCTGTTCCTTTTGTCCCTTTATCTCTTGCTGCTGTGTCCTGGGAGGGCTGGCCGATGTAGCCCTTCCGGGCCCTCATGTCTCCTTCAGCTGTGTACGGGGGCTAATGACGCACACATTCAATAGCAGCACGCTTTTGTTCCTCAGCTTTCCATATTTTAGGGTTACAGTGCTTGGTCGTGGACTGCTCTTCCATAGGAAGATTCTCCTGGGTGCATGCTGGGCGGGGATGGTTTTCCGGTGGGCTTCGTGTGCGGAGGCCTGGCCACCAGGGAACGTGGGGGCTGCAGCCCCAGCCCTGGCCTCCCAGTGGCGGGGGCCTCATGTGCCGCTGACACAATCCAATGGCTACTTTAAGCAGGAGACGGATTTTATTTCTACTTTTTATTGAGGGATGGAATAAAGTGCTTCCGGGGCACTAATACACTAATCAAAGTATCTCGATTAACTTTTCCATCTGTATACACTTGTGTAATCACCACCCAGATCAAAATATAGATTATCCCCAGCATTCCGGAAGTTCTTTGTGTCTCTTTCCAGTTGTTATTCATCCCCTTCCCCCACTAGAGGTAACTGTTTCCTCTGATTTCCATCACCACTGATTAGTTTTTCCTGTTTTTGCACATTATATAAATGGAATCACACCATGTGTATGTGTCTGACTTCCTTTGCTGAGCATAACGTCTATGAAATTCATCCTTGTTGTTGAGTATATAAGTTATTTGTCCTTTTATTTATTTTTTAAAGATTTTTTATTTTTTTATTTGAGAGAGAAAGCAGAGCTAGCTAGGACACGAGTGGGCAGAGGAGGGGCAGAGGGAGAGTGAGGAGCAGACTCCCCACGGAGCAAGGAGCCTTTTGTGGGGCTCCATCCCAGGACCCCGGGATCATGACCTGAGCCGAAGGTAGACGCTTAGCTGACTGGGCTACCCAGGCGCCCTGTTTGTCCTTTTATATTGTAGTGTAACATTCTATTGAATGAGTACATTGCAAATTATATATGCATTCTCCTACTAACAGACGTGTTTTTTTTCTAGTTTTTAATTATGCTGAATAAACTTCTATAAACATCCTTGCTTGTGCCTTTTGTTGAACATATACATTCATTTCCCTTGGGTTCGAAGCCCAGGAAAGTGATTACTAGGTCATAGGTTGAGCTTTAGTCGATAGTTGATTATACTAGTTTGCATCCCTATCAGTAACGTATGAGACACTTGCAGTCGCTTCACATCCTTGTCAAAACCTAGTGCTGTGAGTCTTTTTATTTTTAGTCATTCTGGTGGGTATGCAATGGTGTCTCAATGTGGTTTTCATAGCATTTCTCTGATGAGTAATGTTGTAGAGCACTGTGACAGATTACATTTTTCAGGTAAAGTTTCAAACATCTCCCATGCCATGTGACCCTACAATGTAACTCAGACAACTCTTTCCATCGAGAGGCAGTCTCTGTCCCCTCCCCTTGAATCCTTTGACGGTGGTGGAAGTGATACAGTGTGACTTCTGAGGCTCGATCATAAAAGGCATTACCCAGTTCTTTTGGGACACCATCTTGGAGCCCTGAGCTTCCACATCAGTGGTTCAACTAACTTGCGGTCATCGTGTGGTGAAAAAGTCCCAACTAGCCTATATAAAGAAACTGCGTGGAGAGGCCCTGAGACTACGTGAGAAGGGAAAGATTCCCAGCCAGCCCCTAACTCGAACCACCATCCGACAGCAACTGCATTAGACGCTCCAAGCCAGAACCTCCGCCCAAGACATCGCTCGCGACTGAGTTCTTTGAAGCCCGCGAATCTCCCCGAGGGGAGGTTTTGCCAGCACAGGGCTTTCGGCAAAGTCTGAAGATGCTATTTTTGGTCATCCCAGCACAGAGGGAGGTGTTCTGGCTTCTAGTGGGTAGAACCCAGGGGTGCTGCTAAACATCCTACAGGACGCAGACAGCTCCCCACAACAAACAGTTATCTGGCCCCAAATGCTGACTGTGCTGAGATTGAGAAATTCCACGGTAAGCCACAAGATCCACTAGGTTTTAGGGCGATTTGTCCCATAGCAAAAGGACGAAAGCAGGCACAGAAGCAGAGAAGGCATTTATTGACAAGAATCACGGAGTTCCTGGATCTCTGACAGGGACAGAGTGTGTGGCTTAAAGGCTACGCAGCCAGGAGCAGTGGTTAAACTATACCCCCAGCCCTTCAGTGAGCACCCCCGACCGAGACCCACCGCTCAGCCCTGCGACGCTGAGGACCAGGTACCAGCACCTCGAACACTGGAAGCCACGCTGCCCTCGCCAGAAAGTGGATTCCACGCGCTTCCGGACTCTTTCCATCACTCACGTGGGAAGCCCAGTCTCACTTCTGTGTGTCTGCGGGATGAAGTCCCGCAAGTTACAAGTCACGTTACAAGTCACGTGTGAAGCTACCCGCAAGGGGGGCTGACAGAGTGAGCTTCCGGGCTTCCACCAGGCAGGCAGGGCCAACGTAGGAAGGGTGCTCCCCAAATACGGGGAAGCCAGAGGGTTGCCCAACTTCCCTGCCATTATGTTGTAAGCCTGTCGTTGCGTGTGAGGACTGCGCCACAACTTACCCGACGTGGCCCGAGAGTTTGCTGGATAGTCCTGTCACTTCCTTTAGATCATGGTCTGATGTTATCAGACCATTTGGGCTAGAAATTTTACTTTAGAGATTATAATCCCAAAGAAATAACTTTCAGAAAACAGTTTATTATACAAAAGTACTTATTATTTGTAACCACTGAAAAGTATAAAGAGCTCAAGTGTCTAAAACCATGGAGATGGTGAACCCATTTGTGATACGGTAACACACTTCTTAGATTTCCCGGGATGGAATTAATTCCAAACATGAAGTCGTGTGGTCTCCATCTGTCTATATTTATGCTCAGTCGGACCATAGGTCCAGTTTATCACATTCGAAAAAGGTCAGTGTGACCCTGTAATTTTATTATGCTGGAATATTACCATAAAAATAGTGACTATCTATTCTACTGGGCTGCTACATGGAAAGTGAATACAAAATGTTTTATGAAGAAATAAAACAAAACAGGAGTCTCAGTATATTCCTCACCGCCATATAAAATCAGTGTTTACATAACGTGACGGATCGTAAGAAGGTTGCTTTTGGGTTTGGCTTGTAAAGTTGTTTAAATACGGAAAAGAAAAAGGACGCGCTGCAGTGTTTCTAGCAACCTGCCAGCATCTGAGGAGCTTGTCCAATAGGTGGCACTACTGGATAAGAGCAGAGAGAAACCTCTCCGCGCTGCTCTCCGGCTGTGTTCCTTGAGTTCCGGGGGTCTTCGGAGGATCTGCTCCAAACACAGCTTGCTGGGCCCTTTCCTCACAGGCTTTGATGTAGTGGGTGGCAGGTGGCGCCTTCGTGCAAGGAGCTTCTTGGAGGGCAAGGAGGTGGAAAGGGGCCTTCTCCTCTCCTTCCTCCTAACGGTCCCCCAGCCCGCACCGCACCGCCATGTTCGGGTCCACAGGGGAGCTGGGGCTGCCCCGCGGAGGTGGGGGCGGGGCAGCCGGGCTTGACCCTCTACATCCCGTCTTTCATTTGGGGGGAGCAAATGTTCAAGATGAAGGGAACGCTCTCTGTTGATTTCTGGAGGCACTGTTGCTCACAATGGGGTCTAACGCTAGCCAGCACAGCAAATCACTGGTGTCTCCAGTTGCTACCTGACGTAGCCTTGGTCCATTCGCGGGTGCCTCCTGTCTTGCAGCAGGCATCTTGGGGTCCTTTGTGCTCTCCCTCCCCTCCCTTCTGTGGACACTGATGTTTCGTTTGTTTGTTTGTTTGTTTTGTTTTGACACTGATATTTCTATAAACGTGAGCCTTCACGTTAGCTCAGGTCGGGCTCTCCCCACGCCCCCAGGCTTCAAGCCAAACACCGCAGTGCCTTCCTTGATTCCTTCCTTTCTCCCACAACCCATATCCAGTCTGCCAGCAAATCCTCTTGGCTCCATCTTCAAACTACACCCAGAATTCGAGGACTTGTCCTTGACCTTTCTCCTCGGCCCTCACCGCTACCGAGCCCACGAGAGCCCCCACCAGCGGCTCTCAGTGCTTCTGTCCGTGCCCCCCGTGGGCCTTCTCAACACAGCTGCCGGCAATCTTGTTGTGGCTCAGTGGGTTAAAACCCAAGTCAGATCCCCTCACCCTTTGTTGAAACCCTGCCCTCTGTTCTGCTCAGAACAACACCAAGCCCCACAAAGTCTGTCCCCTGGAATTTTGGTCTCTTCTCCTTTTCTCTTCCCCTTGTTCACTCCCCTCCTGGCATATTCCCGCTTCAAGGCCTTTGTACCTTTGCTCACTCTGTTTTTCTCTTTCCTGGATATTTGCTCGTGTGGCTCACTCACTTTCTGAATTTTCTTTTTCCCAAGAGCCCCCTTCTCAGTAGACGTTGAGCAAAGCAGAGCACCCTCCACCACGTGGGTGCTGTTGCCAACCGGCCCCCGTGTGAGGAGGCGAGGGGGGACTGAAGAAAGAAGTAGGCCATTCCAGATTTGGGTGGCACGTTTAATAAGCAAGGGAGCTTACGAGGCTTGTCCTGGGCGCTGCAGGACGAGATCTCTACGCCCTCCCCACCCTCCTCCAGAATATTAAAAGTTGATACAGAGGCTTAACGGGATTGAGCCACGTATCCAGTCCAGATGGGCTCGGAAACACCTTACCCTGTCAAGCCCGTGTCCTTGACACTATCTCCTGGTGTGGGACCAGTAAGCAGAAGGAACATTCCAAGGACAGGGGAGGGAGCCTGTGATTGCCCGGGCCCAGCTTGAGGGTCACCTAGCGGTCATGTCCTCTGGATGACCTCCTCCCACAGGGTGGGCTTTGTTCGATCAATTGAAGGCCTTAAGTGAAAACGACTGAGGTCCTCCCAGGAAAAGGAAAGCTGCCTTCGGACTGCCTTTGGCCTCAAAACTGCAACATCAACTCTTCCCTGGGACGCGAGCCTGCTGGCCTGCCCTGCGGATTTCAGACCTGCCAGCCCCATCATCACATGGGCCAGTTCCTTAAAATCTCCCCTTCTTTCCTCCCTCCATCCTGTTGGTCCCATTTCTCTGGAGAACTTGGAGGAACACTGGTTTTGGTTCCCTGGCCAAGGTAACTAGAATTTCAATGTTCGTCCCCTGACATTTCACATCCCCTTCTCTGCTTTATTTTTTCTTCTTAGAACAGGTCACTATCTAAACATACCACATATTTTACCCATTGATTCGTTGTCCGTAAACGACCGGGGTGTAAACTCTTTGTCAGTGTATCTGTTTGGGGATTGCGGAGGATCAAGGGTATACGTATCAGGAAAGTGAAAAAAATACGTTTTTTTTTTTTAAAGATTTTATTTATTTATTTGACACAGAGAGAGAGATCACAAGTAGTCAGAGAGGCAGGCAGAGAGAGAGGGGGAAGCAGGCTCCCCGCTGAGCAGAGAGCCCGATGTGGGGCTCGATCCCAGGACCCTGAGATCATGACCTGAGCTGAAGGCAGAGGCTTTAAGCCACTGAGCCACCCAGGCGAAAAAAATACGTTTTATCTTATGTCTTCCATGTAGTGCTGAAGAAATACTGGTTAAACAAATGAATAAGTGAATAAATCCACGTACGGATCACTGATTGAGTGGACGGCCCATAGGGAAGCGGCCCCTGCAATGGCGCCCACGCAGGCCTGTGAAACTTGCAGCAATTTGGTGGCGTGAGAGAATGCCCGGCGCCCTTGCAGGGGTGACGCGGTTTGCTGCCCCTCCGTGAATTGCACCGCCACCCATCGTGACTCCAATAGCTCAACCGAGTCACAGCCTATTCCCTTTTTAAAGGCCCATCCTGAAGAGGGAGGGGGGTATTCCCAGAAAAACTTTTAAACCCTGCTTTCCTCTTTTTTTGGGGGGGGGCGCATTTTAGAATCTGCTTTTTATCTCCTTCAAGGTCCCGAGGTGAAGGGGGGGGGTCATTCCAACTCTCCTGTTAACGGGGCTGCGCTCACCCAGTGCGGAGCGGCGCTCGGTCTCAGTTCTGAGCACATGTGAACGGACCGAATTCCGTAACAATCCCAAGTGACAAGAACTGTTACCGTCTTCCCGGTCCCTGGCTCCCGGGCGGGAAGCAAGAAGCCCAGAGCCTGTGGGAGCTCGCACGGCCACCCTGGGCCGTGACTCTCTAGGAAGAAGGGGTCCTCGGCCTGTTACTGGCTAAGGGAATAGCTCTGCAAGCGTCAGGGTGCGCCGAGGAGCTGAGGGTGCATAGGACGTGACTGGAAAATCTCAAATTTGCCAACCAGGCAGTTACCAAATACCGGCCAAGCACGTACCATGTGTCTGAGAAAAAGGAATAAGCATCCGTCAGAGCAGTTCACCGGCTCCTTCTCTGCCCTGGACGCTGCTGAGACTCCCAGGCGTCTGGTGAAGCAAGGCCCCTGATCCCAGAGCTTCCAACTCTAGTTAGGAAGACAGAAGCCACACCAACGGCCACGTCACTGACACGTAGAGAGCGAGGCAGCAGTAACATTGGTGACATCCTGACCATCAAAGCATAGTGTCCGCCTGTCTGTGACATGGCGAGTTTGGAAGCGGATTGGCGTGGCAGGCACACGTGGCGGGACTCGGTCCGGGTGCGCGGGTCCGGGCCTGGGCCTGCCTTAGGCGGCAGCAGCAGGAGAGCACAGCTGCGTGCAGGGAGGTTGCCTTAGAGCCCGTGCTGGGCCCAAGCTGAAGTTCACTTTGAAACGTGGCCCTGGACTACGATCATTGCTTCCAGTCCAGAGGCAGGAAAATCCTGAAGTCTGGGGTCCCCTTTTTTTGAAAGGCATCGTAGCATGATAGGCCCGCTGGACTGAGGGTCAAAATACCTAATGGTAGCCAGAACTTCAGGACTTAATAACCATGGGATGGTGGGCAATTCATTTGGCTTCACCAAGCCTCAGTTTCTTCGTTTGACAAATGGGGAGGATAACATGAACCACCTACCTGCTCACAGGACTTCGTGAGGACCATATGGGCT
>CM053612.1:86238018-86262607 GCA_028646535.1 Procyon lotor | reverse complement strand
GCCCTCCATGTTTTTCTTTGCGCTCAGCACGTAAGTGAGACCATAAGGTAATTGGTTCTCTCTGCTTGACTTATTTCACTCCGCATAATCTCTTCCAGTCCCATCCATGTTGATACAAAAGTTGGATATTCGTCCTTTCTAATGGAGGCATAATATTCCATTGTATATATGTACCATATCTTCTTTATCCATTCATCTGCTGAAGGGCATCTTGGTTCTTTCCACAGTTTGGCAATTGTGGTCATTGCTGCTATGAACACTGGAGTACATGTGGCCCTTCTTTGTAATGCATCTGCTTCCTTGGGGTAAATACCCAGGAGTGTGATGGCAGAAACCCCTTTGTTTTAAGCCACACAGTTTGTGGTCCTTTGATACGGAAGCCCTAGGAAGCTGATGCAATGGCCATTGGGTTGCTTCTGTTCGAGAGATTTGGTTTTAATACGGTGTACATAGTGTGTACACAAGAATGCTCTGCGCCCACTCGAGCTCGCTGTCTAAGCCACTCCACACAACAAGCGCGTGAGGCAGGTCTAAACCTTCCCATTCTTCCCATCAAAACCTGAGGCTCAGAGAAGATGGTATGGGACCAAGCCAGGATTTAAATCCAGGCTTCCTGCTTCTAGTTTCGGCACCCAAGAAACCAGAATGTCAACCAAGTTATTTAGAGCAGGAGGTAGAGCTACGCCAGACAAAACACCTTTCCCTAAGAAAGATATCACAGCAGTGACAGTAGCTAGCATTTCCTGAATATTTACGAAGTGCCAGGCATTGTGTTAAGTGCTTCTCTCCCACGAGGCAGGCACTGCTAGTTGCCTACACAGGATCTTCTTCCTTATCAAGAGAAACCTAAGCTACCCAGGGTTGTAATTGTGCTGGCTGAAAATTACATTTCCCAGGCTGTATTGCAGGTAGCAGTGAGCAAGGATCCCTTCTAGGCCATACAACTGATGGAGAAGTTGTTATGGGTCTCCAGTGAGGCAGAGGTAGCTCCACCCCAGAGGTCCCTGCTCCCCTCCCAAGGCCTCCAGACGTTGCCAGGAAGAACTGTTCATTGAGGGACTGTACTTTCTGGTCCCCTTTACGTTTATGCGGACTCTTGCAACTGAAATCTGGCCAATAAAATGTGAATGAAAATCTAGTGCATCAATTCTAGACCTTGATCCATTTTACACACTTCCCCACACTCTATCTTTCCTTGTCTACCGGCAGAATATTCATGCCTGGTTTGACCCTGGAAGCCCCATATTCTAAAGGGGCTCTTGCATGATTGCACTGAGCAAGGCTACATCCTATCCTTCTCCCCTAGCCCCTACCTCCACTATCAACTGACCTTGGCAAGAGTGAGAAGTAAACTTCGATTGTGTTGCTCCACTGATAAGCGGGCTTTTTTTTTTTTTTTTTTTTTTTTGCCACAGCACTTAGCCTGCGCTGACTTAAACATCTGGGAAAGTTTTTGTTCTCTTGATTCAATCACTACCCCTTCCTCCTTTTTGCTGTTAAGAATATGGGCGTGATGCCGAGGCCACAGCAGCCATCTTGGGATCATGAGAGAAAAATCACAGGAACTGCAAGGACTCACCTCTGAAATCTGTGAGCCCTTTACCCAAGGCTGGCAACTACCTACCCCCAGGCTTCCTAATTAGTGAGAAAAATGAATTGCCTGATCTGCTGAAGCTACTATTTATTTATTTTTATTTTAATTCCAGTATGGATAACATATGTGCTCTCTTAGTTTCAGGTGTGCAATATAGTGATGCTGAAGGTACTATGTAGTCAGGGATTCTGTCACTGGCAGTTCAATACCATTCCTAACTGATACAATCCATTCATGCAAGTAAACCTTACCCAGCTCTTGAGAGGCAAGTGCTGTCACTGTTCCTATTTTACGATAAGAAATTAGGGGCACCAGGTGGCTGTCAGTTAAACACCTGCCTTCAGCTCAGGTCATGATCTCAGGGTCCTGTGATCCAGTCCTGAGTTGAGCTCCTGCTCAGCAGGGAGTCTGTTTCTCCTTCTCCCTCTGCCCCTCCCTCTGCTCCTGCTCTTTCTCTCTCTCTCAAATAAATAAATAAATAAAAATCTTAAAAAAAAGAAACTAAATACTTTGTTGAAGATCACACAACTAGATAAGCAGCAGAAACCAGGACATGAATCCTTAGGCCACAAAGCCAGAATATTAACCAATATACCATATGGCCTTTAACAAAGACTTTTCCTAAATATGTTGCCTGTTCTATTTTGTGTGACATTGTTCCATAAAAACTTAAAATCCTACACCCAAAATTCAACCACTTATTTTTTATTCAAATATATTATGTCTTTATTAGAAAGGACAAATATCCAACTTTTGTATCAACATGGACGGGACTGGAAGAGATTGTGCGGAGTGAAATAAGTCAAGTGAGAGAGCCATTTATCTTATGGTCTCACGTGCTGAGCATAAAGAAAAACATGGAGGGCATTTTGAGAAGGAAGGGAAGGAGGAATGGGGGAAATCAGAGGGGGAGATGAACCATGAGAGACTGTGGACTCTGAGCAACAAACTGAGAGTTTTGGAGGGGAGGGGGGTGGGCATTGGGCGAGCCTGGTGGTGGGTATTGAGGAGGGCATGTATTGCATGGAGCACTGGGTGTGGTGCATGAACAATTAATCTTGTAACACTGAAAAAATAAAATAAACATATTTGGGGGATAATAAAAATAAATAAATAAATTGATTAATTAAAATAAATTTAAAAAAACAAATATATTGATGGGTCTGTTTCTATAGATTCACCACATGTCAGTATTGGAAGACAATGCTTCATAAAAGTAAGCATAAGGACCAAGAAACAGGCTGCTTCATCAATGCAACATTTAATGAGAAATATATTATCATTTGAACTTGCCATCTGAGCAACAAGATAAGATTGATCACATAACAAAAGAATCTCTTAGTGGCTGAGTCATTAGATTTGAACAAATGACTCAAAGACAACAACTGAAAATAATTCATCAAGCTTTCATACTTAATATGCACTTATTCTTTTCTTCATCTAATTCTGCTCTTAGATGCCACTCAATTGCCTGGAAGCTTCCAGGAATTGAAGAATCAGCCCAAAGCCTGGACGCTCCAGAGATAAACTAGTGGTAAGGAGCAAGTAGAAAGACAGCCAGGAGGAGATCAGGAGGAGCATGACCCAGTAGATAACTTGAGGTGTCTCCCTCGCCAAAAAGCCAGCCATCCCCCTTGTCACCAGGAGTTGTCCCTTTAAAGTCCCTTGCCCTTGCTGGCATTTCAAGGTGATACCCCTTGGAGGGAGTGTTTGTATGGGTATTCCTATCTCGTTGGGCGACAGGCAATTGTCCAGGGTTGAGCACCTAACCCAAGCAAGGCAGTCAGAATCTCTTTCTCAGGAAATGTGAAAGTTCAATTCTGTGAGACTCAAGCTCCGTGTGGATTCCAGGACAGCAGAGAGGTAAATGCTCAGAAACCATGAGGGGAAGGTGTACAGAAAGCTCATCTGTGGAGAAAGAAGAAAGAGAACTATCCCCAGCTTTCCAGGGATTTCGGTTTCCTGATTTTAGTCCCTTTCTGCCTCCAGTGCTTAGTTTCCATAATGCAGGCCAGAAGCCTTCTTGTGGATTCTCGTTTTGGCTAAGTTAGCTTAAGTTGGTTTCTGTATTTGTAACCAGAGCCCTAACTGATGCACATTACGAGAATGACTTGAGTGATAATTGTTTCAGCAATAGCTAATGGTCAGAGTGGAAGTGTTACCTAAAGCTAACATTCCTTTTCTCAAAAGCTGCAATCAACCCTTAATCACACAGAGATACATTGCCTCTGATATGTATGACCCAGTCGCTTCCTTCTGCTCCTCTTTTCAGGTGTTCATTTGATGATTCCACACATATCTGAAATGTTCCTGTGAACCAGATTCGCTATTAGGGGCTTGGAACACAGTGGTGAATCAGAGAAAGTCCTTTTCATCATGGAGCTTCAAGTCCAGTCGGGGGAGAGAGAAGACAAACAAACAGGTAAATAACTATGAGAAAGGAAATATACACATGCTATGACAGATAAAATCGTCAGGGAAGTCCTTTCTGAAGAGGGACACTTAGAGGGTGACCGGCAGGTTAACGGTGCCAGCCAGGTGAGGCACCAGAGAAAGCCCAGAGCAGGGCAGAATCTGTCATGCTCCAGGAATGACAGCAACCAGTGTGACTGCATCTTGGTGAGGAGAAGGAGAGGAACACCACTCATGGTTGGGACACAGCAGCAGCAGCCGGATCTCATGGTGATGGTGAGGAGTTTGGATTTTACTCCACTTGAAATGGGCAGCTGCTGAAAGGCTTTCAGCAGAAAAGCGGTTTATAAACCGCCATAGGAAAAGATTACTCTGGCTGCTGGGTGTGGAATGGTTTGAATGGGTGACAGCAGAGACGCAGGCTAATGCCGTGGGGAGGCTCTGCAGCATGAAGCTGGGACTGTGATGGTGGCTTAGCCGCGCACATAGCTGTGGGCGTGGCGAGAAGGCATGGGGCGTGGTGAGAACGCCGTGGGGCGTGGTAAGAACGCAGTGACGTCATCCTAGTGAAAAGCTGGTGAACTATTGTCCTGGACGCTGAGTTGATTAAACGTGAGGCCGAGTGCAAGGGATTAGAAATGAAGGATGATGGGAAGGAAAGAATCAAGGTTGAGTCCAAGTTATTGATTTAATAAGAGAGTGGATTTGAGGGGCCATTTTCTGAAATGGAGGATGCTGTACAAGGACCAGTTTGGAAAACTGGGATATTAACAGTTGTCGTTTGCAACGGCTCACATTTTGGTGATTTCCCCCTGCTGAGGCTGAGGAGGGAGAGAGAATCATACTCACTCAAACAGGGGATAATGTATGTGTTCCGGAGATCAGTCCACCAGGGCAGGCTGAACTGCCTGGGAGGTTTTCAGTCTCTAAAGGATGGTATGGACTGAAAAATTACGTTTGCATCTCTGGGCGAGGGGTGCGGAGGTGGGGGAGGGTGCAGAGGGGGACACACACAGGCACACAAAATCACACAGAAGTGAACCTGAGGCTTGCCAAAGATTATTTGTCATGGGCTAAGTTATCCCTGATTGAAGAACAAATTCTATTTAATAGACAGGCAAGTATTTTTAAAAGATGAAATCTTACCATCTGCAAGGAGGTGGATGGAACTAGAGGGCATTATGGTAAGCAAACTATGTCAATTAGAGAGAGACAATTATCATGTGAATTCACTCTTACATGGAATTTAAGAAACAAAACAGAGGATCATAGGGGAAGGGAAGAAAAAAGAAGATGAAATCAGAGAGGGAGACACACCATAAGAGACTCTTAACTCCAGGAAACAAACTGAGGGCTGCTGGAGGGGAGAAGGGTGGGGGATGGGGTAACTGGGGGATGGGCATTAAGGCGGGCACGTGATGCAGTGAGCACTGGGTGTTCTACGCAACTAATGAATCGCTGAACCCTACCTCTGAAACTAATAATTAAAAAAATTAAGCAAAAAAAAACAAAAAAACAAAAACCATAGGCGAATATAAAACCAGTTGACTTACTGCAGTGTGCACAGTTGCCATGTGTGTCCCCCATACACAGCAGACGGGTTTCAAAGGCTGTTTGCAGTTGTGATTTTCAGAAAGCAGTGGCTCTAATCCAGGCTGCACACGAGAATCTTCTGGAGAGCAGTTTAAAAAGATCAATGTCCAAGGGCACTCAAGATCAGTGACTCAGAATCTTTGGGGTAGGGAACAGTTACCAGTATACAGTTTCAAACTCTCCTCAGGTTATTCCAAGGTATAGCTCTGGTGTGAAAACCATTGGTAAAACGCAATTTAAACATGGCTCATGACATTTAAGAAATGGACGCTTTCGTAAGCTGTTAGCCTTCAAGCAAGGATTCTAAACTAAGCAATATCTTGCACCCAGATCAGGCACAATTCGTCTTGATTTTTCTGAGCGCTTTTTCATACCACGTGGTATTGTGACCATCATTCCACCGCAGCTTTTCAGAAGGAAATCTCCCTAAAGTAAAACCCACCATCCAATTTGTGTCCAGACTACCAGTTGATTTATGACTTCGTGTATTACTTTTCAGCCAGCTGATTGTACTAGAGATGGAGCCATCACTAACCATGAAAAATGTACAAACTTTCCTCACGACTTTGTCACATGGAAGCTTCTGGTCGTGCTGTTTGGAACACTCAGAGGCTTGCAGAGCAAGCTGTTTTCACGGTCGAGTGTTTCACACAGCTTGGTTGAGGTCAGAGCCACATTCCTGGGAACCTTGCCCCTGCTGAACTATGAAATTTCCTGATTAAGGAAATGACAGGAAATAAGGCATTAACTAGCACCAACTCGGGGAGTTCTTTTTTTCTTTCTTCAGGAGAATTAAAAACAGAAGATGCTGCTGTTACAATTCTCTGAAATAAGATGACAAAACCGAGGATGAACATTTAACAGCTGTTTTGGAACGGATTCTGGGAATAAACAAAAAGCTGCCTATGGTTTCGCCACAGTTAAAAAGCACAGATACGCTGTGATTCATACCGTCTATAGCTCATAAGCTGAGCCAAGAAAATGATGCCAAGAAAAGACAATGACAAAGGGAGAGGCTTAATCATCATGACAGTTGCAATTATAATTAAATGTAAACTTGAGAAGAGGATTGCTTCACTCTGGCAAGAAGGCCAAGTTTTGGGGAAGTCTACAGCAAGTGGACCAAAGGCTGTTGTTACATTTCTCTCCCTGCTCCAAGAACTTCCAACTTTTACTTATTAATATTTATAAGGTACAAGAAAAGAAAATAATATTATTTTAATAGCTGGTATGAGATTTCCTCTTAGAAGCTCCCAGGTCCTCCCTTCCCCCACCTTCTTTTATTTTCTGCCTGCTTGCCTTCCTTAAATAAAAAAAAATAAAAAATAAGCCTGTTTAGAGTAGAAGCTGAGATGTCAGGGGGAGGAAGTGTGAGCAAAACTGCCTGGATGAGACAGGAAAGGAGTTTGTGTTTTGAACCAGAGAGGGAAAGGACAGAGCAAAGCAGAACGAGGAGAAAGTGGAATGAGCAAGATGGCCAAAGACCGGGGGTGCACCGTGTGACCCCCAAACCTTGAGCAAAGTTCCAAACATCCGAACTCATGTCAGGGAGGCGGTTGGAGATCTGGCACAGTTTCTGGCAACGCATCTGACCTTTGGCGAGGGAAGGAGTCAAGAACTCACACAGAAACAAGTCAGAACTGTGAAGGAGGGAGTTGAGCATTTCCAGGACTCAGGGGGGAGGGCTGTGGACTCTCATTGTGAAACTTGGGGTTTCGGCCAAGTTTACCTTAATCTCCCAAGGCCAGCCAGGCTTCATCTGGGATATATTTGCAAGAATTGGGAGAAGTTTTTCATTTAAGCTATGTGGCTATGAAGCCATGTGTAGTTTTCCAGTGAGTTCTCTGCACTGTATCTGAAAAGTCATACCTGGAAAGATTATCGAGTTTCTGCAGGGTGCGGGAATCCCTGGTGCACACCTCCTGATTCTGACCCATTAGGTGTCCGTCCAACAGGTGAGACAGTACCCACCGTCTGACCAACCACCAGTCCACCCCCCTGGGAACTCGACAAGCTTCCTGAGTTTAAGGCACGGTGCTAGACGCTTGGGTGAAAACAAATATGCCCAAGACATAGATCCTGATCTCGAGGAGCTCTGTGTAGTAATGACAACTCTAGTGGGCTGAATTGTGCCTCCTGCCCCATTAGGGTGGACCCTAAATCCAGGGACCATATCTATAAGAGACAGAAAAGGAGAAAACGTAGAGAAAAGATGGCCCTGTGAAGATGGAGGCAGAGGGAGACTGAATTCCGGCTGCTCCAAGCCAAGGAGTGCCAAGTGCATTGGGCAGCAGCAAGGGACAGATTCTCCCTCTGAGTCTTCAGGGGGAACCAGCCCTGCCCACACCTTGGTTTGGGACTTCTGGACTCCAGAGCTATAAGAGAATACATTGCTGTTGGTTTAAGCCACTCGGTTTGTGGTTATTTGTTACAGCATCCCCAGGAAACAAATACAGCCGCCGGTACTGCAATAGCTAGGTGCCATGATGGAAAGGCCAAGGGAAGACAGCCGGTGTTGATGGGGATGTAGAGACGCTGGAGCCCTCGTCCACCATGGGTGGGCGTGCAAACTGGCGCAGGCCACTGTGGAGAACAGTATGGAGTACTTCTAATTCCTCAGTAGAGTAGAAGTAACAGTACTTCTAATTCCTCAAAAATTAGAAGTAGATCAACCCTATGATCCAGCAATCCCACTTCCGGATGTGTCTTCAAAAGAATTCAAAGCAGGATCTGGAAGCACTCTTTGTACGCCCACTGCTGATCACAACATAATATTCACGGTAGCAAAGAGGTGGAAACCATGCACACAAATGTCCACAGACAGATGAATGGATAAAGAAATGTGGCCTATACATATAATGGGATATGAAAATTATTTAAAAAGAAGGAAATTCAGTCACATGCTACCACACAGATGAACCTCAAGGACAATACACTAAGTGAAAGAAACCAGTTGCAAGGGGACAAATCCTGGAGGATTCCACTTATATGAAGTATCTAAAGTAGTCAAAACCATAGAAACAAAAGGGAGAAAGGTGGTTACCAGGGGCGGGAGGAATTGGTGGTTAATGTTTATACTTTATACAGTTTCAGTATTGCAAAATGAAAAAGTTCTAGCAATCTATCGCACAATGATGTGAATATACTTAACACTCCTGAACTCTACCCTTAAAACCGTTACGATGGTAAATTTAATGTTAAGCATTTTTTACCACAGTAAAAAATATAGCTGACAACCAGGCAGAAAGGGGGAAATGCCACAATTTGGGTATAGTAAGGGGCTTTGAAAATTTGGATGGAAAAGACTTGGCCTAGGGGTGTGGGAGTGCAGGAGAGGAAAGAGTTCAGGAAAAGGTTTTATGGCAATGGCAACAATTGTGATGGGTCTTCAGCGACGAAAATAGGACTTTGACATTCAGAGATGGTGGCAGAGATGAACTACAGAAAAGCACCTCCATGCAGACGACCAAGCTCAGTACCAGAGATGAGCGTGGGGCCCAAGACTGCTGCAAGCCCTTACGCCGCCTCTGCAGGGTGTGAGCAGGTTTCAGCCAGGGATCCCTTTGCCATTCACATTCTGCAGAATAGAATTAGCTGTTGTAGGCCCACACATTAAGTAAGATAAGAAGCTCACTTTGGAAGAGAAGGCGACTAGCTCCATTTGGGGCATAGTGAGCAGGACATCCAGGTGGAAATAGGAATCAGGAAGCTGAAAATGTAGGACCGGTGCTTGGAGGGAAGTTTAGGACTAGAAGTGTAGACTGGGGAGTCACTTCCATCGTGTTAAAACTTTACTGTAGAAAATTGGTCATAGGGTACCAATTAATTCCCCATCTCTTTCGGGTAGACCGCTGCCTGTGGCCACCAAGGGGGCAGACAGCGCCCTCTGGTGGAAATATGAAAACACTCCTGATCAATAGCACCCACCCTTGCTAAATTATTTTGAGCAAATACAATTCAAGATCATTCTGTTTGACGGGACACTGTATTCCTGCTGAGTGTCTAGGTCCAGAAAGAAATCAGGCGCAGCATTCACAGTATTTCACACTAAGGTGCTGAGGGTGGCTGGACCAAGCAGACAGCCCCCGAAGCCCAGTTACTCTGCCTCTTACAACCTCGAGATCAGCCAGCTTTGGGGAGGCATTGTCCTAGCTTTTTTCCCCTGGGGTCTCACCTGCTCCCTTGAAGGCAGAGCCCCTCCCAAGAAGGAGTGTGGCCAACTTGAGAGAAGAGCGGGAGAGGATCCACTTATGGGAGGAGGGAGAGAACCAACAATTCTGTGTCGAGTATTCTTTTGTTTCCCACTTTAGAGTTGAGGAGACTGAAATTCAGAGAGGTTACATAACTTTTCAAAGGTCACACCACTAGTAAGAAATGGACCCACACAAAAGAAGTGTGTTTTTAAATTTGAGATATAATTCACTTACCGTTCGATTTGTAAAATGCAGTGGTTTTTAGTATAGTCCCAAAGTTGTGCAACCAGCATCACTATCTCATTCCAAAACTTTCTCCTCACCCTAAAAAGGAACTCTCTACCCTGTAACAGTCACTCCCGATTCCCCCTCTCTGCCCAGCAACCCCCCACCCCCAACCACCAGTCTGCTTTCTGTCTGGATGGATTCAGCTGTTCTGGACATTTCATGCAAGTGAAATCATGCAATATGTAATCTTTTGTGACTGGCTTCTTTCACTTGATATAGTGTCTTCAGGGGCCATCCATGCTGCGGCGTGTGTCAAAGCTTCATTCTTTTTTATGGCTGAATATTCCATTGTATGGATAGACCACATTTGTTGGTCCGCCCGTTGGTTGATGGACGTTTGAATCGTTTTCACTTGTTGGCTATTCGCAGTAATGCTGCTATGAGCATTCATGTACAAATTCTTGTGTGAACACATGCTTTCAGTTCTCTTGGGTATGTACCTAGAAGTGGGACTGCTGGGTCCTACAGGAATTTTATGTTTAGCTTTTTGAGGACCTGCCAGATTGTTTTCCAAAGCACCATTTTACATTCTCACCAGTGATGTGTGAGCCTGCCAGTTTCTTCCCATTCTCCCAAGCAAAACTGATTTTCCAACTCCTTTTCTTCTTCTTTCTCTTTCTTCCTTCAAAATATATTTGTTGCTTACTACGTACCAGGCACCATGCCCAGCTCTGGGAGTTCAAAGGTAAATATGTCACTGAGTCCATGCTCTAGAACTCCTCAGTCCAGGGGGGATACCCTTATACTTGCACAAGGGTCTCTGTGTCATGCACTTTGCACGGTTGTCCCAGCCTCAAGTGTCACCTCTTGCAAGATAGAAAGATGAACTGTAAAATTCATGCTAATTAAATTTTTTCTTTGTTTGGAATGACATTAAATAGCAAATTACACCATGACATGTTGAGAGAGAAAGACAGACAGACATATCGTGGAAGAAAAGAAAAAGCTCCGTATATCTGAGTGGCTATCATGACACTCTTTGGCTGCTTTTTGAACAAGAGGTCCCGCATTTTTGTTTCGCACCCGTCCCTGCAAAGCCAGGCTTCCTACCTGGCCAAGGACTACAGCGGGTGGGCTCTACAGGTTGACGTGCAGAGGGTGCGGATGCGGGGAGGGGTGAAGGATTGTGCCCTCTGCATGACTTACCACATCCTGCATCTGATAGCCTGGGAAATTTTTTAATTTGTGAGGACAGTAGGGCGTGGAGGCTCTCAAAATGCTCAGATCTTTACAGTTTCTTCTTGAGAGTGGTAGGGGATGACACCGGGTTCAGCAGGGACTGTTGACCATATGTAGATTCTGCTTTATGTTTATAAATGAAATCCAGTTTGGAGCCAACGGCTTATCTCTCCGCTTCAAACACAGGAAAGTCTTAGCTGGTCTTGCTCACTGCAGACAGACAGCCTTGAGATGGTTGTTTTGTGAAAGGGGACCGTAAATTATTCTGCTTAGAGACAAGCTTGAGCAGTGGGGCTAGAGGCAATGGTAGCGAAAATCAGAGAGAATGTCTGACTTCTTCCCTGTCCCATCACACCAATAGTTCTTTACATCAAACTTCCTTGCCATTGTCTTCTTTTGGTTTCCTCATCCAATTTCAATCCTTTGTTCTTACAAATGGACTCAGAGCTTTGGTGGGAGATGCAGACACATTCCCAAAGTCACTTAGCTAGTAACCAGAAGACCCAAGGCTAGAATTCATATCTCCACAGCTTTCCTTTTATTCGGAAAGAGTTGCACTGTATTTTTTTGTCGCCTGTGAATCAGCTTTGCAAATACCATTTTGGGGCGGCAGGTTTTTTATTATTTTGATCTTTTCCCCACTTCACTGAGCTATAAGCCTCTCTCTGGCCCCAAAAAGTTTAGTTTGCACAAAAATGTTATCATGAATTGTTTAAGACTTTGAAAAAGTTCTTCCTTGGCAACTCTATTAACCATTAGACAAGAAATTAGAGAAACAAACCTGCTGCTGCTTAATTCAGCTCTTCACAAGCGTTTCACTTAGGAATATGTGTTTCCATTCCAGAAATGATTAGTAGATGGTTAAATTACAAGAGGAGGGTGAATTAACATTTTGAATGAAAGGGTTTATAATGAGAGATTTTGAAGTGGAAGAAAATTGCTCACCAAGAGATAGGATTTTGAATGAGACAGACTGGTCTAGCTCTTTATGTACATTACCAGTTTCAATCATTACATTTTGGGGTCCTCTTCAGTTCTGGCCACTCTTAACCGGCTGAATGCCTACCCTTTACTGCAGAGTTCTGGTGCTGGAGATAGACTGCTAAAAACAGGGGTACAAGTATTCCCCACTTTTCAAAAGTTTGTCTTGTGACACTTCACTTTTATGAGAGACCTATGTTAGGACCTGTTTTCCCTAACCGGAAGAAATCGGAAGAGGATTTTTGCTTTCATGGAGAAAAGGTGAAAAGTGAAAATCGGGCTCAGCATTGGTGCTGCAGCAACACGTGCAGCCCCGCCAAGCTCCTTCCCTGAAACTCCACTCAGCAGGTCAGCATCAAGCCGCTGGAGCCTCGAACTGGGTCTGTGAGCATCCCCGCTTTATCTGCATTTATTTTGTGTGTCCGGCAACAAGATGTGCCCTGAGGTATCAGAAGAGCCTAAGAGGTTATTGTGGGGGTCTGAGAATGCTCAAAAAGATTTCCATATAAACGAATGATAATTGCTTCCTCAATTTACGCCATTTCGGCTTACAAAAGGTCTCAGAGGAACACTCGACTTTTGGATGGTGGGGGAAACCGGTAGGTTGTCCTGATAGTTCCCCAGGAAGGTGTGCAGCCGGTGCGATGATACGGGAGCGGGATAGAGCTAATCCGTCTTCCTTCTCTCCTTTATTCCTTTTCTCATTACTGGGCCCAGAATGCATCTGGTCTGCAGGGACATGGGCTCACTGAGGACCTTCCCCCACCCCAGGATAGAAGGTTCTGCGGCCTGGGAGAGCCAGGCAGAACTCTGGCTAATTGGTCACAGAAGTTCTAAGAAGCCATGGGCATCCTCTAGGTAAAGCCAGGCAACCTGGCTGAGTGTTAGGTTTCTCACCATATCAATATGAGACACCCTCTTTGGGACTTGATCCTACTAATGTGGGGACCACAGAAATCATTGAAAACTCTCAGGGGTAAAATGCTGATTTTTTTTTTCTGTTTATCCATTCATTTCTGGTATATCAGGCAAATGCTTCCCATCAGCCAGGCAGGGGACCCCGATGGGAGCCGCCCAGTCACGCTGGCAAATCCACACACCTGGCAGGGTGAGGGGCTCCTGAGTGACCCTCCGCCATGAGGATGGGCTGGTGGCTCAAGACTGCCCTCTTCTGGGGTTCGGGTGGACCATTCCGAGGTGGACCCTATGCATGTGGGCCACCCTTACGCAAGGGATGATTTTCCCCAGGGACTAAGTGCGCAGGTGCTGTCACCGCCGGGTCTACATTTGGAGGGAACTGAAGCTAAGACTCAGCATTTGCATCGGTTCAGAAAAACGTGTGTGCCATCGGATGACATCGGCAGACCCAAAGCAGACGCAGCCTGTCCCAAACACGTCTGAGTAGATTCCTCGGGATCTCCTGGTGCGTCCGTGACCAAGATTATTCCCTTGGTGACGGATCCTGCTATTCAAGGGCAGAGTGCCCGAACCTGTGTGGGCCTGGACTCTAGAGAGGGACATCCTGGAGGCTGGCCTAGTCTGCCCTTTGCCAAAAGGAGGGACTGAGAGGGAGACAAACAAGCCTTGCTGGCGGCTTGGCCCTGATGTTCCCAACTGAAGGTAAACAGCACTCATGGAAAGTCATGGCCCAGGAAGGTCACTCTGGAACTAGGCAGAGACAAGGCCACCCCTCAACCAGGAAAATGACTAACAATCCCCACCTCTGACCACTGAGACTCACTGTCGCTCCTTTCCAGGGACAATTCTCGCCCTTTCTTAATTTTTTCCACCTCTCTAATAAAAATGAGGTCGCCCAATTATTGTATCGCTTCTGCCCTTGACAACATGGAATTCAGAACCTGTCCCCACTTCCTCAAACCTTCCTCAAACCCTTCAACCCTTGCCTAAATGCAGCAACCACCTCTCCCCACTCCTTCCCAAAGCGCCCCACGGGTCCGGACTGGGTTCTTCCGAGCTGCAGCAAGACACCTGAAACGACCTGGTCTTGACCACTGGTGTGTTCCTCCAGGTCTTCCGTTGGTAGGTGCCTGCAGGGGGCTTGTTGGCTGGTTGCCAGCTGATTAGCCTTGGAAATGATGCTAGGGGGGAAAAAAAAGCAAATATCACCACTTAAAAATGTCTGTTGTTTTTTCTTTTCTCTCCTCTTTATCTGACATAAATCCCATCTTTGCCTTTGTCAGACAGAATTGATCTGCCTAGTGGTTTCTTTTGTGTACATGCAAAACAGAGTGCTCCTGGGCTCTCATGTGCTTCCCCGGGATGGTGGGCACCGCGGTCGGTGGTTTCTGGAGATGTGGCCGTAACAGCGGGGTCGCCACGGTGGCTCCCCGTAGCCGGTACCTTCCATTCCCTGTTCCCTGGCGCACGTCTCCTCCGACGCCCCCCCACTGTCTGCCGACTTGGGCTGCAGCTTTCCCTTAACTCTCTTCTCTTTGCGGCCCACCGGAAAGCAAACAAACGAAAAGAATCCCTAAACCCCCAAACTCCAAAACGACATCAAAAAAGGTTCCGACTTGATTTGGCAGTATGGTTTCTCTCTCACTCGAGCCTCTCCCTCAACACTTTGCTTCTTTGCAGACCTAAAGGCTCATTAATGAATGAGCAACGGATCCCTGATAATAGAATAGTTAAGTATAGCACATCGGCCCAGTAGATGATCTTCCAGCTGTTAAAAGAGGCAATTAAGGCGACCTAGAAACAAGGAAAATTGTTTATGAAACAATTATTTATGAAAATTAAGCATCACGCAACAAATGGTGAACAGCGTGATTACAACTAGGCAGCAATCACTCGTGTGCAGCTCAGGACCCAAACGGGGGTACGAGGCAGGATTTATACTAGGTATGACGTGATGGTGTGAGCAGTAGGCCTGCCCGGGCTCTATGAAGAGAGGGACAGAGGAGCCTGATGAAGAGGATCCGGGCTTGGGACTACGGCGAGGTGAGAGAGGCACTTGCACAAAATTCAACAGAGGACCAGACAAACACACTTCAGTAGTCAGGACAAAAAATATTTTAATGTAGTATCTTAAAAAATCAGAATTAAGGCAAAAAAAAAAAAAACCCACAGTGAGCACAGTGTCAGAATTTTACCTGCTCTTGTATGGCCCAGAGACGGAGTGCCTCACTGCCTTACCCTAGTCCCAGCCCGGCTGAGGACAGTGACGAGCCATGTAGGGCCACTGGCCCTCGCCCACCTCTCGGACTGAGCTTCATTGAGCATCAGGGCCACTCCTTACTAAACCCTGAGGGAGGGAGAATCCAAATGCACACTCGATTAGGGAATGGTTGATCGGAGGAAAGATGTTTTCGCGTAGTGCAATGTCACATCCATCTTCCAGGGGCTTGGGCTGGGACAAGAACCTCCAGCCCGTGCAAGTGCCCCAGCACGAAACTCTCCCTGTTAGAGTGACCTAGTGGACTGACTCTTGGAGATTCTTCCCGAGTATGAAATGGAGGCCCGTCTACGAGTCAGAAGCAGCAGAGGATATCACTATAGCAGCCTGCGTCTCTGGGGTCCCACTGTCCTTGTAGGAGCAGAGGCTGAAGGAGTTGCGTTACATTTGCGCGAAAATGTGTGCGGGAGCAAGCAGAACATCAGGAGCCGAAAGTCGGGTGTTTGGAGATGATGTCTCTGTGGGGTCCGTGGGTTGGCGGCGGGGGTGATCTAGAGAGATGCGGGTTTCAAATTGTAAACCTATTGAACAACCAGGCTGGGGTGGCCTGTGAAAAATCAGATTCTCTAGGCAGGTATGTAAGGACTGGGGGTAATGGCCCTAAACAGAGCTAGCGTAATGGTTTTATGGAATCTCGTCAAGGTTTCTTAGTGCTTTTATGTGATCTTTTCAGTTAATAAAGGGGAAATGAAGAAAGATCACATTCACGAAGTTCCCTAAGTAGGACCTGGCACAGTAACCTGGACTTGAGCAAACTTGAATGATAATATCTCACTGGATCATCTGAGCAGGAAATCTGTGAGGTCTTATCAAGATCAAGACCATCGCTTTCCTAACGGTGTTCTTACTAGAAAATGCTAGGTCAGGTTCCTAATGAAGACCAAATGCCTGGAGGATGAGGCCTAAAATAAGGGTAACTTCAAACGGGCTGCCAACAACAACAAACTATGGCCGGTGCTTCTAGCGTGGAGCCAAGACCAAGAAAACCTGGGAGGCCAGTGCTGCCCAACGGAACTTCCTACGAGGATGGAAATGGGACACCCGCGCTGCCCAGGAGAGCAGCGTGGCTCTTGGGCACTGCAGTCCCACGGCTAGCGCGACTCACTGTTTAGTTTTAATTCTGTTAGCCATTTTTTTTTTTTTTTAAAGATTTATTTGACAGCGAGAAACACAGCGAGAGAGGGAACACAAGCAGAGGGAATGGTAGCGGGAGAAGCAGGCTTCCTGACGAGCAGGGAGCCCGATGCGGGGCTCGATCCCAGGACCCTGGGATCATGACCCGAGCCGAAGGCAGACGCTTAACGACTGAGCCACCCGGGCGCCCCACCGTCTCTGTTAGCCATTTTTGAACAGTTTTTAAAAATTGAGATCCAGTCGATATAGAACACGTTCAGTTTAAGGCCTACAGCGTGTCGATCCGCTACGTTTATATACCGCAGAATGATCACCACGGCAGCTTCAGCTGATTCCTCTGTCCTGCCACCTAGTCATTATTTCTCTTTTGTAGCAACTATATTTAGGATCGAACCCTCAGCAATTTTGAAGCCTAGAATACAGTATTACTGAACACAGTCGATAGGCTGAACATTCACTCTCCAGAACTCATTCGTCTTCTGGTTGCCCCCACCAGGGGCAGAGGTATCTGGGACATCAGCTCCTCTTTCGCTTTCCTCCTCCTGTTAGAATCGGGCCAGCTACGTTTTACCACCCCACCCCAGTGCCCTACACAGTGAAAACGCCAGCGACACCTTGAAGATTATTACGAGGAGGTAGAAATCCAAGGTGACTGGCAGCCTGATCATGTCTGCATTTTGTGCAGTACCTTGTTTCTTTGTAGTTTACTGGCTGTTTCGGAAAAGAAAAAAGCTCCCCCTCCTCCGGCTCTGTTTCTTTGTCTGTGTGTGTGTGTGTGTGTGTGTGTTGAGAGGGGCAGTCACTATGCTTAGTGAGAGGGCTGTTTCAAAAAGTTACTCATTGCCACAGATGCCCGTGTCTGAACAATCAAAGCTCTGCACAGTTGATAGCCCCAAAACGAGATTTGACCTGTATTTGCCAATATTAAATAGTTGTCTTTCCTATACATTTTACTAAAAATTCCCTAAAATTATTGCTAGGACTTGACAATAAGTGTAGATTCCCAATTAGTCAATAGGAGGGAAAGGGGGCTTTCTAATGGGTCAGAAACATGACATTATCTTTTTTTTGAAAAATGATTTTATTTATTTATTTGACAAATAGAGAGCACAAGTGTGGAGAGGGGAAGAGGGAGAGGGGGAAGCAGGCTCCCCACCGAGCAGGGAGCCTGATCCTAGGACGGTGGGATCATGACCTGGGCCAAACACAGATGCTTAACCCACTGAGCCACCCAGGCACCCCGAAACACGACATTATCTTAACACGCACTGACTTTTTAAGGCCCAGGAAGTGAAATAGATCTTTTGATGTTCACATACTGGTGTGTTCTGCAGTGTCACCCAAACGCCGGACAGCTTTCTTCACACCACTCCGCTTAGATAAGAGAACCTAATTCTGCACTACGTCTCCATCACACTCGGCTACAAACCGCAGCCACGGGAGAGCAAGGGTTGTGTGCGAAGGCCGTGGTCTCCCGTAGCTTCCTGTGGGGAAGGGAATCTTGTCGCCTAGGACCTGTCTTCTCTGACTCTGGAGCCGGCCGTGGGTGGAGTCTGCCCAACCACTGTTGCTGCGGTCACCTTTACCTGTATATTGGTTGAGACTTCCAGAAATTACCATTGCCCGCTTTTCTGTTCTTCCTCTGTTTCCTTGGCCATTCCTCAGGCTCTCAGTCCAACTTCATTTCTTCCCAAGCCAGAAACGTTGGCACCCTTCCAGACTCGATCCTAGGCTCCCTTCTGTACATATTTAGCTGCTGTGTTGCTCCAGACACACCAGTTTTCGACCCTTGTTTCTTCAGCCAGTCCACAGCGTCCCTCTCCGGCCCCTTGGAAATCCTTTCATCTCCACTCCTTCCTTTCCTGATGATAATAGTGCATTTCTGCTTTTTATGGCATTGGCTCACTATCTCTTATTTCTTATAAATGATCATATAGTTGGGTTTGTGTTTGTTTTAAACTCATTTGGACATGTCTGATCATTTGCATTTACTAAAATGACTGATATGCTTGATTTTATTGTCCCGTGTTGTATTCATGCTATATCATTTTACTTTTGATGGTTCTTTTCCTTTCCTTTTGCTTTTATGAAGTCATTATCCATTCCATTTTTTGCCCTTGCTAATCTGGACATTCCATTGTACGTTTCCATTCTTTTAATGGCAGTCTATTCTCTGGTATTCTTAATTGACTATTTTGTTAACGTTATTTGAAAACGAGACCCCTCAACTCTTTTCTCACTAAGACAGTTTATGTTTCCTTGCATCCCTTACTCCAATAAGATGAGATTGTTAGACTATTTTAACTTCCCTTCCCTCTCTGGCCCCAGTCTAGAAATTTCAAATGTTCTTTTACCATTCTGCCTCCATGTTCACATCAAAGCCTAGGTGATTCTGAAATAGTTTAGTTCTAGATTATTATTAAAATTACTACTCCAGCAACTTCTTTTAAGACTACCGACCTAAAAAAAAATCCTCATCTAGTACTTATATTACGTATTCTAAGATGTTCTACATTGGGTATAGAGATCCCTTAAATAAATAAACTTAAGAAAAATTCCAACTACCATTAACAACGACAACAACAAAACCTAATAAAAGCTGACCCTCCCTTCATCTCTTTGGACTTACCTAGGGTTCACCATCACCTGCATGTCCCAAAGGGCAATCGCTCTGTTATTCCTCAGTGAAGTCATTTGACTAGTAAAATAACTGGCTTTTTTATTTTTGAGGTTGATAATAGTGAGCCCCCTGTGCAGGGAAAATTCAGGCCTCTACTTGTATTATGTCCACTGGCCCAAGTGAAGGACATAGCCAACCCAAGTCAGGAGCTTGGCAAGTACAGTCTGTTCATCTGTGTTAGCTGCAGGGGAGGGAATCAGTACTTGTTGCACCAGAACTTAATCAATTATCATTTGTTTATAGATCACCAGTAGGATTCTCATGGAACGTCCTGGGAACTTGGTGTACTTTTTCAGTCTGCAAACTTGAGCCTTTGTTTTGTTCTAGGGAATTTTCATTTATTATTTGCTTAATTATGCTTCTCCTCCACCAGTTCCCTCTCCGTCTTCATGGCCTATTTTTGCTTGTTATGTCCCCTAGATCTATCCTCCACCAGGACTCTTATCTTTTCCCTGTAAGCTCCACATTTTTGTATTTTTGAGATATTATGCTTTGAGATATTTCTTCCCTTCACTCAGATTACCGACTCTGGCTGCAAGAGCAGCTAGCCTCTCCTTTAATTCTTCTGAGGTATCTTTAAGTTTGAAACCACAGCATCTGGTTTCACAGAGTCTGTCCGTGTGGGAAGGGGCGCCTTGCACAGGATGACCAGCTTAGCCTGGTTTGCCCGGCGCCGTCCTGGTTTTAGCCCTGAAAGTCTCACGTCCCTGGAACTCCCTTGATCCCAGGCAAACTGGGACAGCTGGTCACCCTAATGCCGTACTTGAATCTCTTTAAATCCTAGTTTTATTTTTTATTTATCTGTCTTCTCTGGCAATCCTATTTTTGCTGGGTCCCTGCCCTATTTAATCTTTCTCCTTCTGGCTGCTTGTAAACTCTATAAGATGTCTGGTTATTTTTCTTTATCTACTGTACTGAAACCATTTGGGTCTCACCGGTCACATACCACGGCTTGAAATGAATTCAGTCATTAGCTTTTTTGGGAGAGAGAAAAACTTACAATGCCAGGGTAGCAAAAGAGAAGGCCCGGGTCCCTTTGCTCCTGTCATGCGTTCGAGGAGATTACCAGTGCCACCATATCTTCCTGGATACACAGGAAGGGTCCACCTTCCAGCAGAAGAACCCGCACCCTCATTGCTGTCCTTTCGAACTAGCGTGAGAAAATGACCTTATTAAGGAAGGGACACACAAGCTGTTTGGGTGCCACGCAGCCTGGAGCTGGGCACCAGATGTTTACAGAAGTTGTCTGGGAATTCCAGCCTCTGGCACCTGAGGCCTATTGGGAGGCACTTTTCCATGGGTTTCTCTTGTTTCTGCACATCTTTTGAGCAGAGGCACTGACTGCTTTTATTCTGAGCTAACTTTGCAAGAAAGTTTGTGGAGTGAACAGCCTTAGGAGATAGAAACTGTGTCTCCATGTGCAGCCAGAGAAAAATTTGTTTGTTGACTGGTATGATAATGTCTCCATTTAGGGCAAAAACTGGGCGGGTTTGCTTGCAGTCCTCTTTCACTTACTGGTATTTCCTAGGCTTGCTTCCTCCCCTGCGGCACACCTCCACTGAATGTGCAGCATCCGCTTGGGCCCATCTCTGTGTTGCCCCAGCGGGATGTGGGGAGCAAGAGAAACAACGCAAACAGGAAGCGCGCGCTGCCTGTTGTGCTATGGGGAATCACATCCCTTGCCTCTGACCCAGTGTTCTTGTGATTTCTGCCAGCGTCTGTGAGATTAAAGCTGACTCACTTGTTAGCTTGCAGGCAGGGGAAGGCTCGTACCCTTCCTTCCCAGTTCTCACTGGAGCCCATTACAGACGACATGCTCCCCCATGAGGAATCCTGCAGTGGAAGCTTCCTCCACTCTGCTCCAGCCTCAGCTGATTCGTGGACCCAGCTAGCCAGAATGAGGTCACTTTGGGATAATTCTGCTCATTTCAGTATGGCAGATAACTGGCAACTCCAGCGTGGTCGATCATCTTTGACCTCTATATGGAAGAAGTCCCAGTCTATGAAAGGTCGTCTTCTAAGTATGATTTATTTGGAGCACTTCGGAGGCTCAATTGGTTAAACGACTGCCTTTGGCTTGGGTCATGGTTGCAGGGTCCTGGGATCCAGCCCCGCATTGAGCTCTCTGCTCTGCAGGGAGTTTGCTTCGTCCTCTCCCTCTGCCTGCTGCTCCCCCTGCTTATGTTCTCACTCTCTGTCAAATAATTAAAACCTTGAAAGAAAGAAAGAAAGGAAGGAAGGAAGGAAGGAAGGAAGGAAGGAAGGAAGGAAGGAAGGAAGGAAGGAAGAAAGAGAGAAAGGTGTGTCTGAGGTGATAGCCCATACATAATCTTAAAAAAATAAAGATTTTGTTTATTTATTTGGCAAAGAGAGAGAACGCATGAGCATGAGCAGGGGGGAGGGGCAGAAGGAGAGAGAGAAGCAGACTCTCCACTGAGCAGGGAGCCTGATGTGGGGTGATCCCGGGACCTTGGGATCATGACTTGGGCTGAAGGCAGACACTTAACCAACTGAGCCACCCAGGCGCCCTATAAGGTTTTTGGTTTTTTTTTTTTTTAGGATTTTAATTTATTTCAGAGACAGAGAGACAGCTCGAGCAGGGGAGCAGGGGTGGGGGGCAGAGGGAGAGGGAGAAGCAGGCTCCCCACTGAGCAGACGTGGGGCTGGATCCCAGGACCCTGAGATCATGACCTGAGTCAAAGGCAAACGTTTAACTGATTGAGCCACCCAGGGGCCCCTGATTTATAAGTATTTTTCTATGAAAATAACTTTACAAACAGCAGTTATACCTAGCCCTAGTTATTTTTTTTTTAAAGGTTTTATTTATTTGACATAGAGAGCATAAGCAGGGGGAGTGGCAGGCAGAGGAAGAGAGCAAGAAGGAGGCTTCCCACGGAGCAAGGAGCTGGATGTGGGGCTCGATCCCAGGAACAAGGGATCATGACCTGAGCTGAAAGTAGAAGCTTAAGTGACTGAGCCACCCAGGCGCCCCAACCTAGCCCTAGTTATCTCCAGACTGACCCTGTAAATTTCTTAAGCAGCTCCAGCTTAGTGGTTAAGATTATGGGTTCTGGAGCCAGGCTATTGAGATTCAAATCCTGGCCCCTCCATTAGCTAGATGAGTTACAGTACCCTCTCAGTTGTTTTGCTTTAAAATGGAATTTACAACACTAACCACCAATAGGGTCATTTTGAGGATTAAATGAACAATGTATGTCTTGTAAGCAACTCCTTGCCAGGCTGCTATGATAACCATTCAATAATCTGGCCGCTATGTACAGTTTAAGCAAGTTTGATCATCACCTGTCATCTTGCTCTTATTAAAGTAACATCAGCCTTGCTCTGCCCACTCAATTCTCTGGGGTGAGAAGGCCAGAGCTGTGGGGAGGGGTCTGCAGTTCTCCAGCCCTGCCTGGGAGTGGAAGGATGTCCCTACAACCAGAAGGCAGTATTTTGAGCCTTGCTTGGCCAATATCTAAATTACATCTTCCAACATATGAGAGTCACTTACACAGAGAATATACTGATATCCGACTGTTTGAGCCTGAATCTCTCTTTCAGCTGGTTGCAAACTCTGGCAGAGATGCCAGTTATTAGCCCCCCTGAAGTACCAACACATAGTTGAGTGACAGGCTATCATCTATCATTTCATCCATCCGCCTTGGGATCTCTCCAACCATAAGCTAAGCCCACTGTGGATGGGTCTATGTCTTGCCCTCAGTGAGGCAGTGAAGAGGGCAGTGTGGGAAAGGACATGGTCTCTTACCCCAAAAAGCTTGGGTCCAAATCTGGGCTCTAATAATTTATAGGTAGGTGACCTTTAGCTCCCAAGGCCTTGTTTCCACATCCATAATTGCACCTTCCTTACACAGTCCTTGCAAGGACTGAGTGAGTCACAACATGTACGACACAACAGGGCTTAGCATGTAGTCGCAAGAGTGGGAAGAAATCCTGTATTTTACAGCCTAAGGTGTTTTTCATGATGCAATGAAAGCAGTTAAGTACATTTTCCCTGTAGGTGAAATGCTAAAGTTCTGGAGATGAAGGATTATTTTGTGGAAAAAGATATTTACCTGAAACACTACTGATACTGTCAAGGATGTCCTCATCTTCACTAGTGAGAATAAACTCAGCTTCTGCTAATGAATGGGTAGCCATGGTGCTATTTCAGGAAGCAGCACACAACAAAAACCAAAGACAAGATAGGCATTGGTTGGAAGGTGGGAGAAGTGGGAACATGACCCTGAAGATAGCTTATCCAGGAAGGAACCTGATATGTTTAGTTATTTGTAAGAAAACAAAAGTTTCTTAGGCGAAGTGGATGTTCTTCCCAAGATTTTCTCAAAACAGAAATTAAGAATGGGATAATAGATTTTTTTTTTAAACTTACCATTTATGAGTAAGTACACTTTCTCTGTGCAGATACACGTCCCGAGACTCCAGGGACGGGGCAATACTTTTTCTTTTCTTTTTTTTCTGGGCAATACTTTTTCATCTAGAATCTTATCTCCATCATCTTATGGTTTGTGTTCTGCCCTCTGACCTGTGATAGGGTGACAAGCCAGTAAAATCTCAAGCGTTCTGTTTCTCAATCTCTTTATTATGTACTCATCATTGCCTATGTAACATGCATTATTCCATTGAGATTTTACCATACTGGGAATATAGTTTAAATTGATAAAGGCTGAACTTACATGAGTTGTGAATAAGGTCTAGATTCTGAAGAGGCATTTTTCTTTTCTTTGGTATCTGTATTCTCCCCATCCCAGCTGGGGCCTAATACAGTACAAGGCACATGGTAAGTCCTCCCTACACAGTTGTGTGAATAAATATACATTCTGGGATTTTACTTCAAGGGTGATTATCCTTTCCTGTTCATCAGTGTGGAACTTGCCTCAAATTACCAATCTTCATGGGGATTAGAAGGAAATACTCATAGATGACCAACATAAATTTGAGACAAACATTAATTTATTTACTTGTCTGAGAAGGGAGTGCCACATTACTCAAGGAAAAATTCACCTATGTCTCCCTGTAGTATGCTTGAACCATGAACAACAGATTTCAATTTCCCAAATCCATTATATGCAAATTTTTTGAGAAATACTTTACAATACTGTTCATGAATTTTCTCTTCCCAGTAATTCCGAAACTCTTTTCTTTCCCCTAGCTTACTTTATCCTTGAATAAAGTGTATAATGCACAGAACGACAAAATACCTGTTAGCCAACCGTTTAAGTGATCGGTAAGGCTTCCGGTCAGCACTAGGCTAGCAGGAGTTAAATTTTTAGTTGGACAAGGGACACACACAGATTTTTGACTTGGTGGGGAGTCGGCGC
>CM053612.1:86217550-86237518 GCA_028646535.1 Procyon lotor | reverse complement strand
ACGTCACCTGGGGCTCAGCAGATAAACGTAGTCTTACTCCCCCTCACCTGTACCACCCCTCCCCCCCCCACCTCCCCTCTGGTAACCATCAGTTTGTTTTGTGTAGTTAAGAGTCTATTTTTTGGGTCTTTTTTTCTTTGTTTTGTTTCTTAAACTCCACATATGAGTGAAATCATATGGTATTTGTCTTTCTCTGACTGACTTGCTTCACTTAGCATAATACTCTCTTAGCACCATCCACGTTGTTGCAAATGGCAAGATTTCATTCTTCTATCTGGCTGAGTAATATTCCATTGTATGTATACACTACATCTTCTTTACCCATTCATTTATTGATGGACACTTGGGCTGTTTCCAGAATTTGTCTATTATAGTAATGTTGCAATAAACATAAGAGTGCATATCTGTTTTTGAATTAGTATTTTCATATACTTTGGGTAAATACCCAGTAGTGGAATTACTGGATCATATGGTAATTCCATTGTTATATTCTGAGGAACCTCCATACTGTTCTCCAGAGTGGCTGCATCGGTTTGCCTTCCCACCAACAGTGCAAGAGGGTTTCTTTTTCTCCACATCCTCGCCAACACTTGTTTCTTGTGTTCTTGGTGTTAGCCATTCTGATAGGTATGAGGTGATATCTCATTGTGGGTTTTTTTTTCACATTTATAGTTTTTTTATTTAAAAAAATTTTAATTAACATAAAATGTATCATTTGCCCCAGGGCACATGTCTGTGAATCATCAGGCTTACACATTTCACAGCACTCACCATAGCACATACCCCCCCAATGTCCACAACCCAGCCACCCCATCCCTACCCCCCCCCCCCCGGCCACCCTTAGTTCGTTTTGTGAGTCTAGGAGTCTCTTATGGTTTGTCTCCCTCCCCATCCCTTCCTGTTTCATTTCTCTCCCCCACCCCCCCAAACTCCCGCCTTGCCTCTCAACTTCTTCATATCAGAGAGATCATGTGATAATTGTCTTTCTCTGATTGACTTATTTCGCTTAGCATAATACCCTCTCATTGTGGTTTTGATTTACATTTCCCTGATGATGAGTGATGTTGAGCATCTTTTCAGTGTATCTGTTGGCCATCTGTATATATACTTTGGACAAATGTCTCTTCATGTCTTCTGCCCATTTTGTAATTGGATCATTTTTTTGCTGTTGAGTTACATAAGTTCTTTATATATTCTGGATACTAATGCTTTATTGGATATGTCATTTGCACATATCTGCTCCCATTCAGTAGGTTGTTGTTTAGTTTTGTTGGTTTCCTTTGCTGTGCAAAAGCTTTTTATTTTGATGTAGCCCCAATACTTTACTTTTGCTTTTATGTCCCTTGCCTCAGGACACTTATCTAGAAAAATGTTGCTGTGGCCGAAGTCAGAGAAATTAATGTCTGTGCTCCCTTCTAGGATTTTTATGGTGTCAGATCTCACATTTAGGCCTTTCATCCATTTTGAGTTTATTTTTGTGTTTGGTGTGAGAAAGTGGTCCAGTTTCATTCTTTTGCATGTAGCTGACCAGTTTTCCCAGCACCATTTGTTGAAGAGACTTTTTCCCATTGTGCATTCTTGCCTCCCTTGTCAAAGATTAATTGACCATGGGTTTATTTCTGGGCTTCATGTCCTATTCCATTGGTCTGTGCATCTATTTTTGTGCCAGTACCATAGTGTTTTGATTACTACAGCTTTGTAGTATGTCTTGATATCTGGGATTATGATACCTCCAGTTTGTTCAAGATAAGCAAAGGATGATCTTGACTGAAGCCCCAGCCTCAGTCTTTCTGGAGAGCTCTTGAGCGTAGGTTGCACCCCAAGAGTTTATCCCAGATTCAAGCAAGGCAGCTGGGATTTCCAATGCCCACGCTTGGCAGTCACTGGCTAAGCTCCACTCTGGGGAACCAAAAATCCCCAGCACATCCGCCCTCTGCACAATGGGCAAAGCGATGTTAGAAGCTAGGAGGGCAGGAGAGGCACATCGGAACAGTGAAAGGGATAGACCATTATAGGAAGCACTTGACATTATCCACTGAGTGCTTTGGGTTCTGCTAAACAGAGGTGAGCTGTTCAGTGGGGGTAAATACATGACACCGAAAAAAAAAATTCATGACGCCGATTGCTTGCTGCTCACACATCTGAGCAACAGATCTCAAACTTTGACTGGAAAAGATCCTTTGAGAATTGTTTAAAATGGAGATTCCTAGGCCTCATCCAGAGACCTGATTCCGCTGTGCCTGGGAAGTTCATTGTCAACATGCTCCCCAGACAGTTCAGAGGTGGGGATCCTTGGGAACTACTCCTTAGCGGCTGGCAGAGGCTGGCAAGGGGGCAGCAAGGGTGGACAGGCAGGCTGGGTTGTGGGCAGGGTCTCCACGAGTGTTCATCAGTGCCATCAGGTGTCCACTCAGCCACTCGTGAACAGACATAGAAAAGCCTGGAAACCACTTCCTGAGACCTGCTTCCTGAGGAGACTCAAAGTGAGACGGTGAGTCAGGGAGCTGCAGAACAATTGTCCCAACTGGTCATTCTGTGAGCCCTGAGGGAAGGGGTGTTGTGATTTGCACAAATACAATTAGGAGGTGTTTTAAATTGAGCCCCGCCCCCCCCTCCCGGAAGCCCTGAGACTAGGATGCTCGTGCCAGCGGTTTACGTGGGAGGTGAGGCCAGGCAGCATCGGCAGGGAAGTGGGGAAGAGACGAGAAGGGAAGGCAGTCGATACACGGTACGCGATTGGTGTCACTGAGCAGGTTGCTGCTCTGGACCACCGGCCACAGTCCTGCGGGGGACATCTGGGAGACCATGTTGCACGTATCTCTGAGTGAGAGACTGCGGTATTTTGCCATTAAATCCCTTTTATCAACGGTTGAGGGCTGCCCCTTGGAACTTTTGGCCTACCGTGGATTTGTGGGGAGCGCCCTCTGGAGCTGCAGAAGCCCCAGCAGAGTTGCAGACCCTGGCAATAAAACGCCATCTAGGTGCGGCACCTGGGGGCTCCGTCGGTTAAGCGTCTGCCTTCAGCTCAGGTCAGGATCTCAGTTGCTTGCCTGCAGAGCTCGTGTGAGGTGGGTCCGCTTGTGTGCGGCTGGAGGGTAAGCTTTGTCCCCGGCGGCGCCTGTTTCCTTGGCTGTGGGCCCTGATGCCTGCAGTCGGCCTATTCGGCCTGGCGGGGTTGCTGGGATAATCTCAGCCAAAGAACTGTAAGAGGTCCCGTCCTCCAGTTCGTGAGATTCCAGAAGACTTGCGCTGCTGGTGCTCGGGAATGAGTGTCCCTGAGTTAAGAAGGAGGCCAGAGCTTCCACCCACCCCCTTGCCTTGTACATTTTCTGTTCACTCCGTTGATGGATCTTACAGCCACACCCGGTTCTTGGAGGATGCATTCCTGCCCCCAGCGTGCCAGGCTGAGCCCTACAGGGAAGCTGTGAGATGTGGCCAGCATTCATGGAGTTCCTCCCGGAACTCCCTTTTTTATCCGTTTCTTCCTAGAGTCATCTCTGGCCTTGATCATTCATTTGCTGCCGTCCCTTTGGTTTACCTTTCATTACCTTGCGGTGCTGATGAAGGCATCAGAACTGACCCGCCAATCCTGGCTGTTGTCAGAGAGGCGACAGTGAGAGTGAGGGGAAACAGGACAAAGGGACGGGGGACAATGTGACCTAGCCAAGAAAATGATCCTCAGGCGTGTCCCCAGAGTTTCAGGAAGAAGATGTGTAAAAACTTCAAGTGTGGGCATGAGCTCATGGCCAGAGAGTCCAAAAGGTAGAGATGAGCAAGAGAAGACGGCTGAAATCAAAAGCCCAGACCAAGCTCAGATCTGAGAATGACACTAATGTAGCCCTAAAAAAGCTTTTATGCTCTATTTGAGCCAGAAAGAAAATGAGGACGGGATGGGTCAGCTTGGGACGAGTGAGATGATAAAAACAAATGGCAGAGAGGAAAGGGCCACACAACTCCTGGTTTGTTTCCCCCCTTTTATTATTGTTTACTAAGGGAGTGCTCTTTAAACTGGAAAGGGTAAAAGACTCGTGGTTACACCAGAGGAAGGGGCAGAGATGGGAAAGAGTCACTGTCGTGTGTGGAACAAGTTCAAGTCAGGCAACCTGTAGGTAGAGGAGGCTGTCGTGGGAGTTTTGTAGGTCAAGTTTTCAAAGAAGTGCTGTCACAAACAAAGGGAGAGGGTACCTAGGAAATGGAAGATCTGGAAACCGTGGTGCACGAATGAAAGCTGAGTGAGTGAGGTGAGTGTAGCCAGGAAACAGGAGGCTCGGAGGAAACATATCCACGAGAGCACCACGCGTGTGAGTGGATGCTGTTTAGAAACAGGCTAGACTGTGCTCGGCAGGCTAGAGAGTGGAGCTGAGCCCAGTGGGGTGACATTCTAGGAAAGCACAGTCCAGTTCCATATTAAAACTTACAAATGTTTAGAAACAATTACCATTGAATGTCTGCCTCAAAGCAACGATGTCACCACAACGGTAAAGTCTGAAGTGTGAGTAACTGAATTTGTCGAGGCTCTTGTAGACAGAGTTTTCTTACACGGCGTGAGGGTTAGGTTACAGTCTTGAGCATTGGTTTTTAGCCTTTTATAGGCCATGGAACCTTTTGAGAATCTCATAAAAAAATAGGGATCCTCTTTATTTGAAAATGTTCGTATGTGCCAACACACCACTTCTTACGTTCAGTTTCAAGGAGTTCCCTGTTCCTAAAGCAGGACCGTGGTCCCCAGGTTAAGAAGCCCACACAGCTGAAGGGATTCTTCTGTTTCTAACATGCAGCGATTCTAAGTCCTTTCCCTAGAAGTTACATTTTTCATAGATCTCTCCCCAGTAGAATTTTGTAAACATTTTCATGGCTTCACACACACACACACACACACACACACACACACACACACACACACACACACACAGAGGGGGTGCTGATTTTATGAAACCAGCTGAGTGTGCAGGACATCCCAAGATTTTTTCTGTTTCCTGATGGATGATTTCCACCTTGTGGCAGCACTTTCTCTCAACACCTGTGTGTTCAACACTTAATATATACGAGCCAATGCCTAGTCCCAAATATTCAAATCTTTAAATCAGGAAGGACTGATTCCAGGTTGTTTGCCTCTTGCTTCCAGCTGTGTCTGCATCAGGTCAAAGCAATGCTGTAATGCACAGAAGCACCACCAGATGGTATCCTTGGGAAAGGCTTGCTTTGCAGTTGATTTCTTAGCTCTGACGTCTATTCTAAACATAGCCTGGTAAAATGCTTGGGGAAGAGGGGAAGAGGGGAGAGAATCTGTTAGGGAGGAGGAAAAACACCAATGACAGGACAGCCCCTGCACTTTCCTGGGTTTTGATATACAGAGACAAGTCTTGATTACTTTCTTCTACTTCTTAATGATCAGCTTTGGGAGGCTGACGCATAGATTTATGTAATATATAAGCCTTTCTTTCATACACATACATACATTTTCTGCCTCTGCTGATGCTCCATGTGATTTAAAAGCTGCTCATAATTTGAAGGAAGAGCTTGTTACCCTTTTGGATTGTAAACTTGCACATTCATTCCTTTATTGCATCCGTCCCCTACTTTAATTCCGGTTAGAATGTTGAGTTTGCACGGAAACTCAAGACCTTTCACAGAAAGACCTTTCCGGGAAGAGAGAAGCTCGGTTGGATCAGCTCTCTCTGCTGTGAACACTAGACCAACTGGAAAGAAGATCAACGGCAAAGGAGAGGGCAGAAGTGGTCTTGGGTGGAAAGCAAGATTATCTCTGAAATTGACATATCCGTTCAATCTTCTCTCTTGCTCCTTCCAGGTTCTTAAAAGAGTTTTTAAAAACCCACATTCCTGCTACATGAAGCCTCCGGTTTCCATTTCTTACTTTACTCCTAGGCCTGGTGCTTGCTGCCAGTTGGTAAACTTACTTAAGAGAGGGAATGATGTTGCTTAGAGTATAGTCATCTTTGTTGAGAAAGAACCTTCCATTGGTTCGTGCTCTTTAGCAGGCAGCTAGCAGAAATAAGAAAGCTCAGAACAGATGCCGTATTTCTTTGGGGCACGGCTTTGGCCAGCCCTCTTTTCATTTTTGTACCTGCAAGTGGAAAATTACCACTTTAATGAGCCACATACCCTGTGGAAAAAAATGTTTGAAATTACACAGTAGTGGAAAACCTTCTTTCCAAGGGTGGGTGGTAGTGCAGAACCCCGCCAAATTAAAAATGGGGGATTCTTTTCTTCTTACATTTTATTTCAAGAATAATTCTGCGAGAAACCTGCCTTTCTGAGCATAGAGGCATGAAGAGAATTCCGGAGTGGTAGAGCTGGGAGGAAGCAGGCATATTGCCATTTAGAGGGCGTCTTTCCCGGCCTGGCTCTGCCGGGTGTTACAGGGAATGCAGAGACTGAAGAGACACTGTTCCTCTCCTCTAGGAGCTTCTAACCTGGTGGGAAGGACAAGCATACAGAGACCCTGTGTTATGCCTGGAATTAGACTTGAGTGCCAAAAGCAAAATAAAAATTAAGTACGGCTCTGCTTGGCTGGGCAGGGCTGCAGCAACTGAAAATCCACTAAAATGCCGACTGTTAGTGAAGTCAAATTACCCTTTGTCCTCGCAATGTATGTAACTGGCTGAATGTGGGCTATTTTTCTTCTTTTTCATACTTTTCTGTTCTTTGCAAGATTTCTAAAATAAGCACGTTCAGTCCCCCCCCCCCCCCCGTTATAAAAGCAAGGGAGAGTCTGAAGAGGAAAACGTATACTTTTTTTTTTTTTTTTTGGCAATACTCCTACTATGTTGACAAAAGCAAACGCTTATTTGGCGGTTACTCTGGTACCAGGTACGATTCTAAGTGCTTTTATGTATGAACTCATTTAATCCTCTCAGCCATCCTATAAGAGAGGTACTCTTCTTCAACCCATTTTATAGAGGAAGTAATGGAGGCACACACAGCAAGTTCGGTAGCTTGCCTGGGCTACACCAGGATTTAAGTGGCTGAGCGGGCTGGCTCCCAAGTGCGCTGCCGAGTTTAGCGAACATTAGGGAGCAGGAGTTTTTCCTCCTAAATTAATTTCCCAGGTGACTGAAGCTTGTTGGTCCATCCCGGGATTGGGCTGGAGAATGGTCTCTTCCTGGAGCTGGATGATGCGGGAAGGGAGATGCTGGGATTGGAAAGTCAGACCCAAATGGCTCCGTTACTTGGAGGAACCTCCAAGTAGAGACCAAAGAGTTTCCAGGCGGTACACTTTGCCTGGCCGAAAGAGTTCCAGGAAATAGTAGTTCCTTTTCTAGAAAAGCTGCTGCCCTGGGAGGGAACAGGAGTGAGGAGTTGCTGCAGGTGAGCAGAAGACCCTAGAGAAAGGCATTGGGGTTGGGATCGGAGTCATGTGATAGGGTTTCGGGTTAGAATGCTGGTAAGGTTTAGGGTTAGAGGTTAAAGATTAGGGTTAGGATTATGGTTAGTGTTAGGGTCAGGGAAAGCCATCGTCATCTAGCTCTTCTGAGGTCTCTGAAAGCTCTTGCCACTTGCTGGGTCTGGGGGAAGACATGAGACTCTGGGAGGGTGATTTTCCAGATCCCACACCAAGGATGCCCCTGGGATTCCAGCCCACCACTTTGGGTCTCTTCTCCAGGCAGAGCTTGGGCACAAGGAGCAGTCCAGGAACCCTAGCCAGGATGCACCCACAGTCAGGTGGTCTGTTGCAATGGCCACATCCCAGTATGGGCCCTGTGAACTGAAGGCAGGCTTGAGCTGCAGGGTGAGGTCTAGGGTAAGTTTCTGTAATTTAAGTTTTAATAATGACTGTGCTTCTAAACCGGCCTGCCAAATTTCTGAGAATTAAAAACTGGATCTTGCAAGCTCGTGCAAGTCTACTATAGCATGGCACTGGTCTGAGCCCATACCTCATTCTTTCATACTCACCATAGCTCTCTCTACATCATGGGAGCTTCTAGTCACATCTGAATATCCAGGAGGAAATTGCATTCTTAGAGGTCACCCTTTAGAAGGGAAATAGCATGTCAGTCACAACATTCTAGTTATGGGCATTGTAGAAACAAGTACCCTACAATTTAGTAAAAGGAGGAAGGGGGGCTCCTGGGTGGCACAATCAGTTAGATGTCTGCCTCTTGATTTTGGCCTGGATCATGATCTCAGTGTCATAGGATCGAGCCCTGCGTCAGACTCTGCCCTCAGCAGGGAGTCTGCTTTTCTCTCTCTCTCTCTCTCTCCCTCCCCCCACCCCCTTTCCCTTCTCGTGCATGCGTACTCTCTCTCTAGAATAAATAAATAACTAAAAAAGGAAGCAGATGGGTAAAGAAGTGGTATACACACGACAATGGAATATTACTCAACCATGGAAAAGAATGAAATCTTGTAATTTGCAATGACACGGGTGGAGCTGGAGAGTGTTATGTTAAGTGAAGCAGGTCAGCCAGAGAAAGACAAATACTATATGATTTCACTTGTATGTGGAATTTAAGAAAACAAAACAAATGAACATAGGTGGGAAAAAAAGAATGGCAAACCAGAAAACAGGCTCTTAACAGTACAGAGCAAACTGAGGGTTGCTGGAGGGGACGTGGCAGGGGGCTGGGCTAGATGGGGTATGGGGATTAAGAAGGGCACTTGTGAAGAGCACCGGGTGTTGTATGTAAGTGATGAATCCCTATATTCTGTGCCTGAAACTAATATGAACTGCATGTTAACTAACTGGAATTTAAATAAATACTTGAAAAAGAAAAGAAATTTTAAATTATAATAAGGAAGCGGAGAAATTCCCTTCATATGGATATGTATGTCAGAGTGCGGGTGTTCTGGCTGTGAGGGCGATACCCTGGAATGAGTACTGCATCTCATCGTGGTGGAGGACGTGTGCTGAAACCTCCTTCCGCAAGCACTGACAGGCGCACCGCTAGATACTTATGCTGCCTGTGCCTGTCTATCCAGGCTTGCCGTAACTGGGCTTGAATTTAAGACGCAGGTTGAGTGTAGGTGTATCTGAGGTGTTTCTCACCCTCTTTGAACTAGCATGTAGACCTGGGACACGTTCTGCTCACAACGATGGCAGAAATACAAGAGAACAAGCCGAACCACAAAGGAGCATTTCAGCCTTGTTTGCATTACATTTGCAAACATCCCATTGGCCAAAGCAAGCTACATGGTCAAGTCCAGTATCAGTAGGGTGGGGAAATATACTGTTTCCAGTAAGAGGAATTATAAAGCCTCAAGACAAAGAGTATGATGTAGGAAAGGGTGAAGGGCTGAGGACAATGACTGCTATACCACATGTTTACCAAACGGAATCTCCCAGGGATCAGCTTTTGACCCTGAACTCATTATTCAAATCTGTTCAACTAATAAGCCTTGACCTCTATAGACAGAGAATGAAGATAATTGCTATCCTAATGTACAATACTACAGAAGATATAACTCCTCAAATCTGGTATCTTCAAACCTTTTCCAGTTTTTTAAGGCCATACCATACATATCTAGGAATGTGTAGGAGTTGACCCTCCTCACATCTCCATCATTGGTCAGCTATTCACTGGTCTGGCCAGTTTTTCTGACCATTTCCCTTACTATAGGCCTGCCATCCATCTCTCTCCCCTAATGATGGCCACCCTCACCTCCATCCCAATGGCTGGCAAAGACTCCTTGACCAAACTTGAGTCAATTTTTCTGAGTTCTCTTTTGACTAGGCCTTGGCCTTAGGCTCAGTTCTTGGCCTAGTTAGTCCAGTTTTAGCAAAAATCCTGCTGAGTTAGTTTACTGAAAACCTCCATCCTTGGTATCTGATCATCTTTGATCTCTGATCAAATTTTTCCATCTCGACCCTTGATATCTCTTATACTGTGGCCTGCCTTCAGCAAGAATCCTGTTGAGTTGGTCTAGCCAAAATCCTGCTAGCCTTGATGTTTCCTCTTTGTAATTTTCCATCCACTGATCTCACCCTGCTCCTTGGCTATAAATCTCCACTTGTCCTTATTGTATTTGGAGTTGAGCCCAATCTCTCTCCTCTCCTGAAAAACCCCCATTGTAGTAGGCCCCTTCTTGAATAGCCTTCCTTACCATCTTTAACAAGTGTCCAAATAATTTTTTCTTTTTTTTTAAATATTTTATTTATTTATTAGAGAGAGAGATCTCAAGCAGGCCGGGGGGTGGGGGGTAAGCAGGCTCACTGCCAAGCAGAGAGCCCCATGCAGGGCTCGATCCCAGGACCCTGAGATCATGACCTGAGCCAAAGGCAGAGGCTTTAATCCACTGAGCCACCCAGGCACCCCCCAAATAAGTTTTTCTTTAACAGGGCCTGAAGGAAGAAAGGTGGGGATTCTAGGTGCTGTGGTGTCATGGTATTGTGGACACACAAAGGCTTAGAAGATCTGGGTGTGAAATCCATACCTTTTGCTAACCAGTCATGTGAATTTGGGGAAACTTCTCTGAATTTCAGTTCTCTCATTAACGAAATGGAGATAATTCTGCATATCTCATAGGATGTTGTGTGGTTTAAATGGTCAAAGTTGTTAACACCTAAAATGTTGTCTAGCACAGGGAAAGCACTTGATAAATGTTTTTAGTTGGAAGACAACATCAACATCATGTCACATAGCACCATGTCACAACATATGTCGGACACATTTTCAAATCCATATTATAACTGCAAAACCTGTAGAGGTGCATTAGACTGTAAGCTCTTTTCCAGGAAAATGTCCATTGTCTTCCATGAAGGTCTATGTCTTCCATAAGCCAGTGTCAAAGTGTCCTTGACCTGCCCTCTGAAGAACTCAGAATTGGTTCTTCTGCACCTGGAGGCCACCCAAGGGTCATTCCATCCCTCTCCTGGTTCTCAGCCTCCACATCTTCCTTCCTGCCGACAGCTGGGTTATGTGACTCTACCTACAACACCCCCCCCCCCACACACACACACTTTTTCTGGTTATGGCTACATATTCTCCAAAATGAAGCACATTCTCTACTAAGATCCAGGCAAGGAATTCTGGGAAATGATGACCTTTAAGGCTTAGGGTGACTCCTCGTTGCCCAATCTGGAATGAACGCATCTTCCGCTGCCTTAGGGGTAATCCTGTCTTATTAAAATATATTGATAGTCGATCTGAAGCTGAGCAAGTTTGAAATAACCCTTGTCTCTCCAACCTTACCTGCAATTCAGCTCAGTGAACACTAACAGGATATCTTCAAAGACACAGCTAGAGATCCAGAAAGAAACATGAGGATGAGAAAGATTGGAGTACTGAAGGAAGATCATTGGGCTTTTCAGAGTTGGTAAACCAGCTGGCTAGGGATAAAACTTTGATGGAGGATATTCTTTGGATATTCCCACCTTGATATTTCTACCTGACCCTACTTCCATCCTGCCCCTTTCACGAGGAAGACAGATCGGTTTTCCTTCTTCCTTCTTCACCAAACTCATGATATACAGAGTTTGAAGGTTGCCAGCAGAGGGGCGGGAAAACTACCATAAGAAGGCCAAGGTACTGTCAGCACCAAGCTTCTTTCTGAGATTCAGAGTTAAAACCTATTGAAGTGGACCTAGGTGACACAGAGTACACACTGGAGGTGGAGAAGGGCACCAAGGATCCTGCAAAGCAGTTAGTATGCCGCGGTGGGTAAGACCAGAGCAGCGGGCCGGTTGCAGCTTTGAATCAGAAGTGGTACTCACACTAACATTGACTGTATTCCCTGTGCTGTACTTTTCATCCTCATGACTTACTCATTCCATAACTGGAAGCCTGTAGCTCCCGCTCCCCTTTGCCCATTTTATCCCTCCCTCCACCCCATTCCCCACCATGTGGTGACCGATGGTGGGTACACTTGCAGAGGACATAGCATAATGTGTGGAGTTGTTGAAACATTATGTTGTACACCTGAAACTAATGCAACAGTGTGTGTCACCTATACTTCAACGATTTCTTTTTAAAGAACTGGTATTTCCAGGTCTAGAGTGTGGGGCACCAATGAACTTGTCTCAGTGCAATCCTCCCGAGGACAGGTTTAGCCCGGTAAAGTGGCTGTGTGGATGGGTCCAAAGAGCCCTGGCCACTGGGTTTGTTCTTTTTCATATCATGTGACTTAGTCTACACCCCTTCTTTGGCAGCTGTAGTGGGGACGAGTGGTCCCATCAACTGCCCCATTCTCCTGGCTTGGTGGTCCGGTGGCCACTGGGGGTGATTGCCGTGTTCTCCAATGTCAAGAGGGTTCTGACTCCCACAAAGAGAGGAAGGAATTTCCAGGCTGAACACTGAAAATCCCAAGGGATTTTTTTTTTAAACGATTTTATTTATTTGAGAGAGAGAGAGCCAGAGAGATCACAAGTGGAGGGGAGTGGCAGAGGGAATGGGAGAAGCAGACTCCCTGCTGATCAGGGAGCCCGACGCAGGACTCGATCCCAGGACCCTGAGATCATGCTTGAGCCAAAGGCAGACCCTTAACCAACTGAGCCACCCAGGCGCCCCAAAAATCCCAAAGCATTCTTATCATGCGAGGGGATGACGGGAGAGCAGGAATAGATGGACTTCTATGAGTACGGGAAGGTAAGAGCTTAAGTGTTACATTCCAGACAATACTGAGGGGGAAGGGGACGGTCACTTGATTTGGAAACCAAAGTCTGATGCCCCAGGTATAAATAAATACAAGGCAAGAAAAACGATATGGGAATGTCTGCACTGATACATTCTTAAATGCTAGTGAGTTACACTCTTATGGTAGAGGTCTCTGGATTTGACATGCACTTTTATGTTACAGTTTTTGAAGTGCAGATTTTTGTCTTTTTTTCATTATGGTAAAAAACACATAAAATTTACCATCTTAACCATCTTTAAGTGTACAGTTCAATAGTATTGAATATATTTGCATTATTGTGAGACAGCTATCCAGAACTTTTTCATCTTGCGAAACTGAAACTCTATACCCATTGAAAAACAACTCTTCTCTTCTCCCTCCCTGCCAGCTTCTGGTAAGCACCATTCTGTTTTCTGTCTCTATGAATTTGAGGATTTTAATCATACATATCGGTGGAATCATAAAGTATTTGTCTTTTTGTGAGTGGCTTGTTGGACTGATCAGAATGACCTCAAGGTTCATCCATGTTGTCGCACGTGACAAGATTTCCTTTCTTTTTAAGGTCGAATAACATTCCATTGTAAGTGTATACCACCTTTTGTTTATCCATTCATCTATTGACAGACGTTTATTTGGGTTGCTTCCCCATCTTGGCTATTATCATTTGTGCTGCTATGAACTGGAGTATGTAAACATCTCTTTGAGACCCTGCTTTCAATCCCTTGGGAAATATAGCCAGAAATGGGATGATTGGATCATATGGTAGTATTATTTTAAACTGTTTGAGGAATCTCTATTGTTTTCCACAGGAGTTAAATCATTTAACAATACTACTGACAGTGTACAAGGGTTTCAGTTTCTCCCCATCCTCACCGACACTGGTTATTTTCTCTGTGTGTGTGTGTGTGTGTATTTTAATAGTGATCATCCTAGTGTGTGTGAGATGACACCTCATTGTAGTTTCATTTTGTGTTTCTCTGAGAGCTCGTGATGTTGAACATATTTTAATATGCTTCTTGGCCATTTGTGTATCACTTTTGGAAAAGTGTCTATTTAGGTCCATTGCCCATTTTAAAATCAGGTTATCTATTTTTTTGTTGTTGAGTTATAGGAGTTTTAAAAAATGTATTCTGGATATTATCTCCTTATCAGATAGATGATTTGTAAATATGTTCTCCCATTCCTTAGGTTGCCTTTTCACTCTGTTGATTGTGTCCTTTGATTCAGAGTTTTAAGTTTGACGTAGTCCCGTTTGTCTATTTTTGCTTTTGTTGCGTGTTTTTTCTGTGTCTATGTCATGTTCAAGAAATTATTGCTAAATCCAACGTCAGGAAGCTTTTACCCTGTGTTCTCCTCTAAAACTTTTATAGTTTTGGGCTTTACCTTTAAGCCTTTAATCCATTTTGAGTTTATATTTTATATAGTATAAAGGTCTAACTTCATTCTTTTGCACATGGGTATCCAGTTTTCCTAACACTGTTTGTTGAAAAGTCTGTCCTTTCTCCATTGAGTGGTCTTGGCACCCTTGTCAAAGATTATTTGACCATATAAGTTAGGATTTATTTCTGGGCTCTCTATTCCATTAATATATGTCTTTATGCCAGACCTCATTGTTTTTATTCCTTGGTTTTGTAATATGTTTTGAAATCAGTAACTATGAGTCTGTCACATTTTTTCAAAACTTGTCCTTTTTGAAAATTGTTTTGGCTATTTAAGGTCCCTTGGGCTTCCATGAGAATTATAGCATTTTTCCCCGATCCTGCAAAAAGTGCTGTTGGGATTTTGGTAGGAACTGCGCTGAATCTGTAAGTTACTTCAGGGAATATTGACCTCTTAACAATATTAAGTCTTCCTATCCGTGAACACGGAATGTCTCTGTATTTATTTGTGTCTTCTTTCATTTCTTTCAGCAATGTTTTGTCGTTTTCAATGTACAAGTCTTTCACGTCTTTGATTGGGTTTATTCCTAAGTATTTTATGCTTTTTGGTGCTGTTGTAAACAGAATTGTTTTCTTACTTGCCTTTTCAGACTGTTAGTATATAGAAATGCAGCAATTTTTTGCATGTTCGTTTTGTATCCTGCAAATTTGGTGACTTTATTAGGTTGTTTTTTGTTTTGTTTTGTTTTTAAAAGATTTCATTTATTTATTTGACAGAGAGAGATCACAAGTAGGCAGAGAGGCAGGCAGAGGGAGAGGGGGAAGCAGGCTCCCCGCTGAGCAGAGAGCCCGATGCGGGGCTCAATCCCAGGACCCTGAGATCATGACCTGAGCCGAAGGCAGAGGCCTTAACCCACTGAGCCACCCAGGCGCCCCTGGTGACTTTATTAATTTTAACAGGTTTTTTTGTATGTCGAATCTTTAGGGCTTTGGGGTACAGATTAAAAACAAAGATTTATGTACTTATTTGAGAGACAGAGAGCACAAGTGGAAGAGGCAGGAGAGAGAATCTCAAGCAGAATCCGCACTGAGTCCGGAGCCCAATGTGAGGCCTGATCTCATCACCCTGAGATCACGACCTGAGCTGAAACAAAGAGTTGGACCTTTGACTGTTCCACCTAAAGTACAGAGGTTTTTTTTTTTAACAGCCTCTTTGCAAGATAAAATATTAATGTATGACTGAAATTATGAATCTCTAAATAGTTTTTGTGAAGGGAAGTTGAAATTTCACTGGAGAGGGTCTTTGTCCAGAATCCCAAACTTCATTGCACCGTCTCTAATTATATAGTACTTACCGTTGTCTGTTCTGTAATGGAAGGAAGTGGCCAGACTCTTTTACTTGCATTTGTTAAAATATTCATGCATGTGACATTTTTGTTTTCAATGGCATTTCTATTCCCTTGCCCTTCTAGGGAGATTTCTGATAACCCTGAATAGTTTTCATCATGCCAGTGCAGAGTATGAAACACTGTGTTAGGGCTTCTGGAGATTTCTGATTACAGTGTGTGTATTGTATGTGAGGCTGGTGTTTCAGCCTCACAATTACAAAATTCACAGTAAGAATTGGGGGTGCTAGTGAAGGAGAAGGTCTGACTTTGAGGTTCTTATAGGTCAGTCCCCAGCATCTTCTGATGATGCTCTCGGTCCTGCCGTGGGAGAGACAGCCAGAAATGTACTTGTAAAATCTCATTGCAAAGTAGGAATCTCTCTCTCTCAACAGATTCCTTGCCTACAAACATTCTGCAACGTAGAGATTGTTGGCATCCTCAGAGGTAAATGTACATGTGGAAGAAACAAAAACATTCTTTGTACTTTCCACCCTGAGATCGAGACCTGAGCCAAGATCAATAGTCAGATGCTTAACTGACTGAGCCACCCAGGCACCCCTAAAAACATTCTTATTTTGCTAAAGTTTGAAAGAGTTCCTTTTAACTTTGAAAAATATATTCTGAGACACTGATTCTGAACAGTTTGGGAATTGTGGCAGCATCATTGGGTTAATTTTAAACATATCCTATTCTGACCCCATCAGATACTTGTTACCGTGGTGTGGATCAGAATCCACACTCTCTGGGGAGGGGGCACCTGCGTGGCTCAGTTAGTTGAGCAGCTGCCTTTGGCGTGGGTCATGATCCCAGGGTCCTAAGATCGAGCCCCACATCGGGCTCCTTGCTCAGCAGGGAGCCTGCTTCTCCCTCTCCCTCTCCCCGCTACTCTGCCTGCTTGTGATCTCTCTCTCTGTCAAATAAATAAATAAAATTTATATATAAAAAAAGAATCCACTCTCTCTAGCTTAAGGGGTTTATTCAAAATATTAAATAGCTTTCAGAGTCAGAGAGTCAGTATGGAGGCTGCACATGGAGAGAGACAGGCAAAGCTCATAAGTGCTTCATGCACCTGTCCCATAGGAACCTCCCTGCCGAGGTACCTATGACCTTAGATATACCATTTGGCTCTGAGTCCACGGCACCCAGCTCAATTTATCATTATTTTTTAAAATTACTGAGTTTGGATTTGAAAGCCCTACAACAGTCTTTAATATATAACGGACTATGGAATTTCCTTGCTGATTGAGTCTGAGTCAGGCCAACTGCCCATTTTCAAGAGGAGGAATGGCATGTTTGCACAAGGTCTTGAGTCTCAGGCCAGCATAGAGGATGGGGGAGGGGTGTGTGCTCCAGCCTGTCAAGAGTTGAATTAAAGACGTTGGTGGGCACAGATACCATCACTGGATTCCCTTTGCTATTTTGTCCTTGGAAAGATGAGGCTTAGATTCTCTCCCTTGCCTGTTCCTAATTCACTCTGGGGCCTTAGGCAGACCATGCAGTCTCCCTGGCTTCAGTATCCCTATCTCTAAAACCCGTGGAGAATGAGGCATGAGCCTAACAATAAGCTATTATTACCTTATTTTAATAATGATCACATTATTGTTATTATTATTCTTGAGTATTCCACTAATCGCCACATGTATGCTGTCTTGTTTAATTCTCATAACCACTCTGTGAAGTGGATACTTTCATTCAGTTTTTTTTATGGATAAGGAAGCTGGGCCTAAAGGGGCTCAGAACCTCGCCCAAGGGGGTAAAAAATCAGAGCTCCCATTTGAGTAGAGCTCTGGCTCACCACAGGGCACCTGCTCTTAAACCCCGCCTCTCCATCTTTAGGGGAAATCCCAGCTTGAAGACTACTGTGCCCTGATCCAACCTTGATACCTCAGTGGGAACTGAATACGCTCTTTGTTTCTGTAAGACCTATAATTGCCCACCAAACTACACTCTGTCTGGTGCTGGCCCAGCACGATGTAATGTAATGACGCTCGGCCCTTCCTAACAGGGAAGAGTGTGAGGATTCATGAGGCGATGATTGGTAAGGGCTTTGAGCCTGTTTAATAAAAGCTTGATCTTGTGGGCTTCCATATGGGAAAAGAATTATTTTTAATAGGAGAGAGAAACCCATGTGCACTCAATGGCAAGCGGCGTTTTGTTTTTGGATGGCGGTCTCTTAAACCGAGAGCTATCGTTTTGTTTAATGATTTCCAACCTGAACAAGCAGTATAAAAAGTGAGCCTAAAATCGGTCAGTCAACCAAAAGGCAAACATTTTTGTAGCCGGGAGATAGGGGAGCTTTACAACCTTTAAACAATATAATCGGAGAGCACCCCCTGCCATCTTACCAACTGGCAATATAAACTACTCGACCTTCAGTCCTTACGCTGACCGGAAGCGCTAATCTACTTGATTCCCAGGGGAAAAGAAATAAGCTTAAAAACCATGCAGTGTGTTTATCTTATTTGTGTGTTTTCAAATCTACTGCCAGGGATTAAGAATTCAAACACTATAAACATTGCAGTCAAGGTCCACCCTCTCCAAATGATATGCTAAGCCTGCTGGAAGGTACACACAGGGACCATAGAAAGGAAGTTAAGTACAGGGGCCTGGCTTCCAGCTCTGGGCGTGAGGGAGCCGACTACACCCACCTTGGGCGAGCCCATTGCTCTGCTGACACCAATGCCCTTCCTCCCTGGGCCGTTCATGCTTGAGACGTTTTCACCTTGCCCGTGCATGCCCCGATCTCCATTAGGTCTCTCCTGCTTTCTGTGTCAGGCCTCTTTGAACTTGTCCATAATTTTTCATCATTTACTTGCTCATGCCTGCCTCTCCCGCCGTGCTGTAAGTTCCCCGTGGGTCTAGCCAACCCCTGATGCACAGTCTGGCACAGAGCAAGTGCTCGATAAATATTTGTGGATTTGTGTATTCTTGTGGGGGAATGGGAGAAGAATAGGAAGAATCGGAAAAACAACTTTAATAGGATTTAAGATCTTCTTTCATCTTTCCAATGTCTTCATAAAAATGCATGTTAAACCCAGCTAGATTCCAGTGTTAGAAATTTGTGCAGTAGGAGTCTGTGCGGCCTCTATGGATGGTCTGAGAACGTTCAGAATACATATCCAGTGCCCCCCCCTTTTTAAAAAAGATTATTTATTTTAGAGAGAGAGCTGGAGCAGGAGGGGCAGAGGGAGAGGAAGAGAAAATCTCAAGTAGACTCTGTGATGAGTACAGAGCCCGACGCGGGGCTTGATCTCACGACCGGGAGATCATGACCTGAGCCAAAACCAAGAGTCAGATGCTTAACTGACTGTGTCACCCAGGCGCCCCGTCCAGTGGCTCTTTTATCACCATTGTACTCCTTGGCATGGGAGGAGCCTTTAGGAGAATTGTGATGTCTATGATATTTGTCTTCAGTTCTTCTTTTTTTTTTTTTTTTTAAAGTAGGCTCCATGCCTAGTATGGAGCCTGACATGAAGCTTGAACTCATGAGCCCGAGATCAAGACCCGAGCTGAGATCAAGAGCTGGATCCTCAACTAGCTGAGTCACCCAGGCGCTCTGTCTTCAGTCCTCTGATGCCACTTAGTTCGTACCCAAGGCCATGTGCATTCATTACGGCGGGAGAACAGTGTGCTGCTGCGTCAGCAAGGTCCGGGGGCAGATCCCAGCCCCACTGTTTACTGGCTGTATGGTTTTAGGCTAGCATGGCAGCCACAGAAGTGTTCCACTTGGGCCTCTTGCTTTGGGAGCCTAGTGGACTGAGGTCCCAGCTCCTGCCCCTTCTAGATCCACTGCGCCCAGGCTGTGCTTCCTGCCAATGACTGAGCACAGTCAGTGTACCAGTGCAGGCCATTCCCGAGACAGGCGGGACTCTTCCATTGGGCCGCTTTGGCTTGAGGACGCCCCATTGGCCTGGCTGAGACTTTCCTAGAGCCATGCCACAGCCCAACACTCTTCCTTTGAACTTCTGCTCCCTTCTGTCTTTCGTCTAGGAGAGCCAGACTAGCATCACCATCTGAAGGCTTGCCCTGCATTCTCCTGCTCCTTCCCTGTGAGCCTTTCCCACGTGCTGCGCCCCCCCCCCCCCCCCCCCCCCCCCCCCCCCCCCCCCCCCCCCCCCCCCCCCCCCCCCCCCCGCCAAGGCATCTCTTGCACATCCAATCCCATCTTGGCATCTGCTTCTCAAGGGACTCAATGAATTAACATAACTAGTTACCTAACCGCTCTGTGACTGTTTCCTCATCTATTAATTGGAGATAACATAATCTCCTATTAGGGTTGCAGTGAAGTTTGATGTAAATAAGTCTGGCATTCTGTCACACAGAAACTATCATTAATTCCCATCATTTTGCCTTCTGTGGTACCCCCTCCTCCTTCCCACTGATACTGTCGCTATCAAAGTATCATGTAGCTCTTCCCTTCGGGTCCCAAGGTATTAATTAGCGGATGACCCCTCTTTACCTGTGTTAATAAACTAGTGACAGCAGTATTTTAACAGGGGTCCTCTGTGGCATAACCTGTAAGTAATTCTAAGAATGGAACAGCATAAAGAAATCATGAAATGATCACATACGTTTGGCAGTCTTCTAAATCCCCTTTCTGCCTCTCTTTCTATTTCTACCCTCTCAGTGGC
>CM053612.1:86204092-86217050 GCA_028646535.1 Procyon lotor | reverse complement strand
ACCCCTATTATGTCCATACTTGTTTATATATGATAGACTATCATCAACCAGTATACTAAGGCACAACCTGTAAATTGGGTAAGCTTTAGATACATATTTCCAGAAGGTACCTGGATAATTTTAACTTCTTTGAAAACCTCTTCTTTTTTAAAAGATTTTATTTATTCACTTGAGAGAGAAAGAAAGAGAGAGAGAGGAAGAGAGAGAGAGAGAGCGAGAGAGCGAGCGCGTGCGTGCATGTGCACACGCGCACACAGGCAGGGGGAGGGGCAGAGGGAGAGGGAGGAGCAGACTGCCCACTGAGCAGGGAGCCCGATGCGGGGCTTGATCCCAGAACCCTGAGATCATGACCTACACCGAAGGCAGACGCTTAACCATCTGAGCCACCCAGGTGCCCCTGAACAACCTCTTTTCAGATGTAAATAGGTGGTATTGTTTTTATGTCAAATGTGGTAGTCAAAGAAGGTTCTAGAAGGAGAAATGCAACATTCATTACATTGTCAGAAGGAGAAATCTAACATTTTCTGGTTGTTTGATTCTTCTTGCTTTATTAATATTATTTCCAACCATGGTTTCCTTTGTGGGATTCTTCAAAATTACCTGTTTATTGTGTGAGGGTTGGTTTCATTATAACTAGAGCCTAGAATCTGTAAATGCATTTTAACCAGGCAGGAAAAAACTTTGAGATGTTGCAAAATGTTGAAAGCATGTGACAAAGCTTATCATCTTATCATCCCTTCGAATGAGAAACTCCCACTCTGTCTTCAAAGTAATTTGAGCATTGTTCTTGTCCTGTGACCGTCTGACCCACAGACAGGGGGAGGGTGGCAGCACCAATCCATATCTTAGCCCCTGGTTGAGTTATTTTCTTATTCTTTGAATCGAAAAGAATCCAACAGAAGTTATCTTTTCTTCCCCCAACCTCTCCAGAACACTCTGTTCCAGTCGGGCCGGCCTCTTCCGTCCCCAGCCCTTCATTTGTTCCCAGGCGTGGTATGTGCCCTCTCTCTTGCCCCGCGTGCACCCATGTTTTGTTCATCTTTCCCACTTCCTCCAGCCCAGAATGATCTCACTCTGCTCCTAATCCCTGGAACACGTCTAGATTTCACTGTACATTGTTTTCAGTCAACTTTCCACCTACTTACTTGTCTCTGTAGCTGAGCTCTAACAGCCGCCCATAGGCCAGAGCCACCTGAGCCTCTAATAAGCCACAGAGGAGACGGAGAGCTTATTAGATGCTCCAATATGGTTTTTATTAGGTGGTGCCAGGTCCTCCATCCCCAAAGCAGCCCACAGTCCTGAGGATCCTCCCGGGCTCTTAGCACAGACTTTGCTTGTTGGCTCTCCCAGGGTCTGTCTCCTCCAGTGACTGGCTGGGGAGCAGAAACATGAATGGGTCTATGGCACAGAGGCAGTAAGGAAGTCGTGGAGAAACTGCTTGGACTTCTACCTGAGAAGGCGGGATGGTGCCAGGCTTAGGGTGAGTTAACCCACATTCCTCACGGATTACGGCTTTTGTTCCGCCTTCCCAGGCCGAGCCACATTCATAATGACTTTTCTTTTAAAAGAAGCCCACATCTATTTTTTAAATTTGATCTCCCAAAGCATGGAATTAACCCCCCTCTTTTTCTTTTTACAGCTTTACAAAGATATATTTCACATGCCATATAATTCACCCATTTAACGTGTACTGTGGTTTTTAGTATATTCACAGCATTGTGCAATCTAACCCTGTGATGGTCATTGTTATGTGTCAGGCAAAACCTGGTCTGTCCCCAGTTATTCAACTGAGCACTAAGCTCGGTGCTGCCGTGAAGCTATTTTGTGCATGTGGTTAAAGTCCATGATCGCTTGACTTTAAGGGGGATTATTTTAGATGATCTGGGTGCCCCTGATTCCTTCAGGTCAAAGACCTTACGAGCAGAGCTGAGGTCGCCCAGAAGAAGAAATTCTGCCTGCAGACTGCGGATTCGACCCATGCCTGCGCTCCAGCCTGCTCTACCCGTCAGCCTGCACCCAGGCTTTCAGAGCTGCCTTGCCAGCCCCCACAAGGGCACAAGGTGTTTCCTTGCACTAAATCTCTTCATATAGATCTCTTGTTGCTTATATGTTTCTGTTTGAACCCTGACTGATGCAAACCCACTTTTAAAATACAAAAACAAATTTCCCTTTTCCATAGGAGTCTGCTTTTTTCCCCTAGGATACCTTATAATCTTCTGTCCTTTTGTTGTGTGTTCTTATTTATTTATTTATTTAATAATTATTATTTTTTTCTTTTTCTTTTTTTTTTTAAAGATTTTATCTATTTATTTGTCAGAGAGAGAGAAAGAGAACACAAGCAGGCAGAGACAGAGGGTGAAGCAGGCTCCCTGATGAGCAAGGAGCCCGATATGGGACTCGATCCCAGGACCCTGGGATCATGACCCGAGCCAAAGGCAGCTGCTTAACCAACTGAGCCACCCAGGCGTCCCTATTTAATAATAATTATTATTTTTCAAATGGTAAGAACATTTATTGTAAAGAGGGTCTAGGGTTTCCATAGGAAAATCAGAATATGTGAATACTTATAGTCTTTTTTTTTTTAAATTCCGGTATACTTAACATACAGTGCTACATTAGTTTCAGATGTGCAATAGTGATTCCCCAACTCTATACATGGCTCCATGCTCATCATGATAAGTGTACTCTTTTTTTTTTTTTTTTTTTAAGATTTTATTTATTTATTTGACAGAGAGAGATCACAAGTAGGCAGAGAGGCAGGCAGAGAGAGAGGGGGGAAGCCGGCTCCCCGCCGAGCAGAGAGCCCGATGCGGGGCTTGATCCCAGGACCCTGAGATCATGACCCGAGCCGAAGGCAGAGGCTTTAAACCCACTGAGCCACCCTCTTAATCCCCATCACCTGTTTAACCCATCCCTCCACCTACCTTTTCTCTAGTAACCATCTCATTATTCTCTATGGTTAAGAGTTTGGTTTTTGGTTTGTCTGTGTTTTTTTCATTTGTTTATTGTTTCATTTCTTAAAATTCCACATATGAGTGAAATCATATGGTATTTGTCTTTCTCTGATTGGCTTATTTTGCTTAGCATTATACTCTCTAGCTCCATCAAATGGCATGATTTCATTCTTTTTTTTTTATAGCTGAGTGATATTCTAGTGTATATTTGCACCACATCTTCTTTATCCATTCCCCTATTGATGGACACTTGGGCTGCTTCCATAATTTGTCTATTATAAATAATGCTGCAGTAAACATAGAGGGTGCCTGTACCCCTTTGAATTAGTGTTTCTCTATTTCTTTCTTTCTTTCTTTCTTTCTTTTAAAAAATCTTTTTAAAGATTTAAAAAATTTAAAAAAAGATTTAAAAAAATCTTTTAAAGATTTTATTTATTTATTTGGCAGAGAGGGAACACAAGCAGGGGGAGTGGGAGAGGGAAAAGCAGGCCTTCCACTGAGCAGGGAGCCTGATGTGAGGGCTCAATCCCAGGACTCTGGGATCATGACCTGAGCTGAAGGCAGATGCTTAACGACTGAGCCATTCAGGCACCCTGTGTTTCTCTACTTCTTTGCACGAGGGTTCTTTTTTCTCCACATCCTCACCAACACTTACTGTTTCTTGTGTTGATGATTTTAGCCATTCTGAAAGGTACGAAGTGGTATCTCATTGTGGTTTTGATTTGCATTTTCCTGACGATAAATGATGTTGAGCATCTTTTCTTGTGTCTGTTGGCCATCTGGACGTCTTCTTTGGAGACATGTTTGGGCCCATCTACCGTTTCTTTTTTTTTTAATTTAAAATGGATTGTGAGCATTTTTTCATGTCATGACATAGTTTCCTACAACATAAAATTTTCTTTTTTTCCCCCTTTCTTTTTCTGTAAAGATTTTATTTATTCATTTGAGACAGAGAGATACAGAGAGAGAGCATGAGCAGGGGGAGAGGCAGAGGGAGAAGGAGAGGCAGACTCCCCACCCAGCCGGGAGGCCTACGTGGGGCTCCATCCCAGGACCTGGAGATCATGACCCGACACTTAACCATCTAAGCCCCCCAGGTGCCCCATACGACATAAAATTTTAATAGCTACATAGTTTCCCATTATATGGCTGACCCTTAATTTATTCAACTGAGTTCTTATTATTTAGATGGTTTCTAATAGAGAGAGAGCTCTTATCAAATTAACTGCTGTAAACGGTCTGGTGGGCTCTTTATTTTTGATAGCAACCATAGCCTTTTTTCAATGATCGGAGTAGGGCCTCTCTTTCTCTTTTAAACTATTTACTAAAGTGCAACGTACATACATAATATATACATATCATAATTGCGAAGGCGGCATATTTCACAAACTAAACATACTCGCGTAACCAGTACCCAACTTCAGCAACAGAACGTGACCAGCACTTCAGGAGCCCCCTTCACGCCCTCTGCCCTCCCAAGACTTTTTCTTTTTCAAACGAATAGCACCCGGCAATACGTCCAAGTGGCGAGTCCAGCAGGCCCCTTGGGGGCAGAGCCGGTAAAGACATCACGGATGGCCGGTGGACGTTCTCTCGCGGCTTTTCTGCTTGTGCCGCGGCTCTCCCACCTTCGGTGCTCTGGTGGCTCCCGGCCTTAACCCTCGCCCGAGTGTCACCTACACCCCGAATCTCCACCTTGCACGTAGCTTCTGTAGCTGAGTGGGCTGCTGGCGAGTTGAGCTGCCGCGGGTGAGTGGCGTGATCAGGCACGTGGTGCCCTCCCCTGCCCTACACACTTGATAAAGCCGAAAGGGAGGCCTGCGTAGTTCGGAGCCAGGGCCCAGGGTTCTAAACCAGGGACTTCCCAACTTGGCTTTCCAGCTTGGGGAAGCTTTAAAATGTAATAATGCCTGGCTCCCACCCCCAGAGATTCTGATTTAATTGGCACAGGGTGTGGCCTGGACATGGGGATTTTTATTTATTTATTTATTTATTTATTATTTTTTATTTTTATTTTTATTTTTTTTTGACCTGGGGATTTAAAAAAAAAAATCTCCAAGTGATTCCAGTGTGCAGCAAAGGCTGAGAACCCATGCTCTAAACTCAGATTCTTTTTTTCACTTTTCAAATTATTATTTAAATTCCAGTTAGTTAACATATAGTGTAATATTGGTTTCAAGAGTAAACTTTAGTGATTCACCACGTATATACAACCCCCAGTGCACCACAAGTGCCCCCCTTAATGCCCAGCACCCATTCAGCCCACCCCCAACCTCTCCCCTCCAATAACTCTCAGTTTGTTCTCTCTCCTTAAGAGTCTCTTATGGTTTTTCCCTCTCTCTTTTTTCCCCCCTTTCCATATGTTCGTCTGTTTTTTTTTTTTTTAAAGATTTTATTTATTTATTTGATAGAGAGAGAGAGAGATCACAAGTAGGCAGAGACAGAGAGGGAAGCAGGCTCCCCGCTGATCAGAGAGCCCGATGCGGGGCTCGATTTCAGGACCCTGAGATCATGACCTGAGCCAAAGGGCGGGGCTTTAACCCACTGAGCCACCCAGACGCCCCTCGTCTGTTTTATTTCTTAAATTCCACATATAAGTGAGATCATATGGTATTTGTCTTTCTCTGACTTATTTCACTTAGCATAATACACTCTACCTCCATCCACATCAATGCAAATGTGAAGATTTCATTCTTTTTGATGGCTGTGTAATATTCCATTATATATAGATCTATCTATCTATACCACATCTTCTTTATCCATTCATCAATCAGTGGACATTTGGGCTTTCTCCATAGTTTGGTTATTGCTGATAATGGGCTTGTAAACATCAGAGTGCATGTGCCCCTTCGAATCTGTATTTTTGTATCCTTTGGATAAGTACTTAGTAGTACAGTTGCTGGATTGTAGGGTAGCTCTATTTTTAACTTCTTGAGGAACCTCCATACTGTTCTCCAGTGGTTGCACCAGTTTGCATTCCCACCATCAGTGTAAGAGGATTCCCCTTTCTCCGCATCCTCACCAACATCTGTTGTTTCCTGTGTTGTTGATTTTAGCCATTCTGACAGGTGTGAGGTAGTATCTCATCGTTGTTTTGATTTGATGATAAATGATGCTGAGCATCTTTTCATGTGCCTGTTGGCCAAATCTATGCCTTCTTTGGAGAACATGTCTTCTTTCCATTTCTTAACTGGATTATTTATTTTTGGGGTGTTGAGTTTGATAAGTTCTTTATATATTTTGGATACTTACCCTTTATCAGATATGTTATTTGCAGATATCTTCTCCCACTCCATAGGCTGCCTTTTAGTTGTGCTGATGGTTTTCTTTGCTGTGCAGAAGATTTTTTCTCTTGATGAAGTCCCAATAGTGCATCTTTGGTTTTGTTTCTTGCCTCCAGAGATGTGTCTAGCAAGAAGTTGCTGTGGCCAAGGTCAAAGAAGTTGCTGCCTGTGCTGTCCTCTGGGATGTTGATGGTTTCCTATCTCACATTGAGGTCTATCATCCATTTTGAATTTATATTTTTGTGTGTGGTGTAAGAAAGTGGTCCAATGTCATTCTTCTGCGTGTGGCTGTCCAATTTTCCCAGCACCGTTTGTTAGGAGACTGTCTTTTTCTCATTGGCTATCCTTTCCTGCTTTGTCGAAGATGAGTTGACCATGTTAAACTCAGATTCTTTCTGGCTTTTGTCAGTATGCTGCTCAGTATCAACACCAGCTGAGGATTAAACACCACGTCTCATTGACTCTGTAATATTTTTTGTAATTCACATTAGCTTTTTTTTTTTTTTTTTTGGCTTTCCTTAAAGGGTTTGTGCAACACTATTTTGACAACATGCCACTCTCTCTGTAGATTGAACTGACAATCTCTAACGTGGTGTGGACATACTGGGTCATTTAGCCTGAATGGGAATTAAAATGTCTTAACACAGTGATGAGGTACAAAAGTCACCCCTTAAGTGTATTTGATGTGCTTTCTTATGTCTCCTGCACATGACATGCCTCAGTAAAATAGAGTGCTTACCGGGAGAAATGTCGGTTTCGGATATGTCAGTCACACAGGGGACATTTGCAAAGCCATGATGCCTAATCCGTCTGACTTGTTCCCTTTTTCCTGCACAGGATACAAGCCTCTGTCGGGAAGGACTTCCGCACACAGGGGCCTGGGCAGCATATTTGAAAGATGATTAAAGAAGGCTTCTTTATAAGTTACGTTTAAGAGGGAAAAGGAAATGCCTGGTTTATGAAGCATAACAAATGAGGTGAGTAGAAATCAGACACTTAACATAGAAAAGGAAGAGAAAGGAGTTCGAGCAAGAGGAGAGGTGGGTCTGGAGTAAGTTGGCACTTCCAGGGTGTGAAAGGTGTATGGCTGATCCCCAGCACAGGGACTGACCAGCTAGCTCGCTGTTGGACTTACAGCAGGACCATTGGCTGGTAGAAGCATAGCCTCCCAGGTACTGACTTGTGGACTTGGGAGTAGGTGCCTTCAGTGTTACACACACAGGCTAATGAACAGTAAAAGCAAAAACAGATATAGAAACACCTTCTGATTCCCGGGGAGATGTCAGGCTCTCCCCACTTTCACTCTTTTTTTTTTTTTTAAAGATTTTATTTATTTGACAGCGAGAAACACAGCGAGAGAGGGAACACAAGCAGAGGGAATGGGAGCGGGAGAAGCAGGCTCCCCGCTGCGCAGAGAGCCCGATGCGGGGCTCGATCCCAGGACCCCGGGATCTGACCTGGGCCGAAGGCAGACGCTTTAACGACTGAGCCACCCAGGCGCCCCCCCACTTTCACTCTTAAATGTCGGCATGAGAATGCTGTTTCCAGGCTGGGGTTCCCAGGAGCCCCGTCCTTTGCTGAGGCGTGCTCAGTGGATCCTGGCCAGGGCTCTGCGGCAGCAGAGCTCCGAGCCGCTGATGCGTTGGCCCACGTGATTTCCAAGCAGTTGTGGGTTCTGTCTTATATTTATACAACCAACAGAAAAAATCTCTTTTAGAGAAAGCAGGTGAAGAAGAGAGCTGAGGGTAGCAATTTCATGGCCTGCTCTGTAATTTACTATGATGTTCTGTGCTCAAGGGGAAAACAATCCCCGTGTTAACAGACAATGAAGGGCGAGAGAAGGCAGGATCAAGCAGTTGGGCCCCCAGTCCTGTGAATTTACAATGTGTTGGGAAGGGAGGAAAAACTTTTGACTTTTTCTTGTTCCATTTTAACTTTCTATAGAGACATTGGTTATCTGTGGAGTCAGATGCACAGATGAAGATATAGATGGATAGATAGCAGGGTGGGCCGTGTAATAATAGATAGGATAAGAGGAGCTGAGTGTACTGACCAAGGACGTGATTGAATCAGAGCCCCCATGAATATGTCACCTCGGGCAGGTTACGTAACCTCTCTGTGCTCCCAGTGTCCTCGTCTGTAAAACGGGATAATAAGAGTACATACCTCACGGGGCCTGACACAAAGTAAGCCAATAAAAGTTTGCTTTTATTTTATTATCACTAGTATAACTCACCAGGATATTAAGAGAGAACAGATGGGAATCATCTCCTCTAGCCTGAAGAGGTCAGAGGGAATCAGCTGCCAGGCCCGTGGAGGTGGTGGGCCGGGCTGAGTCTCAGATGGTCAGTAGGAATTGGCAAGAGAGGAGGGAGATCATAGCCCCATTCCAGGCAGAGTGGGATCCGTGGCCAAGGAATAGGGCGTTTGTAAGGAAGGTTTTTATGCGATTTACATTTTTTGAATCACTCTTGCTGCCATATTTGACTACTAGTTGGACACATGTATGGAAGTCACAATGGTTTTCTCCAGCCCACAGAAAATGATGGGAGGGCACGGGGGTTCAAGAACCTCTTGTGATGTCTCCATGTCCCCCCAGGGTCTGTAGTCTACAGTTCGGAAATCATTGCTGGAGTTGGTTGTGTCCTGGACCCAGGCCCTACTTTCCTTCAATGGTGCTGTCCAGATGGAGAGCCACTGAAAGTTTTCAAACAGGGGAACCATGGTGGAAATGGTTATTCCACGTCTGTTTCGGTGAGCCTTGATGTATGCAATAGCTGACTCTGAGAAATCAAAAAACTACATTTCCCAGAGTTCCACCAATCAGATGTGGCCATGCAAGACAAATCCGGACCACCTTTAAGTGGGGAAAGAGGCATGATGGGAAGCTTCTGTGCTGCAGGTGTATCTTTCAAGAGGTCTGGTGTGCCTCCGAAGCCGAGGATTCCAGTAGTAGCTTCCCGAATCCCCAGGTTACATCTGAGGTTGGCAACCCTGGGGGCAGCTGTTGAAAGGGCAGCTTGCTGATCTCCTCACACAGCTCTCTCCTGAAGGTGCTGGTTTGGCATCAGGAGAACCCAGTCAGCACATGTCTGGTGTTGACTGTATCCTGAACCCAGATCCTGCTTTCTTTCTACCTTTAGCCAGTCCACGGTCAGCCCCATCTCTGGGTCTCCTTTCTCCCGCCTGTAGCCCTTCATTCAAGTCATAAAGTCATGGTCTCTACCATGGGTTTGGGAAAGCAATCTCTGCCCTGGGTCTGGGTTACTTTCCACCAGAAGGCACCTGGGTTTCTTGGGCAAATTCCCCCCACACCTCCCTTTGTGCAAATTTGACCACTTCCTTCCTGCACCATCTCAGATACCTTGCCACCGTGTGGCAGAGTAATGCCACCGTGTTGGGGCAGAGTGGCGTAGCCTTGGGGGCTCGTGCTGATACAATAGGCTCAATGATCTAAACTAACTGCAGTGGAGGGGCAGGAGCTTCCAGGTCATTTATCAAGGAAGCAAGTTGAGACAGAAGTAAGGAGCTGTCCTCTGAAGTGGAAAGAGTGACCTTTCAGGATCTTGGAGCAAGCAACGAGTAAACTCTAGGAGTGACCGGGAGTGGATGACCTGGACCAGGCCCGGCGAGGTTTCAACTAGTCCTAGAGACAGTCCCCAGGGACACGGTGTGGGCTGTGCCCTGCACTCAGCCACCTGGCCAAGGGCACCGAGCAGGAACTGAAATCCGGCCCATGCCCCACTTGCCCAGCGGAGGGCTCCAGCGTGGGGCTGTGCACTGCACAAGGAAGGGGGAGATGCCTTTTAAAATCCACACTGAGGGGGCGCCTGGGTGGCTCAGTTGTTAAGCGTCTGCCTTCCGCCCAGGTCAGATCCCAGGGCCCTGGGATCGAGCCCCGCATCGGGCTCTCTGTTCTGCAGGAAGCCTGCTTCTCCCGCTCCCATTCCCTCTGCTTGTGTTCCCTCTCTCACTGTGTTTCTCTCTGTCAAATAAATTAAAAAAAAAAAAAAAGGAAAAAATAAAATAAAAAATAAAATCCACACCGAGGGGTGCCTGGGTGACTCAGGGGGTTAAAGCCTCTGCCTTCGGCTCAGGTCATGATCTCAGGGTCCTGGGATCGAGCCCCACATCAGGCTCTCTGCTCAGCGGGGAGCCTGCTTCCCCCTCTCTCTCTGCCTGACTCTGCCTACTTGTGATCTCTCTCTCTGTCAAATAAATAAAATAAAATAAAATAAAATAAAATAAAATAAAATAAAATCGTAAAATCCACACTGAAGTGTTGTGGGGGCAGCCCTAGATTCAGGTGGTGGGATAGGGAGGAGGGGCCCAGACACTGTCCATGTCAAAGGCTTCTGACACCCGGAAGTGTGTCCTCTCCCTGCCCCAAGGCACCGACATCCCTGGTGCAGAGCTATCTTCCCAGCCCTCCCCCTCCTCCAGCCCTGAGACAGCAGTTTGCCCTTTTATTATGTAAGCACATGTCTTGGGCAAGGTGGCATTGACTGTCATTTTTTCCTCTGCCAAGTGTTTTCGTGCTATAGAACTGCAGAGTACAAACTCTACAATCATTCTTTGGACTTCAAAAATTGCTTAGGAAAGAAGAGGGTGTGCGGGGGAAGGGGAGGAGGAAGACAGGGAGAGACAAAGTCCTCTTGCATCGCAAACTGCCAATTTCCCTCTTAGAGTGACTAACTGCATTCGGTCTTTTGTTCCTTGCCTGGGGAACGTGTTCAACAAGTATAACACTGAATCAGGTTGTTTATAGCAAAGGCTTTGAAGATTCCAGGCTTTCTGCTGTAATAGCAGAGCAGGCTGGCACCACATCCGCCAAAGACAGACAACAGGTCTGACCAGAATGAGCTGCTTGGGCACCAGGGCTCTCAGCCAGCTGATAACTGGGCAGAACCTCTGTAGGGAGTGGGGCAGAGCAGGCGGGGAAGAAGGATGTGTCAGCAACAGCATGATGGCAGCAGCCTCTGTGCTTCCTGGGTGAGAAAAAAGGAAAGGGCAGAGAGTATGGTAGGGAGCAAGTCCGCTTTGAGGGGTTCCAACCAGAAACGTCAATCACTGAAACCACTTTTTCAAAAGCACCAAAGCAAAGGAAAATGCTGTGCACAAGTCTGTTTACTCCATCTGCGGCAGGTGCCCTGCACCCTGACTTGCAGTCCTTGCACCCCTTGCTTGCATAAATCAGCATTTATGATTTTCGTGCACACTTGCCCAGCTTCCGACAGTCTGCAGTGGCTGCTCACACCTGAGACTCTCTAGACACAGTGACCTCGCTTCTCAGGTAGGGTGACTCAGATGTGTGCCTCTGGTCACCCAGGGTTCCCCGGCAGGTTTAGGCTCCAGCGGCCCACAGTGGCAAATTGTTTGCCAACACACCCTTAAGCGGCTCCCCTTCCTTCCCTTCCCTGCCTGACTTCCCCACTACCCTACTGATGTTTCCAGAAATCTCCCAGATCTCCTACTTGCACTGGAACCCTTCTATCAGCGCCCAGTTCTGGGGGAACCCAAGCTAAAACATGCTGCTACCTTTGTCCATTTTGTTAAAATCGGCTTTCTTCCCTTGTTAAGTAGGTTTAGCTTTGCTCTAAACTCATCCTCGAACTCACCACCAGGTTGGAGTGGCTCCTTTGTCCACACAACTTGTTTGATACAAGGGGTATCCAAGTTTTAAAAGCCCTTTTTGTGATTTTTTTTAAAAGATTTCATTTATTTATTTGAGAGAACAGAATGACAGGGCACAAAATGGGGGCGGGGAAGGCAGAGGGAGAAGCAGACTCCCCACTGAGCAGGGAAGCCGGTGCAGGGCTCGATCCCAAGACCCTAAGATCATGACCTGAGCTGAGAGCAGACACTTAAGCAACTGAGCCACCCAGGCTCCCCTCCTTTTGTGATTCTTAGGGAGCTTTGCCAATTCTTTGATAGACTATCATTTGTTGTATTAGGTATTTTTTCTGGTACCTGAACCATAGATGAGCTTTCTTTTGGTAAATGTATTTTCTGATAAATGATGTGAGTAGGGTCATGTTTTAGATATATTAGGGGAATTTAGAACTCGGACTAATTTTCTTGTGAGTCCTTTTATGAAACAAGCCCAAATTTATGAACTTTCATGTATTTTCTTTCCTTAAACCGAATTATACCCACATTGCTTTATTTTTTTATTAGCATATCATGTATTATTTGCCTCAGGGGTACAGGTTTGTGAATCATCAGTCTTACACAATTCACAGCACTCACCATAGCACATACCCTCCCCAGTGTCCATCACCCAGCCCCCCCATCCCTCCCTCCCCCCTTCTCTCCAGCAACCTTCAGTTTGTTTCATGAGATTGAGAGTCTCTTATGGTTTGTCTCCCTGGTTTCATCTTGTTTCATTTATTCTTCTCTTCCCCTGTGATCCTCTGCCTTGTTTCTCAAATTCCTCATATCAGCAAGATCATGTGAAAATTTTATTTCTCTGATTGACTTATTTCACTTAGCATGATACCCTCTAGTTCCATCCATGTCATTGCAAATATATGATTTCATTTCTTTTGATGGCTGCATAGTATTCCATTGTGTGTGTGTGTGTGTGTGTGTGTGTGTGTGTGTGTATACACACACACACACACATACACACATACCACATCTTCTTTATCCATTCATCTGTTGATGGACATCTAGGTTCTTTCCATAGTTTGGCTGTTGTGGACATTGCTGCTATAAACA